>JALIGW010000002.1:227112695-227620195 GCA_023053685.1 Diadophis punctatus similis
AGAAAGCCAGATTCTTACATATGTTTCTTAGCTGTGCGTTATACCGTGATAATAATACCAATTAAATTTTATATCCTTGCCTTGGAACTCCTGCATTGTACAATAATAATACATTGTGGCAAAGTTATATTTTCTCCATTTGTATGTTCTTCGTGTTGGGTAGGGGAAAATTAAAGGTGGAACATTCATTAGGTTTTGCAACAACAAAAAAATAATGTGGTGATGAACAAAACGGATCAGAAAATTTGGTCTCCATGTTTTGGAAGACTTTGATTCAAAGGTCTGATAAGCCACGATCATTGATTGGCCTTGACTTGCAAATCTGTAAAGTCGAATGTTACCTGTTGTGTCGGGCTGCTGTAAGAAGGAGGAGGGGAAAATGCTATATCTACCATGTACATTGTGTAACTGAACAACAGTCATGTTCAACAAAAGTCAATCAGGTTATGGTGAAATGAGAACTAGCATTGTCAGAAGGAAAGAGACCAGGAAACTTGACCAGGAAAAAAAAAAGCAATGTTGAACAAAATAAATATACTGTATGTATCCTTGTACTGAATCAAAACAACAATAATACAATTCATATCTCAAAGAGCTGTCTAATCTAGCTAATAGTAGTTCAGGGGGTTTCAGATATTTTCCCCTTCAGGTCGAATATTGGGATTCTTTTAACTAGAAAAATGAGAGGTTGACTTTAGGATATTGCATGCAGGATGCATATGTGCATGCCTTATTTATAAAATCATGCATAAGGGTTGCACTTTGAATTTGATTCTGCATTTCCTTTGGAGTACAAGAGCAAAAATAGAGCATCTGCACCCCTTTAAAATAGCCACATTTTCCCCTGGGATCAGAAGCTGCTAGCCAAATGTGGGGAAAAGATGCAGCTGCTGCAATAAATTGCAGGCAGCTACTATGTTCATGCATTTACAAGGCTACTTTTAAATCCCAAAACAGTGCACAGCTCTAAAAGAGATGCTAATCTGTTAATTTCTGCTTTAAGACAGGTGATCTTTCTTACTGACAATTAAAAAGTGAAATGAATTCACTTTGTGGTTTTCCTATGGTGTGCCCAGTGTTACATTTCTTTTATACCAATCAATTGAAGTTTGGTCAAGCTGAATGATATTTTTTTTAGATATTTTAATAGGGATTGTGATGAGAGCTCATGTGCTGTTTCAAACAGATTGATTTTAGAAATATATTTGCTACAGTAAAATGACTCATTTGTTCCAGATCCACTTGGAACTGTTGACAGAGATTTTAGTATTCTGAGACAGAGTCTTAACTTTGTTTTATTCAGGGTTTTTTTCTCTCCTACACATAGCTTTCCTCACTTCCCCACCCAAATTAAACAGTCTCTCCCAAGGAAGGCAGCTTTTGACACATGAGCACACAATTGCTAAGCAGCAGTTACACTGTTGTGCTTATTGATTAGGGACATGCCACCAAATAGTACAATTTAACTTCTTGTCTCCTTCAGGCAGACAAGAATTATAGTCCTTTGCATCAGTTGCAGGTTTCTTAATTTATCATGTACTTACTAAATTCATGTTCTAACTATCCCAATAAGTAGCACTTTGAATTGCTCGCAGCCATACAGTACTGACAAAATACAACATGTTAATGAAACATTGGAGAAAATAAATTTAAAAAGACATTTACACCTATTTAAAAGCTGCTTGTTTTTTTTGTTTTTTTGTTTAAAGACATCTTAAAACCAACAGCTTGTTGGAATAAAACAATTTCTTCCTCCGGGCAAAAGAACAACAAAGAGAAGGGAAGGAAATTCCAGAATTAGAGAGCAACCACCAAGAAGGTCTTTTTTTGTGTTCCTGCCAAATGTGACTCAACAGATGGTGGGACCAAAAGTAGGGTATAAATTCTTGGGGAGGTTAACCCTGAGCAGACCTCTGCCTTCAACCCCCCCCCCAAAAAGCCCTGCATGATGCTCTAAGACAGTGGTGTCAAACTCACGTCATCACCCTTCACTAAACCAGGTGTGGGCGTGGTCATTGCATGATGCATCCGGCCTACGGGCCAGGAGTTTGACAGCCCTGCTCTAAGATGTGCAACATCCTTTAAGTCATAATCATGAATTGCACCTCCAAAGGATTATGGGCAAGTGAAAGGAAGGATGTGATGGATTGAAATGGTCATAAATGAAGCACTATATTTATGTTATGAATCAACCCGATGAATTAACTCAAGTAGTTTTCAGCCAAAAAAAATGAAAATTGAATAAATATAGTCTTTAATTCCCCATAGTGAAATACTACAGAGTTTGTTTGAGAAGCATAACAACTAAGTGGGAAAACAACTTTCATATCATTTAACCAGGGGTTTTTCTACAGATGTCCAGTGGAAGGACTACATTCTCTGTATGAAGCTGCTAAGCTTAGCTCCGGCACTTGGAACTTCCTCTAAATTAGAGCTGAAGAAGCTCTTGGATGAGAAGCGAAATGTCATCAAAGGAAAAAAAAACAGAAAGTCCAGTTGCCTCTTAAAAAGTACCTTTGAGTCCTCTGAATCCCATGGAATGCCATTATGGATTGTCATCATCACTACCCCGACTTGCTAGATTTTTCAGCAACAATGGAATTTTCTCAGATTTGAAATTTGTAAGAGTAGACTGAATTTTCATGGATAATAAAACTTTCTTCTCAGAGTCTGCTAAAAAGAAAAAAAAAACTTATCAAAATGAATTGTCAATTTTCTTCTGCAATATTGATTTCTTCAATGTTTTACTTCATCAGCTCAGCATGTGTTCAGAGTTTATTTATTTATTTATTTATTTATTTATTTATTTATTTATTTATTTATTTATTTATTTATTTATTTATTTATTTATTTACTGTATTTCTTTCTATCCTGCCCTTTATTAGTTTTACAAATAATTCAAGGCGGCAAATATTTTCCAACTCATTTTCCTCCTCCTATTTTCCCCACAACTATAACCCTGTGATGTGGGTTGGACTGAGAGAGAGAGAGAGTGACTGGTCCAAAGTTGCCCAGCTGGCTTTCATGGCTAAAATGTGACCTGAATGGACAGTCTCCCGCTTATAGAGAGTCCTTGACTTATGACCAAAATTGAACCCAAAATTTCTGTTGTTCAGTCAGACATTTGTTAAGTGAGTTTTGTCCCATTTTATGACTTTTCTTGCCACAGTTGTTAAGTGAATCACTGCAGTGGATAAGTTAGCAACCCCAGTTGTTAAGTGAATCTGGCTTCTCCATTGACTTTGCTTGTCAGAAAGTCACAAAAGGTGATCCTATGACCTTGGGACACAGCAACGGTCATAAACATGAACCAGTTGCCAAGCATCTGAATTTTGATCACATGATCATGGGGATGCTGCAAAGGTTGTAACAGTGGGAAACGGACATAAGTCACATTTTTCAGTGCTGTTGTACCTTTGAACGGTCACTAAGCAAACTTGTAAGTCAAGGACACCTGTACTAGCCTAGCCGAGACCAAAGCTGCTCTGTCATATGACAACCTTCCTTTCTCCACCATTGAAAGATATCTAAGACATTTATAGAATACCCATAAGTAAGTAACACCTTCCAGGTGTTTTTGGAGTACCTTTCCCATGTTCCCTATCCAGTGCTGGGATTCAGCCAGTTTGCACCAGTTCGGGCGAACCGGTTGTTAAATTACCCACTCCCCGCTATCGAAGTGGATTCTGGGCGCTGCGCTGCAATGGAGAAACAAGCAATGGAGCGGCCGGTGCAAGGGAAGGAGAAGGCTGCTTCCCCTCTTTCTTCTCCCTGCTCCTGCTCCTTCCCTCGTGCTGGCCACTCCGTTGCCTGTTTCTCCATTGCAGCACAGTGCCGCGCCCAGGATCCACTTTGATAGCGGGTGGGGTTAATTTAACAACTGGTTTGGCCAGGTTCATGTTGGGGCACACCTCCCACAACAGCCAACCTGACCCTGGGCAAACAGGTTGTTAAATTATTTGAATCCCACCACTGTGGACCCTATCCATTGGTCTACATCAGGGCTGCCAAACTCGTGGCCTGCATCATGCGCTGGCCACGCCCGCACCCTGTTTAGCAAACGAGTCACAATACACAATACATGACACTGCCATGACAACATGAGTTTTGACACCCCTGGTCTACATGATGTAGAGTCCCTATCTTCTAACAAAATGTTGCATTAGGAGTGAATAAAGGGTAATAGCCATGTTACAGATGATACACATATTCCAGGAAAATGACACATATTCTCCAAAGAATCCTTCCATATGGAGTGAGTGGGCAAATAAGATGCAACGTAGGTAAATGATATAAGCAACTTTATGCTTTCTGGGAGTCATATATTTTATGAGCTCTTGAAACCTTAGATTAACTCATTACTGAAATGTGAAAGCTGAACTAGATGGACCTTAATTTGGTTCTACAAAAACATTATTGTGTACCAACGGGCCATTTTTATAAAGCCACATTCTATTTTTGTGATCATATAACTCTCCAACTACAAGAGGTTAGGTGAACAAAATGTAAAATACTAGCAGTGCAATAATGTAATTGCATGCACTTTGAATAAACGCTGACAGCAAATATTAAAGGATTGTGGAAATGTTAGAGATTACCACTTACATCAGCTTTGTAATATTCATAATTTATTCCTTTAAAAATAGGGAAAAGCTATTTCTTTAATGGACTTGCTTTTGAAGGATGCATATTTCTGATCCGCTGAGAATGTTTTCTGACTAGAAGGAGGATAATCCACTCTAAAATATGTAACGGGCAAGATTGGTTATAGATGCAGGAACTTTACTAATGTGCACAATTGTCTTGAGCCTTCAAAGAGAAAACACAGCAGCCAGCAAGGGAATTGCAGGCGGTTGAAATAACCTATCGCTAAAGATTTTCATAGACATCCTAATTGTCATAGTCATCAAAGCACTTAAACTCTACACTCATCACTAATGCATTTCAAAGGGGATTTACTTGAATATAAATATAAATAGGCTATAGGAAAAAAAATCCCAGAGTATAGGAAGAGGTACATTTGGCAGTAATGTACCAAAGCAAATTATAACCCCAACTGGTAATGGTTTGGTTCCTGGAATCTAGTTTCTTCTCTGGGTTAATAAAAGCTGTAAATTTAAGGACTGTTTGCAAACTGGCCGCGTCTCTTCATAGTTAATGCTGTAGTTTTTTTTTTTAATCCAGAATTGGATGTTGAAAGCATGGAGTTAACTGAACTATTTAATTAAATGGGAGACACAGAGGTGCAACCTCCTTCTCGAACGGCTCATTCAGTTGCTAGTGATGATCTGCTTCATTGCAATATTGAGGGATGAATTTCCTCCAAGATAAAACAGCTTCAAGATATCTTGGATGTGGCTCTGTCTCTCTCTTCCTACAACCCCACCCCCCGCCCCGATTCTCTCCCAGTCTCCCCTTTCCAACCAGTTCCAGCACAAAGAGAGAGGGGGAGAGACAGGGAGGGAGGGAGGAAGAGAAAGACAGGGAGAGAGAGGGAGGGAGGGAGAGAGGGAGAGAGAGAGGGAGAAGGGGGAGGGAGAGAGAAGGGGAGGGAGGAAGAGAGGGAAAGAGAGAGAGAGAGAGAGAGAGAGAGAGAGAGAGAGAGAGAGAGAGAGAGAGAGAGAGAGAGAGAGAGAGAGAGAGAGAGAATTTTCTGTAATTTATGGCTTGGTTCACTTAAAATGTTTTGCTCTGAAGGTTTCCCCTGCCTATTCACAGACATCGTGTGATCAGAATTGCAGAGGCTCGTCTAGGATGTGGACAGTGAATGAACTAACCTGTTTCTGCTTTTTTGTTTGTTTTTTATTGAAGAGTGGATTGATGGTCTAATGATCCACCCCTGTTTGATTTCATATTCATAGTTGCTGCCGGGGGCTGTTGATTGTGATATATAAAGACACACAACCTTCCTTAGGAGGGGTCATTTCTTCATATTTAAAACCTCACCTTATTATCTAGAACAGGGGTGTCAAACTTGATTTCATTGTGGGCTGCACCAGGGCTATGTTTGACCTGGGGGTCCAGGGAGACATGGCCATGGGGGCGTGGCCATGGTCTGTTTTCGCTGGCAGAGGGCTGTTGGAGGCTGTCATGGCCAAAAACGGAGCCTGGGTGGGCCATGCACAGCCTCCCCGAGCTCCGTTTTTGCTGACAAAGGGCTGCAGGAGGCCGTCGTGGCCAAAACTGGAGCCCGGTCATAAGTATGAACCAGTTGCTAAGCTTCTGACTTTTGATCACATGATCATGAGGATGCTATAGGAGGTGAGTGAGTGTGAAAAACGGCCATAAGTCACCTTTTTCAGGGGTGTTGTAAGTTTGAATGGTCACTAAATGAACTTTTGTAAGTCGAGCACTACCTGTACTCCTATTCTAATAATTCAGGGCATTCAAAATAGATTCTGGTTCCTTGACTGAAAATAACAACAATGTATGCTGAACGTCTTTAATAATGGATCAGCTGTTCATTTATTTCTAGTTAAAGCCTGAAGGGAACATTTTAAATATATATTAAATATGCACTAATCCTCATTTATTGACAAGGCCTGAAATGAAAATCGTATTTTGGGACGAGTAATTGAGCAATGCCACAGTTTGAGGGACCACCATCAGCAGAGCTCTTCAATGAAATTGGAAAGGAGGGGAAGAGTTCATATCTTGCGGGTGTCATCTCTCTCCCTGTGGTATAAAGTAATGTCTTAACTAGTTTTAGAATGCCCTCAGTGTCGTTCTAAAGACTTCAAGGAAATCTGAGTTGGGTTTTTGACATTATTATTCAGAGCGTAAAGCTGCTTGCCGGTTTTTGGAAACATAAAAGTTGAGTCATCTCTCCCTCTCCCCCCCCCCCCCCGGCCGATGGAGGTCGGAACCATTCAGTCAAAGTGGATGATTAATCAGAACTTGTAGGCAAGAAGTTAGATTGCTTTAGGGAAGATGTTAGCAGTGGCATCAAGAAAGGATGTTATGCCAACACAAAATAAAAGAGAGTAGGTTTCACATGGCAAGAAGCAGATTTTCCTTATAATCAGTTGTGAGAAATAGTTGTGTCTAGAGAAATTGGCAAAAATAATTCACAAATGGTATTCAGGGAGTTTTGCCTGGATTACTTTTGTTGGTTTTCTTGCTGGGATTTAAATACATATGCAACATTTCATTTTTTTTAAAAAAAAATCTAGAACAAAGTTAGTGATGCCTCTAGTGATGTATCATTTTAAACCAGAGCCAATTTCATTCAGCTCTCTCATGTTGAATGAAGGCGGGCTACGCATGAAATGCCATGTTGGAGATAGACAAGGTGAAAGATAAGGGGCGTGCATAAGCGCACCACTGTGCCTACCGTCCCTGTCCTACTGTCCTATTGTCCTCTTTTATCGTTACTTTTTACTTATGTTTAAACAAATTACTACTATCCTATACATGTTTGACAAAGAAATAAATAAATAATGTAAATAAATAAATAAAATATTCCAGCCGTTCCTTTTACAGCAACCTTATACCGGGCTTAATTTAACTGCACTTTAAATATTTACCCTTCCCCATCTTGAGAAAGCAACTAACAAAAATGGGGAATGCAAATAAATTACCTTTCAGCCCAAGTTTCTGGTGAATTGTTTTAATGTGACCGTGTTGTGGGTTAGCAGTTAATCATTTATCATGAATTATTCTCTTAGAGATATAATCAATAAAACAATTGCACTGTAAACACTTCTTTAGGCTATTCTTTTATCCATGGAATGGACTTCTCTCTAGAAGAAGATTATTCATAGCTCTAGTCCACATACTGCATGTCTGCATTGCATTCTTAAGCTTCTCCTATCCTGTATTAAAGCCACCTTGATTTTAAGCCATCTTAAGAAAATGCTTTCAGGATTGGGAAGCTTCAGCAAGCAACTTGCCAGGTGTTGCAATTTGGATTGCCAGCTATTACATGAGCCGAGGTGGCGCAGCAGTTAGAGTGCAGTACTGCAGGCTACTTTAGCTGACTGTGATCAGCAGTTCAGCTGTTCAAATCTCACCGGCTCAAGGTTGACTCAGCCTTCCATCCTTCTGAGGTAGGTAAAAGGAGGACCCAGATTGTTGGGGCAATATAAATATTCATTGCTTACTGGTGTAAACCGCTTAGAGAGTGCTTGCACTGTGAGGTGGTATATAAGTCTCACAAATAAATATTACATAGGGGGGGGAGAGGGAGGGAGGGAGGGAGAGGGAGAGGGAGAGAGAGAGAGAGAGAGAGAGAGAGAGAGAGAGAGAGATTTCTTTAGATTTTCCCTGTTGCTGTGACTTCTCAATTTTCCATGCCAAACAGGCAATTGCTGAGCTCTTTCCTTTCTGTGGGTGGGTCTTACACTTTAATACAGTGGTTCCCAAAGGGGGCGGGTACCGCCCCCCAGGGGGCGGTGGGAACCCTTAGGGGGGCGGTGAGAGGTAAGGGTGGTGACAGGGGGCGGTGAGAGGGTCCAGGGGGGCGGTAGGTGGTTCGCCGGTCCTGTCCCCGTGCCGCCACCCATGTCCACCCAATCGCCCGCTGCCGCTTTTCCTGCCACTCTTTTCCCGGCGGGGACTGGGCGGGCCGTGAGATGAGCATCTTAGTGGCCTTTTAACAGCTCCGTGTATCTGTCGTCTGGTCTCTTTGCACTGGTCTCCAACCTTGGCAACTTTAAGACTTGTGGACTTCAACTCCCAGCAAAGCTGGCTGAGGAATTCTGGGAGTTGAAGTCCACAAGTCTTAAAGTTGCCAAGGTTGGAGACCCCTGGAAAGCTTGCAAAATACAGAAACTCTTCTCGCGAGGGTGAGCAATTAACAACTCGCAGCGAGAAGAATTTCTGTATTTTGCAAGCTTTTTTCCCTAGAGACTAGCCGACAGAAACACGGAGCTGTTAAACCAGTAAGACGCGGGATTGGGGGGGCAGGGGCTGGGTTGGGGTGGTGGGAGGAGGAGGAGGAGGAGGAGGGAGACCTTGTGGGGAAATTGCAGCTGCCTGTTTTCCGCTCCTTCGGCCAAGAGGCACTGCGGCCGGAAAGTCGGTCCAGAAAGAGGGCAGCGATGGTGGGGGGGGGGGGGGGGAGATCGGGAACAGTTGCCTGCCAGAGTTTCTGCCGCCTTCGCCTGCCTCCCTTTCCTTTCCTTTCCTTTCCTTTCCTTTCCTTTCCTTTCCTTTCCTTTCCTTCCTTCCTTCCTCCCTTTCCTTCCCTTTTTCCTTCCTACTTCCCTTCCCTTCCTTCCCTCTTTTTCCTTCCGCCATTCCTTCTCTTCCCTTCCCTTCCTTCCTTCTGTCTCTTTCCCTTTCTTCCCTCCTTCCCTTTCCTTCCCTCTCCTTTTCCTTCCTACTTTCCTTCCTTCCCTTTCCTTCCCCCCTTTTTCCTTCCTACTTCCCTTCCCTTCCTTCCTCCTTCCCTTCATTTTCCTTCCTCCCTCTCCTTTTCACCTTTAATTTCCCTCCCTCTCTTTCCTTCCTCCCTCCCTCCTTTCCTCCCTCCCTCCCTTCCTTCCTTCCTCCTTCCATTTCCTTCCTTTTCTTTCTCTTTCCTTTTCTTTCTTTTCCTTCCTTCCTTGCCTCCCTCCCTCTATTTTTCTCTTCCAAACATCCCCAAGTTAAATCCTCCCCTTGGCCATTGTGCGTACATGTGTGTCTCATCTTCTAAAAATCATAACTCCCCACCCCACCCCAAACACCCAATACCATCCCCTTCTCCATCCCACTGAAGATCCCAGGTGCCCAGCCTCCTGCGCCCCCCCCCGGCAACCTCTCCGCATGCCCGTCTCACGATATGGCCTTCGGCCTCACCTCCTCTGCCCACCTAACACACTGCTCTCGCTCGTCCCTGCGATGCCATCTTCCCCTGCCCCCGGATGGATAGCAATTTAGGCAGGCACAACACACCACCAGGTGAGGAGGGGGCTTTCCAGCTGTGCCTGCTGGGTACAGGAGTCCCCCCCTCCACCCGGCCTCTGTGCCAAGGAAGGCAATTCGGAGGGTGCCAGCACTTCCCACGGGGAGGGGGTGTATTTCCAGGAAGCCCCTTGAATGTGTCAGTGTGGGGGAGGGGGAGAAAACCCTCCCCCATGTGCATCTGTCCCACCCACCCCCTCCATTGACCACTTCTGCAGTTTTCTTTCCTTTCCAGGCTCTGTTTGGTCATCCAGTTGAGCCAGCCTTGGCGAGGAACCAAAATGGCTTGTGTGTTTGTTTGTTTGTTTTTGCAACCAAATACAAACCATGTTTGGGGGAACCGGTTTCAAAACCTCCCAGTTTTCCAAACCTGGAAGTTTTGGGCCACGCACGCACGCACACACACACACACACACACCCAGTGGCTCAATGTGGGATAGATTTCCCACCCACCTCCAGCCCCTCTTTTCAAACATGCCCCTCTTCCTCGCAGACAGAAGCACATTTTAAATTGCCATAGGCAGAGCCCAGAGGAGGCAATGTAGTCCCGCGGTGTGTGCGATACACACACACACACACACACACACACACACACACACACACACACACACACACACACACACATATATATATATATATATATATATATAGAGAGAGAGAGAGAGAGAGAGAGAGAGAGAGAGAGAGAGAGAGAGAAAATAAGGAAAGAAAAAGGAAGGAAGGAAGGAAGGAAGGAAGGAAGGAAGGAAGGAAGGAAGGAAGGAAGGAAGGAAGGAAGGAAGGAAGGAAGGAAAAAAGAAAGAAAGAAAGAAAGAAAAAAGAAAAAGAAAGAAAGAAAGAAAGAAGAAAGATGGTAGGTAGGAAGGAAGGAAGGAAGACAGAAAGAAAGAAAAAGATGATAGGAAGGAAGGAAGACAGACAGAAAAAGAAAGGAGGGAAGGGAGGGAAGAAGGAAAGAAAAAGGAAAGAAATATGGTAGGAAGGAAGGAAGATAGAAAGAAAGAAAGAAAAAAGATGGTAGGAAGGAAGGAAGGAAGACAGAAAAAGAAAGGATGGAGGGAAGGGAGGGAAGAAGGAAAGAAAAAGGAAAGAAAGAGGGAAGGAGGAAGGAAGAAAGGAAGAAAGGAAGAAAGATGGTAGAAAGGAAGGAAGACAGAAAGAAAGAAAAAGAAAGAAAGAAGGGGAAGGGAGGAAAGAAAGAAAGAAAGAGAAAAAGAAAGGAAGGAAGGAAGGAAGGAAGGAAGGAAGGAAGGAAGGAAGGAAGGAAGAAAGAAAGAAAGAAAGAAAGAAAGAAAGAAAGAAAGAAAGAAAGAAAGAAAGAAAGAAAGAAAGAAAGAAAGAAAGAAAGAAAGAAAGAAAGAAAGAAAGAAAGAAAGAAAGAAAGAAAGAAAGAAAGAAAGAAAGAAAGAATTATGACCACAATTGAGCCTAACATTTTGGTTGCTAAGCAAGAGCGTTGTTAAGTAAGTTTCATCACATTTTACAAGTTGGCCATGCCCACCTGGTCACCTGACCACTAAGCCACGCCCACCTGAGGGGGTGGGGTGGGGGGCGGTGAGGATGAATTTGTAGCACCAAGGGGGCGGTGGACTGAAAAAGTTTGGGAACCACTGCTTTAATATATAGGTAGTCCTTGATTTGTGACCATAATTGAGCCCAAAATTTATCTTGCTCAGCAGGGCAGTTGATAAGTGGCTTTTGCCACATTTTACGACCTTTTTTTACCATAGTTGTTAAGCAAATCGCTGCCGTTGTGAAGTGAATCATGCAGTCAGTAAGTGAAGCTGGGTTCTCCCATTGACTGGGTTCTCCCAGCTTGTCGGAGACCGGCTGGGAAGGTTACCAATGGTGATCACCTGACCCCAGGACAGTGCAACTGTCATAAATACATGCCAGTTACAAAGTGCCTAAAGTTTGATTATGTCACTGTGGGGATGCTGTAACAGTGTGAAAATGTGAAAAATGGTCATAAGTCACTTTTTTTCAGTGCTGTTGTGACTTCAAATGGTCACTAAATAAATGGTTATAAGTCAAGGACTACCAGTATATATGAAAGGGTTGCATTTATGAGCCTTGGTGGCACAGTGGTTAGAATGCAATACTGCAGGCTACTTCTGCTGACTGCCGGCTGCCTGCAGTTTGGCAGTTCAAATCTCACCGGCTCAAGGTTGACTCAGCCTTCCATCCTTCCGAGGTGGGTAAAATGAGGATTGGGGTCAGACTGAGAAGAGGCATGAGATGAGGACAGCCAGTACAATCAGGGTGATGGTGGGCAAAGGGAAACATCCAAGGGCAGGCTGTACACAAGGAAGGAGGCATGGGTTGAGACTGATCCTACTTTTCAGTAGTAAGTTGTCTCCAGAACGAGTTGCCTCCAGGAGTTGTGGGTGCTCTGACACTGGAGATTTTTAAGAACAGATTGGACAACATTGCCTGAAATGGTATAGGTTGCCTGCTTGAGCAGGAGGTTGAACTAGAAGACCTCCAAATCTGTTATTCTGTTAAGTATTTATTCCTGATACTAGGTCACCAGACTTTGGTAGCCCTGGTCTCCAGTTCTTGGTCCTAACCTACAGGTCGGTTTGCAATAATACCACAATTACCGTATTTTTCGGAGTATAAGACGCACCGGAGTATAAGACGCACCTTAGTTTTTTGGGAAGAAAATAGGGGAAAACAATCTGCCTACCAGGTATTCATCTGGCTAGCATCCTTAGTCTGGTCAGCTTCAGCACATTATTTTATCCCCTGGTTAGGACTTAAAAGAACCTTCTTCTGAGAGAGTAACAATGAAAGAGCATGCAAGCCAGTAAGAGCTGGGAAGATCGTTAGCACCCAGTTAGGGCTAGAAAAAAACTTATTCAGAGCAAGTAGAGCAATGGAAAAAACCCTGCAAAGACTTAGGGCTGGAAAAACATTCTTCTGAGAGAGTAACAATGAAAAAGCCTGCAAGCTAAGAGCTGGGAAGATCTGTTAGCACCTAGTTAGGGCTGGAAAAAAAAGCTACAATCGAAGTATAAGACGCACCCAAATTTTCAGCCACTTTTAGGGAGGAAAAAGGTGCGTCTTATACTCCCAAAAATACGGTATTATATGGAGGAGGCAGGGAACCTGGACAATATAACTGAAACCTACAAGGTCCAGAGACACTTTCCTCTAGGATTTATGTTTTGTATTTGTCATCAGCAATGATCCCAGGAGAAACCTATATGCAGGTCAAGAAGCAACAGTGAAAACTGGACACGGAACCACTGACTCGTTCAAAATTGGGAAAGGAGTTTGGCAAGGCTGTATACTGTTGCCCTGCCTATTTAACTTATATACAGAGCACATCGTGAGAAAGGCTGGGCTCGATGAATCACAAGTTGGAATTAAGATTGTCGGGAGAAATATCAACAACCTCAGATATGCAGATGATACCACTCTAATGGCAGAAAGTGAAGAGGAACTAAAGAGCCTCTTGATGCGGGTGAAGGAGAAGAGTTCAAAAGTTGGCTTGAAACTCAACATTAAGAAAACTAAGATCATGGCATCTGGCCCTCTCAATTCTTGGCAAATAGATGGGGAAGAAATGGAAGTAGTGACAGATTTTATTTTCCTGCGCTCCAAGATCACCGCAGATGGGGACTACAGCCAAGAAATTAAAAGATGCTTGCTCCTGGGGAGGAAAGCTATGGCAAATCTAGACAGCATACTAAAAAGCAGAGACATCACCCTGCCAACAAAAGTGCATATAGTTTTCCCAGTTGCAATGTATGGCTATGAAAGTTGGATCATAAGGAAGGCTGAGCACCAAAGAATTGAGGCCTTTGAACTATGGTGCTGGAGAAGACTCCTGCGAGTCCCTTGGACTGTAAGGCGATCAAACCGGTCAATCCTAAAGGAGATCAACCCTGACTGCTCTTTAGAAGGCCAGATTCTGAAGATGAAACTCAAATACTTTGGCCATCTAATGAGAAGGAAAGGACTCACTGGAGAAGAGCCTAATGCTGGGGAACGATTAATGGCAAAAGAAGAAGGAGACGGCAGAGAATGAGGTGGCTGGATGGAGTCACTGAAGCAGTCAGCGTGAGCTTAAATGGACTCCGGGGGATGGTGGAGGACAGGAAGGCCTGGAGGAACATTGTCCATGGGGTCGCAATGGGTCGGACACGACTTTGCGACTAACAACAACGATCCAAGGGCAAGGGAGATGGAATGGCAATTGTCACTCAAGAAACCTTGTTAGCTCTCAGAGGCCATGCCCTGCAGATAATCATGTGTGAGACCTTATGGTTGCCGTTGGCTTTTAGGGAGCAATCAGTTTTGTTGCTGTGGTATTGGCCTCCCTGCTGCTTAGCAACATCTCTGCCTGAGCTGCTTGGTTCCATAGCTGAGTTGGTGGTGCTGAGAATCCTTCAATCTGCCCTTGGACAGTGTTGAGACTGGTACAAGCAGAGGAGTTCATGACTCCAGAGCGCCCAGCACATATAGAGCTCACATTAGATCCAGTTTTGGACTTGGGGCAGCTGGTCATGTGATTGGAAGGTGGGAGACATTATTGCCAGTTCTTTCTCGTGTTCAGATATAGATCATTTTCTTATTGCTTTTTTGGAGTTGCTGATCCTATCACTCTTTTCAAGGGATGTAGGGCCTATTGAGTTCCAGAGGGAGAATAAAGTTTTCCCCAAGGATCTAAGGGGGAGGAAAGGCCTTAGTCTCAGCTGGAATGGGTATGTAGTAAAGTCTTTGATCAAATCTCTCTATGTGACCTCACCTTTCTTGTCATCCCAGGGGCTTTCTTGGTTTTTCTGAGCAGTTTTCAGGAGATGAAATGACAGAAGAAGGTATCCAGGGTACCATTGGAGGAAAACTAAGAATGAATCTTATTGGGCACGGATAAAAAAAAATTATGTTTGGGATTAGATTGTGACAATACATGCATCCAAACGCAGCTATTGTTACATCCACACTCAGTAATCTACCAGGCCTTTTTAAGATGACCTGTTCACTGTTAGAACAATTAATCAGTGGAACAGCCAGAAGTTGTGAATGCTCCAACACTGGAAGTTTTTAAGAAGATGTTGGATAACCATTTGTCTGAAGTGGTGTAGGGTTTCCTGCCTAAGCAGGGGGTTGGACTAGAAGACCTCCAAGGTCCCCTCCAACTCTGTTGTTGTTGTTGTTGTTGTTGTTGTTGTTGTTGTTATTATTATTATTATTATTATTATTATTATTATTATTATTATTATTATTATTATTATTATTATTATTATTATTATTATTATTATTATTATTATTAGGAAAGATGGGAACAAGATCATCTATGAGATAGCTGTGAATAATATTCCAGGCATCTATTGGGTAAAGATAAGATAAGATAAATTTTATTGTCATTTTTTTTACTGTAAGCACACCGGCCCACATTAAAAATGAAAATCTGTTGCCTGCTCTTGAGAGAAAGTGTATATCTACCCAAACACATACATAACACATATATACACATGCTAAATACATACATAAATATATAACTGCACCATACACATATATAAATATAGAGAATAGAATACTAACTTTATTGTCACTTTAAATGTACACTAGCAGCATACATTAAAATGAGATTTCATTGCATACAGCTCTCAAAGGGTAACCATCTCCAATATACGCTACATAAGCATGACAAAAATTATGTATATACCCACATACACACACATATATGATCAAGAAAAACTAGACCCAACATAGTCTAGTTCAGATGTATACAAGAGGAGAAAAGTGAATCTTGCGAGTTTATCAGACGGATGGCCTAGGGAACAAAGCTGTTACAGAATCTGGTAGTCCTGCTAGAAATATTTCGAAACCTCCTCCCAGAGGGGAGCAACAGAAACAGACCATGAAGTGGGTGTGTGGGGTGTCTAACAATGCTTTGAGCTCTAAGCACATAGCGCTTATAAGCAGTATCCTGAATGGATGGGAAGCAATCTTACTATAATCTTCTCAGCTGTCCTTACCACTCTCTGTATGGACCTTCTATCTGAGGCACTGCTACTATATATATAAATTAATGTCTATTTTGAATATGTAGCGGAAAGAGGTAACTTGAGAGTTCATAAAGTTGATGCTTTATGGAACAAAACTGTGACTGAATCTAGATGTTCTGTTTCGGATACCACGAAGCCTCCTCCCAGAAGGCAACAAGGAAAACAGGTCGTGAAGAGGATGTGTAGTGTCCCAGACAATCCTGCGGAAAAAGTCACTCGGATTTGCTCAGAGTTAGTTTCTGACTGGATGGCTCCAATCAAAGTGACAGAGGAGTGATCTTCTTGATTAGTTGGGATAAGTTTGATTATATGCCTTGTCAGAAAGTTGAATCATCCAGGCTGTTAACCCAGCCACCTGTGGATTACACCTATGCTCCTTTTGATTAGTGAAGGCCTCCTGGAAGATTATTGGGCTCATGCAGTAGTGATAGCTTCATTGAAAGGTGAGGGCATGATTCTACCTGCAATGAAGGAAGTGATGATGCTTCCTCTCCTCAAGAAGTCATTGCTCAGAAATCCACTATCCATCTCTGGGCAATTTTAATCCAGCCTTCAGCTTTTACTGTTTGGAGAAGGTTGCCGGAAAGGGGAGAAAATGGATTATCTAGATCATTTTCAATTATATTTTAGGTTGGGACATATTACAGAGATTGATATTGATATCTCAATTGCTTTTGATACCATCATCTACTGAACCATCTGCAGGAATTAAGGGTGGTGGACGGGGCAGGGTTTATCCACAATGTCCAACCAACACAATAAAGTTTGGATGTCTTTCAGCTCCCAAACAAGAGCAGGCAGCAGCTGTGACCAGGAATGTCTTTGCACAGATCCAATTAGGATGTGGAGGTTTTTCCGGTTCTTGGATCAGGAAGTCCTCTACATAGTCACTCATTCCCCACATGCCTAAGGTCTGTTGCAACTGACTGTATTGGAGGCTGCCATTCAGAAATTGCAATTGGACCAGAAGTCATAGCAATAGCAATAGCACTTAGACTTATATACTGCTTCATAGTGCTTTACAGCCCTCTCTAAGCGGTTTTACAGAGTCAGCATATTGCCCCCAACAATCTGGGTCCTCATTTTACTGACCTCAGAAGGGTGGAAGGCTGAGTCAACCTTGAGCCGGTGAGATTTGAACAGCTGAACTGCAACTAGCAGTCAGCTGAAGTAGCCTGCAGTGCTGCACTCTAACCACTGCGCCACCTCGGCTCCTCGACTTATGGGCAGTGATGGACGTACTCTGGTATGCTCATGTATCAATTGAGGGATCCTTGGTACTCTCTGAGCTTGCAAACATTTCATTACCCAAACTAGGTAACACCATCAGTTCAGAGCAATGAAATATCTGCAAGAAAAAAAGCGGCTCTTAAAGAGGCGGCGGCTGGCCGCAGGCTGCCAAAAAGTCACGGAGGTCATGGAAAAAGCTGCTGCCATGCCATCACTGCCATGTTCTTCATGCATGCGCATCCCATTGGACTTGCAAGACAATGGGATGCGCATGCACAAAGAACATGGCGGTGACAAACATGGGGAGAACAACTGGTGACCGGGGGACCGGTTCAAGGGTGTGGCCAGCCGGCCATCGCTACCGGTTTGGCGAACTTGGCCAAATTTCCGCCAATGGTTCATGCGAACCAGTGCAAACCAGCTGAATACCACCTCTGCCACAGACACTAAATAGGATCCCTTTCTTTTCTGTTCCTCTGTCTAGGATGACTTTGTAAGATCTGCATTCACAATTTTGCCAGAGAATTATGGAGACTTTTCAACATACCTAGAAACGCACCAGCTCCTGCACAAAGTTTGAAACATTTACATTCACAGGAATGTAGCCTACAAAGTACATGGTAACCTTCTTTTTTTCCCAGTGCCAGATAAAAAGGATGTTTCTCTGAGTCCTATATAGCAGCTTAGCAGTGGTGGGTTCCTACCGGTGCGGTCCACTCTATAGCACCGGTAGCGGCCCGCTGGTGACGTCACAGTACCGGTGCGGTCGGTTGCTGGTGCCTGGGCGCCGCCATTTTTTAAAAAAAAAATTTAAATTTTTTTTAAAAATTTCTTCTGCGCATGCCCAGAAGCTAAGTTTCCGGCACTGTGCATATGCTGCCTTCCTACCCCACAGTGAGTCCAAGCAGGGGAGGATGGCTGAGGGAGCCTGTGAGATGCTGAAAGAACGGGCGGCAGGACCTATCTCCATTCCCCTCCCTTCAGCAGTCCGAGAAGCCACAAAAGTGTGGTGATGATCTCAGGCATTTTCGCACATTCGAGGCTTCTCGAGCTGCTGAGGGGAGGGGGAACGGGTGGCAGGAGCCTAGGATCATCGAATGGGGAGAAGCATTCAGGTCGGATGGAGCCTCCTAGAAGAACCGCTGCCGCGGTCTTGCTGATCTCGCTGCGGGGGGCTGCGTTGTTGGTGGGCAATGCCCCCCCACTTCTCTGGGCACTGCCAAGCTCCCGAGGCCCACGCCCACTCGGTCACATGGCTGGCAAGCCACACCCACAAAATAAGCCACGCCCACAGAGTGGTAGTAAAAAAATTAGGAACCCGCCCCTGCAGCTTAGTGACTGTGCATGTTCAGTTCAAAATGGTATTGAGCGCTCTTCTAAAAAGTTTAAAAGTGGTCTGGCAGAAACATCTTTTGTATGTCAGCTTCCTTCTCGTGTCTTAAAATCAGCCAGACTTGCTCCCCTACTCAAAATAGACTCAAACCATTCCTAGAGAAGTCAGTTGTAGCTTCACTGGGAATTCTGGAAAGCAAAATCCACAGATAAAACAAAGGCAGGACGTTCAGCCAGAAAGTAGGGTCAATATTACATCTGGAGCCAGGATCCAACTGGATCTTTCTCTGTTATATCTGTTTCTTGGCTACTGCACGAAACTTGGTCATGACACTAGGATTCTGACTGATATCCTTTGTAGACTAAAAAGACAGCATGTCTATTCACTGAGTTTGTTAAGGTGAGAATAAATCTCATAGAGACGATTTGGATGTTTGCTTGGAATTCAGACAGTTAGAAATAAAGCCGAGATTAAAAGTCTAATAGAAAATATTTATTTCGGTACAAAAACAATAAATCCTGAATAATTACATTTTTGCTAAGAAAATGCGACCGTCTCGGTCACAAGAGCCAAGTCAAAGAGAATAATGGTGGTTTAGGAATGCACACATGCGTACAATTCATATCACGTGTTCTGCTTGTATTGGAATGTACCATAATATTAGGATAGGGGTGCATCACCCTGCATAGACATACAACTGACAATATTCACTGCATGACAGAGTTATTATTGCTTAACTGGGCTTCACGACCCTTTTTGTTCAAGTTTCCTTTGTTCTTTTATTGGCCATTGGATCCATTTTAATCCAGTCAATGATCTTGTACAAATACAGCTAGGCTGTAACAAGTCTTTCTGGGATGGGAATAGGGAATTAACATTAAGATGCCTCTTTTTGTATTAAAAAAATTACCAAGACTTAAGGCTTAGGGTCAACCTCTGTTAAACAAACCATTACACCAGTGCAAAGGTAAACTGGATGTCAGGAGCACTGCCATTCTGACCTCCATAAGAACCAATAAGTTCTGCCGTGCCAATAATCTTTGCTGCATTATGCAGTTCAGCTCGTGGCTCATCATGTACATCAGGATGATGAAGAGAAAACATCCAGCATGAGGTTAATTAAATAAAGTTTGAAGCCAAATAATAAGGTTTTGAATTAGACAGAGCAGGGAGAGGGTTTAAGTGCTCCAGCATTCTGCTGGCTCAGAAAATTTGGTCTTGCTTGGTAAGCACCCACACACATTTTAGTTCTGCTTAGGCTTGGGACTTAAAAATATATCAATATGATGTGTAACGATATTAGTTCGGACATGAAGCAGAAAAGGATGCAAATACTTGTTTACAGTGGTGAAATCAAATTTTTTTTACTACCGGTTCTGTGGGCGTGGCTTGGTGGGCGTGGCAGGGGAAGGATACTGCAAAATCTCCATTCCCACCCCACTCCTGGGGGAAGGATATTGCAAAATCTCCATTCCCTCCCCACTCCTGGGGGAAGGATATTGCAAAATCCCCATTCCCTCCCCACTCCTGAGGGAAGGATATTGCAAAATCCCCATTTCCTCCCCACTCCTGGGGGAAGGATATTGCAAAATCTCCATTCCCTCCCCACTCCTGGGGGAAGGATATTGCAAAATCCCCATTCCCTCCCCACTCCTGGGGGAAGGATATTGCAAAATCCCCATTCCCTCCCCACTCCTGAGGAAAGGATATTGCAAAATCCCCATTTCCTCCCCACTCCTGGGGGAAGGATATTGCAAAATCCCCATTCCCTCCCCACTCCTGGGGGAAGGATATTGCAAAATCCCCATTCCCTCCCCACTCTGGGGCCAGCCAGAGATGGTATTTGCCGGTTCTCGGAACTACTCAAAATTTTCGCTACCGGTTCTCCAGAACCTGTTAGAACCTGCTGGATTTCACCCCTGCATGTTTAGCTCAGGACTTCCCGCACGTTCATATGTGATTCTGCTGGTGTATAGGTAGTCCTCGACATACAGTACAATTGTTCAAAGTTACACTGGCACTGGAAAAAGTGACTTTTGACTGGTCCTTGCACTTACGATTGTCATAGAAACCCCAGAATCATGTGCTCAAACTTCAGGTGATTGGCCCCTGGCGTGTATTTAGGATAGTTGCAACGTCCTGGGGTCATGTGATTGCCACTTACAACCTTCTCAGTCATCTTCAATAAGTAAACTTATTACTTTTAACAACTGCAGTGATTCACTTAACAACTGTGGCAAATAAAGGTCATAAATTTGGACACATCCTACTTAACAAACACCTTCCTGATCAACAGAAATTCTAGTCTCAA
Organism: Diadophis punctatus similis; assembly: GCA_023053685.1. Taxonomy (NCBI): domain Eukaryota; kingdom Metazoa; phylum Chordata; class Lepidosauria; order Squamata; family Dipsadidae; genus Diadophis; species Diadophis punctatus. The sequence continues at coordinate 227,133,478 of JALIGW010000002.1, forward strand.
TTGTGGTGGTAAGTCAGGGACTACCTATCGTGTGTAGAAGTTGGGCTGTGGGAGGACTATATCACATGTTTCATCTGAACATGAACACTCTGTGAATCTTCTGCTCCCGTTTTCCACATCCTATTTTTTTTAAATCCCCCTTCCCCCCCCTTACTGTCTACCTTTGGATAGGTGTGGCTTTCCCTTCCATTCCCTCAATTTTTATATTGAAAGAGAGAGTATACCAGTCAGAACATTGGCACCATGACTCATCTATTCAAATTAGCATCTAGCATAGTGATGGTGAACCTATGGCATGTGTGCCACAGGTGGCACGCGGAGCCATATCTGAAGGCACGCAAGGCGTTGCCCTATGTCAGCTCCAGCACACATGTGCGTGCTGGCCAGCTGATTTTCGGCCTTCTTTTTGGCCATTTTCACTCTCCCCAGGCTTCAGGAAAGCCTCCTAAACCCTGGGGACTGCGAAAAATGGCCCAACAGGCCAACCGGAAGTTGATTTCTGAACTTCTGGTAGGCTCGTTTGGCCATTTTTGGCTGTCCCCAGGCTTCAGGAGGCTTTCCCGAACCCTGAGGATGGTGAAAAACAGCCCAAAGGGCCTACCGGAAGCCTGGAGGCTTCAGTGAGGCCTGTGCGCATGCATGGGGGGGGCAGCACGGGGGGTTGTGTGCATGCGTGGGGGGGCAGTGCGGGGGTTGTGCGCATGCGCGCAGGGGGAGGGCATTGCATTATGGGTTTGAGCATGTGCATGCACGCTATCAGCGCACGCGCGCATCCTTTTGGCACCCGAGCCAAAAAAGGTTCTCCATCACTGATCTAGCATCACGATGAAGAAAACATCCTAAAAGATGAAACTTATTGCTACTTAAGACATAACATGATCCTTCAAAGTTTGGCTTTTTAAAAAACACATAACATCAATTGCTAGCATAGACTCACTTGCAAACTGTGTATAAAAGCTGAACCGTTAGTTATCACATGACAGTCCCTACTACAAACTCCTATGTTCTTCTTTGAAAAATGGATATAAAGCAAATTGAGAAGCGGTTCTTAAGATCTTGATCGATGCATATCATGTGATCCATTGACAGCCTAATTAAAATAAGTTACTCCAGAAACCTTTATTCCAACATTCAGAATACATTCACCTAAAAAAAAATATCCACAGGGTCTGAATCCGCTTATTTCCCCGTTTGGTGGCATGCTGAACCATTCTAGAGCATTACAACAAATATTTCCTTATATAGCATTCTAATTATCTTATCCTGATCATTCCAGCAAATTTGTAGCAAGCAAGAATATTATCTTTGTAATATTCTGGACAATATTATCCAGAAAACCACATTTACCGGAGACTAATTTGTTCTTTTAAGCCCAAATTCTCAAAAATTGGGCCCCTCCATATCACAAATTGTGGGAGTTGCAGTCTATTAGATAACATTCTGACTACATTTCCCCAAATTCTAATTTTCCATTAAAAATGTCATTCCCCGGGCTTTTGGGTAGTGGTCTTTTAACTGTAGTTATGTGCTGCTGCTAGCAGGGGGAATAAGTTTGTAGATAAGAGAATTGCCTCCCTGCTTTACTTCTCCTTAAACTTTACAAAAGAAAGCTGGGAGTTTCATTTTTTTTCCCTGACATAGAATTAAATTTGGCCTGTAAGGGGATCGTTTCAGGAATCCTGGCTCAGGGCTATGGAAAGAGGGTGGTACAAACAGCCCACCAGATGGTGTCCACTCTGCATGGTGTGTGTTTTTTATGGACGTCACCCTTAGCCAGGACTCTTCAATTTTTCTCTGCCAGTGGACACATCTGGAATTTGGGAATTTGTTTAAGGAGCTTGTGCAATCCCAACATGTCTCCAAGGGCACTAAACAAATCACAGAGATCAAGATGTCATAATGATAAATCCTTCCTTTCCTTACTCTTTTTTTTGGCTAGGACACTTGTCTATCATCCTGTTTACTTTTGTCCATTCTCTGAGGAAGTAATAAGACTTTCAGAACAAAGGATTGGATTGGATTGTTTTTCTTTTCTAAAGAAGTTTCTGGGTTGCTGATTTCAGAAAAGATGTGATGTGTGTGTGTGTGTGTGTGTGTGTGTGTGTGTGTGTGTGTGTGTGTAACATTTTTTGCTGATAAATAAAAATGAAGGGAGATCTATTTCGAGCTATTTTGCTCGCATCAGATAGCCATACCCTTACTGGGGTTTGAACCTGGGCCGCCTGCATATAAATGCACACACACACACACACACACACACACACACACACACACATACACATACACATACACATACACATACATATACATACACATACACACACACACACAATTGATAGAGCAACAATTTCAATGTCTATATAAACAGTGTTTTGTCTGGTTACAATTAGTTTAAGCAATTATCATCATCATCATATTCGTTAATAGTGATCATATAATGACAGTGATTTCTCATCATAACATTAATACTTATTGATTAATACTGATTAACATTAATAATAAGGATATAGTAATAAGCCATCATAATAAAATGAATCCTTCTCTTATGGTTTTAAAAGTTCTAAGTTCTGTTTCTATTAGTTAACCATTGACAAAACGAGTCCCATATTTCAAAATATTCAGTGTCTTCCTTCTCTTTAATTTCAAGTGTTAATCTATCCATTTCTGAAAGGCTGTGGTTCTTGTTTGGAGTGTGAGGCAAGCAAAATCTAGTGCTGTGCATTTCTGGAATGTGAGTCTGGATGCGTGCTTCGACAAATGACAGTCTCTGTAGTAGAAGGAGGCATCTTCAGAACATCGATGTGCCTGCGATGCCTTTAAACGGTGAGATTGAAAACGCCTTTGAAATGTTCTTGAGGTTGTGAGGATTGCAGAGGAAATTTGCAAGAAGGGTTCTTTCTGATTTCGAGAGCAGGTTTTGTCCTGGATGGCTTTTACTGCGTCAGTTTTGTTGGCAGCAGTGACGCATCATTTTCAAATCACAAAAGCAGGATCAGAACCTCAGTCAGCCCTGGCTGGTTTTCCAATATTGGACAGATGAAACCTATACAGAAACCCCTGCCATGGTTCCGCCCCCCCCAAAAAAACTTAGTGAGCCAAAAGCTTTGCTCAGTTGATGAGGAGAAAACAAGAATTATGAATCTAGCTGAGCAGAAAAGATAGCCACAGCCATCTGTGAGACAAAGATGGAGGTGTGGATTTGTCAGCTCTGAGTGATATATTTTGCCTTTATCACAGTCTGGCCGGTATTGTCTGAAATGTGAGAACCAAAGGAGGCTAGTCAAAAACTGCTTATATATTGTCTAAGGTTAATGAGCTCTGCAATGGTGAAAAGGAAAAGCAACTGAAAACTTACTACAGGATTGATCATTGTTTGTGAGCATAAGCCTGAGTGTACAGCTTGTCTGTGAAAAAATTGAAAGAGGTTTTTTTAATTAGCATTGTTAAATATGAATAACAAAGGAACAGAGTTGGAAGGGATCTTGGAGGTCTTCTAGTCCAACCCCTGCTCAAGCAGGAAACCCTATACCATTTCAGACAAATGGTTGTCCAATCTCTTCTTAAAAACCTTCAGTGCTTCTGGAGACAAATTGTTCTGTCAAGAAATTTCTTCTTAGTTCTAGGTTGCTTCTCTCCTTGATTAGTTTCCATCCGTTGCTTCTTGTCCTGCCTTTAGTTGATTTGGAGAATAGATTGACTACCTCTTCTTTGTGGAAGCCCCTTAGATGTTGGAAAACTGCTATTGTGCCACCCTAGTCCTTCTTTTCATTAAACTAGACATATCCAATTCCTGCAAAAAAGGAAGCTGGCAATGAAAAATGTAGCAGGCAACAAAGTACATAAGTAGAGATATGCACCTAATATATTCATTATATTAAACACAGTACTTAAACTTGTCTTCCTGGTTGAAGAGGAAAACAGTGCCTGAGTTCACTCATCATATTGCACTGTTATGTGTGGTGTGTCTAATGTGCCTAATAGTATTGTTTTAAATCACAACAATTGTGATTTGAACCATGATTTGAAACTTACCCATTTGAGGTTGATCATAGTAAGCTATGATCAAGTAACCATGGTACTACAAAATATGTAACCCCAGTCTAAGTGTTGTGATTAAGATATTACAAAAAGATGTATTTTCCCTAAAAAGGTTATTTATTTACATAGCTTGGTATGGTGATTTAGTTATACCTCTGCTTTCATTTGTGCAATGTTGAAAAGAAAACTCTACACCAAAGTGAGGGGAAGGCTCAGATTAAATCAAACAAGCTCAGTAGTTGCATAAAAAGCAAATCATATTTAAAGATTTCTAGTACTGTGCAAAGCAACATGGGGTTTTCTTGTATTTCATAATAGGTTTATTATTGTCAATCACTTTCTGAAGATTGCATCTTCAAAATCAACTAATGCAACCATATTGGAAATATATAAAATAATTGTGAAATTGCTACAGGTATTTTTCATGAGTAATTTGAATTGAAGAACAACCTATGAGAAGAAAGTATAGAGTGGAATCCTTGGCATTCTACACATTGCTGAAATAAAAGTCACAGCATTCCTGGCAAATGTTGCTAATGATGAAGGATCTTGAGAGTTCTAGTTCAGTAACATCTGGAGCCCCACAGGCAAGATGCTACTTTCCAGATGTGTTGAACTACAGTTCCCATAATCCCACTCAATTATGAGAGTTGTTCATGAAAAGCCAGGGAAAGTTGTCATAAAGATTCTATCAGAAAAAAAGTTTAACAAATGAAAGCCTGAATTCTGAGAAGTTAAGGAGAGGACTCTGATCATGGAATGGTCCCACCGAGAACAGAGAAGACGTTTCTCACTAAAGCCTCCTTGTCTCTCTAAAAATTTGCTCTGAAGAATATAGGATACTTGGAATGGAATGTAAGAGCTGCAGGAACCTACAAGAAGGAGAAGTAATCAACGAAAATATCTTCCTTCTAACTGATGGAGACTTCTTATAGGAGAAGGAGAAGGAGAGAGAGAGAGAGAGAGACAGACAGACAGACAGACAGACAGACAGAGACTGGAATCAAGAGAGGAATCAGCCTGGTGTTGTTATGTTGCCACAAGTGATCCATGTCCAGCCTCTCTTGAATCCCCTTAACTCTTATCTAGCGCCAATTTAATGCTGACAGTTGACTAGATTCTTGTGTATAGGCATGAGCAACAAATCAGCCCAACAGGAACTTAACATGGGATCTCAGAGGTGGAGCTCTTGCCTCAGGAGATTGTGAGTTCAATCCTGGGTAGAGGCAGATGTAGGGTCTCCTGCTTGGGCAGGGGGTTGGACTAGATGACCTGCAAGGTCCCTTCCAACTTTGTTAAAGCTGAGCCCCATTCTTATGCCTAGACTTCTACTGTTTCCAATTCTGCATGAATAGAAGGAATCTTCTGTTCAAGGACGTTGTTATCTATGTCTTGGTACTTTACATGAATTATGGGAACCTACTCTGGTTGGGTAGGATTTTGAGGCAAATGTCCAGGATCAAAATCAGGAGAATGAACTAAATGACAAAACTGACTGATCCTATGTTGAGGTGAAATTATCCGTGCTAGAACCCAAAGAAGACCCACCTCCCAATTATTGTCCAGAGGTGAAGGCTATGTAACTGCTGCGATCTTGTGAAACTGGAATCAAGTTTAAAGTTTATCCCATGACCTGGACCCCTGCTGCAAATTATGGGCAAACTCTTTGCTGTGTTAGTTCCTGTGCAAAGGAACTCTTGTACAATTAGCTGCCAGACACACATTTGAGGTGCAGTGCAAAAGATGGAAGATTACAGTCTGCTGTTTTATTCTGAGCAGATGGTGAACTCCTTTCAGGGGGCCAAGCATTGTTGTGCCCTGGAGCAAGGATTGATCTGCCAGATCAATATAAGAGGCATTTATTTATTAGCTCATAGCCTGTCTGTCCTCCAGTAGCTCAACAAAGTACATATAATGTACTCTAGTATTATAACAGCCAGCCTATGAAGTAGGCTGGTCAGAGAGAAAATGCCTGACCCAAACTCGCTTCCATAGCTGAGGATGGATGTGCACTTGCGTATCTCAAGGTCTTGTTCAACACCTCAACTACTACTGCCTGCTGGTTCTCAGTTTTATGGATTACTTATTTACTTATTTATTTATTTTTACTTATTTATTTGTCAACAAGTGCAAGGAAACAGGACACATGAAAAAATGGCACAAATAAATGGATATAAAGAAGCAAAACATAGCACACAAACACATAAAATGAGTAAATAAAAATGGGTACAGTGGGACAGGGACAGTAGGCACGCTGGTGCGCTTATGCATGCCCCCTTAGGGACCTCTTAAGAAACGTATAAGGTCCACGGTAGACAGTTTAAGGTAAAAGGTATGGGGGTTAGAGAAACTAACAACAGGATCAGGTAGAGTGTTCCAGACATTTACTACTCTATTGCAGAAGTCGTATTTTCTGCAATCAAGATTAGAGCGGATTACATTTAGTTTGTATCTATTGATAGCCCTAGTGCAGTGTTTCCCAACCTTGGCAACTTGAAGATGTCTGGACTTCAACTCCCAGAATTCCCCAGCCAGCATTCACTGGCTGGGGAATTCTGGGAGTTGAAGTCCAGACATCTTCAAGTTGCCAAGGTTGGGAAACACTGCACTAGTGTTATTGCGGTTGAAGTTAAAGTAGTCTTTAACAGGTAGGACGTTAAGGTAGATGATCTTGTGTACTAAGCTTGGGTTGGAGCAAGTCAGGTTTTGTCAACAAACTTATGCAGAAGAGAAAAATGCATTCTCTCTTGCCCCTTTTTAATAGTAATTTTATTTTTTTAAATACAATTAAAAAAGATAAAAACTAATATCAACTAAAAATAAAAAGTATTAAATGGGATGTTCAGAAAAGAAAAAAATAACATAGAAAAGAAAAGAAATAGAAAAATAGCATAAAAAGAAAAAGAATAAGATGAGATGAGATGAGACAAGATACCTTTATTGTAAAGTAAAGAAAAAGAAAAGAAAGATATGACTTTCCTCTTTATCACAAGTATAAACAATTTTAGGAATATATTATCTTTTCTTAAGGTAAATGGTCTCTTCTATCCATATCCTATCTCTTATCTATAAACAAATAGAGCCTCTGTTGTTTCAGTCCTGATCAGCAAAAGTCCATTAAGGATTACCAGAGATAACAAGGTATCTATTTTAACCTTGATCAAATAAACAACTTTGTTTTCTTCTTAACAATCTTGCTCTTTAGTCCCATCATATAATGTCTTAGAACTTGATTTCTTTTCATTTTTTTTCTTTGTCTCTTCTTACAGAATTCTTCAAAGATTTAACAAGCCTCTTTTGAAAATGTAATATGGGAAAATTATTCAGGTTACTCTCGTTGTTTCTTATTTATATAACCCTTTTAATTTAAGACATCAGGTGGTTCCTTCTGTATATCCAGTGTAACATCTTTTTCCATATCATTCTTGTAGCCTGCCACTTTTAAATCCATTTTCAGATTAATCTCAATCTTGTCTGATAAAACTGGTTCCTCTTTCACAACACCTTTTAAGCACAATTTATCTATCGATGCTCTTAAAATTAACTTCTGGGCCCATTGTTCAAAAATATCATTCAATATATCCAATAATAGCATATTTTGATATATTCTCAATTAGTAAGTAAAAATTAAGCGTTCATCTTCTTTAATTATAAACTTTATTTCCCTCTGGTTCCCTCTAGTGTCTAACCTTCAAAATCTTATCTATCCTTTTTAAAGAGAATTCAAAGCAAAAGCTTTTTCTCATGAGAAGGTTTCTTATAATTAATTCCAAAATATTATTTCAAATCCATTTGGACCCCAGGATGGGCCTTCTGATCCTTGGTTGTGGCTGCAAAAGATACTTAACCTCTGATTATCCTAACCCAGGTTTACTGGAATAGTCTAATTCTGGAGATCTGCAAAGAGTGGGTATTGCACAACAACTTAGGTTGAAATGTGGCTGGTGAGGGTGTAGTTCAGCAGTGGTTCACGGGAACACAGCCATTAAACATCCAGACCTCCTTCCTTTGTTTAAAACAGCTTCTGTTTGAGAATTTTAAATTTGTTGGTATCTGCGTTAATTGTTTTATTGAACACTGTTTTGACAGCCCTTTTCATCTCTGTTGCTCCAAGGTTGTGCAACGCTTGTGATACCTCATTGTATTATTAGCCACCTGGAAATCTTTTGTGGAGAAAAGGAGTGTTTCAGAAAGGTTGAACCAAATAAATTAGCCTCCCTATTTTTCTTTCATCCCTTTTATTAAGCCAGTGACGCTTAAAGAAGCCTTTAGCTATTGCTGAAGAGGCTGCCTCTGATTATCTGCAACGGCTAACACAGTCCTTTCCCAAAGAAGTCAGTGGCGCAGTGCCTTGGGTAACTATGATTAAGCTTGGCCATTATGTGCTGAATGAAAATTTAATGGATGCAGCATAGCCAGGTTAACCAAACACATACCGCAGTTTCAATCATGATGGCTGAGTTCACACAAGCTAAGCTAGAGTTGATCCCCCTCCCATCCTGGACATAAACTGTTTCAACTCCTACCCTCAAAACGACGCTATAGCAATAGCAATAGCACTTAGACTTATATACCGCTTCATAGTGCTTTACAGCCCTCTCTAAGCGGTTTACAGAGTTCCGCATATTGCCCCCAACAATCTGGGTCCTCATTTTACCGACCTCAGAAGGATGGAAGGCTGAGTCAACCTTGAGCCGGTGAGATTTGAACAGCTGAACTGCTGAACTGCAGTGCTGCACTTTAACCACTGCGCCACCTCGGCTATAGAGCACTGCACACCAGAATAACTAGACACAAGAACAGTTTTTTCCCCGAACGCCATCACTCTCTAAACAACTAATCCCCTCAACACTGTCAAACTATTCACTAAGGCTGCATTACTATTACTATTAGTCTTCTCATCGTTCCTATCACCCATCTCCTCCCACTTATGACTGCATGATTGTAACTTTGTTGTTTGTATCCTTATGATTTATATTGACTGTTTCCTAATGTGATTTGATTGCTTATTTATACCCTATGATAATTAAGTGTTGTACCTTATGATTCCTGATGAATGTATCCTTTCTTTTATGTACACTGAGAGCATATGCACCAAGACAAATTCCTTGTGTATCCAATCACACTTGGCCAATGAAGAATTCTATTCTATTCTATGTTAATGGAAGTGGGAGGACACTATACCTGTGGGTCATGTGATCTCCAGCCTCCTTTAGAATAGCCTGTAGAATATCCCCAGGTGACAATGTGGCGATAACACTAAACATCAGAAGAACTGGTGTTTGAAAGTTCAGTAGTTGTCAGCCCTTTGTGGTAGTCCAGATAAGTAGCACAAACCATGAATTTATTGTACAGATGGTTTGGAGTTTTGTGTGTGCCTTTCAGTCAGTGTTGACTCCCGCCAGCTGCCTGGACAAGTCGCTGCAGTTTTCTTGGCAAGATTTTAGAAGTGGTTTGCCATTGCCTCCTTCCTAAAGGGAGAGAGTGATTGGCCCAGGGTCACCCAGCTATCCTTGGGGTCATGTGACAGCCTTCCCAGGATAACCGAACGAGAGTGTTATATTGGCAAGAATTGATATTTTTTCCCCCACGGGGCCACAGGCATCCATTCAGGGATGCCGCAATTTGTCTGTATTTGCCCTTTCAATGTCCAAAATGTGTCTGAGAGTGTGTCTGTCATAGCTGCATTCTGCTTCTTGCTTCGCTTCACATCTTGCCAGCCTGACATTTGCAATGGGGGGTGGGGGGAAGCAGAAAGATTGGACCATGGGTGGTGGAAGGGAAGGGGCTGAGATTGAAGCTATGCCGGCCCTGACTGTTTGATGAGTTGCACTACCAGGGCTGGCCAAACTATGGTTCTTTGAGGACCTGTGGACTTCAACTCCCAGAATTCCTGAGCTAGCCATGCTGGCTCAGGAATTCTGGGAGTTGAAGTCCACAGGTCCTCAAAGAACCATAGTTTGGCCACCCCTGCATCCAATGCAAGGTCAGCAAAAGGAATGCAGAGATGGGAAAGGCCCAATCACAGAGTCTGTTTCCAAAACAACCCAATAACTTTAAAATTGGACATTGACTGACAACAGGGGTTGGGGGGGCAGGGAAAAGGAGAACTTACTTGTATCTTTTTCACACCAAGCCAACAGACTCCTTGCTCTAATCTGTAACCGCTTTATTCTCAGTAAAGTATACTCTTGAAAAAAAAATGAGCAAGGAGTTTTTTTCTTTCCTAGTTAAACTAAGTGGGATGGATGACAGTGTCTGACTGTAATAAAGTCAAGTACATAAAGGAAAAATACAGAATAACAGAGTTGGAAGGGACCTTTTAGGTCATCTAGTCCAGCCCCCTGTTCAAACAGGAGACCTTATACTATTTCTGACAAGTGGCTGCCCAATCTCTTCTTGAAAGCCTCCAGTGATGAAGGACCCACAACCTCTGAAGGCAAGCTGTTCCACTGGTTCATTGTTCTGTCAGAAAATCTCTTCTTATTTCTAAGTTGAATCTCTCCTTGATCAGTTTCCAACCATTGTTCCTTCTCTGGCCTTTGGATGCTTTGGAAAATAGATTGCCCCCCCCCATCTTCTCTGTGACAGCCCCTCAAATATTGGAACACTGCTATCATGTCACCCTCTCGTCCTTCTCTTCACTAGACTAGCCATGCCCAGTTCCCCTTGATTAGTTTCCATCCATTGCTTCTTGTCCTTTGCTTTGGAGAACGGCTTGATTCCCTCGTCTTTGTGGCAGCCCCTCAAATATTGGATCACTGCTATCGTGATGTCACCCCTAGTCCTGCTTTTCATTAAACTAGACATACCCAGCAACTGTTCTTTATATGTTTTTGTTGAGAGATGAGAATAAATCTCATAGAGGTGATTTGGATCGTTGCTTGGAATTCAGACAGTTAGAAATAAAGCCGAGATTAAAAGTCTAATAGAAATATTTATTTCGGTACAAAAACAATAAATCTTGAATAATTACATCTTTGCTAAGAAAACGCGACCGTTCCGGTCAAGAGCCAAGTCAAAAGTGATTAATGGTGGATCAGGAATGTGGACATGCATACAAGATCATATCACGTGTTCTGCTTGTATTGGAATATACCATAATATTAGAATAGGGGTGCATCACCCTGCATAGACATACAACTGACAATATTCACACCGGGACAGTTTCAGCCTCCAGGCCCCTAATCATCTTTGTTGTTCTTCTCTGTACTCTTACTAGAGTCTCAACATCTTTTTAATAGTGTGACCAAAACTGGATGCAGTATTCGAAGTGTGGTCTTACTAAGGCTTAAAAAGGAGCCTTAAAAAGGAGGTAGATCAAAAACTTTCCAAAGCAACCTCGGAGCAGTGATTTAGCAAAGTCTGCAAAGCAAAGAGTGCCCTAACACTGCAGTGGCTTTTGGAAGTGAAGAGCATCAAGTTAAGCAAGAAGTAGAGAAGCCTGCTTGGTAAAAGGCAGGCGTCAGGCAATCTAGTTTCTTATACAGTAAACTATAAATGTAAACTATAAACTTCTGAGCATGTCCCTGGAGTCAGTGTAAATACTGATGGTTTGTCTGTACTGGCAGACTAACACAAGGGCATAAATCTTGGTTGTTTGCAAGATGACGGCTTTCCAATCTCTAAAACAGCAAAGCAAGAGGTTGCCTTCGGAATCGCAAATGCTGAACCACCAACATACAGTTCTAAATCTGGTTTTTGCAAGGGTGACAAATCAACCCTAGGTTTTGTAGTCATGGCAGTAAGATTACAGTAATCACCAGGTCCTTGCATTGCACCCAACCGAGACAGAAGTATGGCTGGTTCAAAGATGGAGAGTAAATTACAGTAATGCCTGCAGATTATATGAGTAACCTATCAAACTTTTGCAGGTAAGCAGCTGAAATAGGCAAGAGTTGAGAATGAACCAAGTGGGTAATCACAGTATGTGGAACTGCCACCGTAAGGAAGTTTCCAAGCAACAATGATGAAATGGTCTGAATTAGCAGTGCAGCAGTGGCAAAGATAAAGATCTTGTGATTGGATCATGTTTATAGAAAAAGTATCTCAGTGGCCTTTGATGGTCTCCAAGCACCTGATTTATATTCGAGGGTTACCCCTTTTTGCTCATGACAAAACAATGAATAGATGTTTTGTATGTATGCCTGACAGACTCAAAATCCAGAGGGACCTTTACAGACTCGAACACTGGGCCCAAACCAATAAAATGAAATTTAACACGGAGAAAAGTAAAATTCTACACCTAGGTAAGAAGAATCAAAAATACACATACAAACTGGGTGAATCTACACTCAATAGCAGCGATTGCGAGAGGGATCTTGGAGTCTTGGTAGACAGCCAACTAAATATGAGCCAGCAGTGTGCAGCAGCAGCCAAAAAGGCCAACGCAGTCCTGAGCTGCATAAATAGAGGGATACAATCAAGGACCAGAGAGGTACTAGTACCACTCTATAAAGCCTTGGTCAGACCACACCTAGAGTACTGCATCCAGTTTTGGTCACCACACTACAAAAAAGACATTGAAACCCTAGAGAAAGTGCAGAAGAGAGCAACCAGGATGATAAAGGGTCTGGAAAATAAAACATACAAAGAGCGGTTGCAAGAACTGAGCTTGGCCAGTCTGGTGAAGAGTAGGACCAGGGGTGACATGATAGCAGTGTTCCAATACTTGAGGGGATGCCACAGAGAGGAGGGGGGCAGGCTGTTCTCTATGGCACCAGAAAGCCAAACAAGGAATAATGGATGGAAGCTGACCAAGGAGAGATTCAACCTGGAAGTGAGGAGAAACTTTCTGACGGTGAGAGCGATCAACCAGTGGAACAGCTTGCCAGCGGAGGTTGTGAGAGCCCCAACACTTGCGACCTTCAAGTGACTGGACTGCCATCTGTCTCAAATGGTGTAGGAACTCCTGCTTGAGCAGGGGGTTGGACTAGATGACCTACAAGGTCCCTTCCAACTCTAATAATAAATCTAAATCTAAAAGTCAATCCTGATTCTTGCAATCTATCTTAGAACATTTTCAGTTACCATTGCCTTCTTCCTAAAGTTGACAGAGAGTGACTGGCCCAAAGTCACCCATCTGGTTTTTGTGTCTAAGGCAGGACTAAATCTCAAGTTTTTCCTGATTACAGTTCAGTGCCTTAAGCAGTAAACCAAATTGACTCTCATGACAATTGAGCAGTCCCAAAACCAGAATGTTGAGCAGGGCATTCCATAATTGCAAAATTATTAACCGTTTCCTCTGTCCACTGGATAGGGTTGTTGTGACTTGGGAAGGCTCCTAAAATGGTAACATTATTTATCCAACTCTGAATAACAGGACAACAGAACAGGAATGGACTTTGGAGGTCTTCTAGTCCAACCCTCTGCTTAAGCAGGAGACGCTGTGCCATTCTAGACAAGTGGCTGTCCAGTCTCTTCTTGAAAACATCCAGTGATGGAGCACCCACAACTTCTGAAGGCAAGCAGTTCCACTAGTTAATTGTTCTCACTGTTAGGAAAATAGCTCTAGGTTGGTTCTCTCCTTGATTAGTTTCCAACCACTATTTCTTGTCTTGCCCTCTGGTGCTTTTGAAAACAGGTTAGTTCCCACTTCCTTGTGGCAGCCCCTCAAATATTGGAACACTGCTATCATGTCTTCCCTAGTCCTTCTTTTCATTAAACATACCCAATTCATGCAACTATTCTGTCACAGCACTCTGACAAAAACATTTTGGACATGGAGGTGAGAGAGGAGCCAATTTCCTTCCATTGCTGCCTTACTCAATGAATATTGCGGGATTCTGGACAAATGTGCTAACACTGACAGTATACATTCTGCAAGTAGATCCAGATGTAACCTGCAGCTAAATAAACAAATAAGCAAGTTTCATCAGCAGGCTCCAAAATAGCTAAAGCCAGATTCTGGTCCTTCTTGTCAGGAATGTCCAGGGAAACTTATCTGATATACTTGTGGCCTGCCAGCAGCCAGCGGAGCTGGTGGCAGACTCGGACAGTGAGGAGGTTGGGGAGGAACATGGGCCAGTCCTGGAGTCTGTGGAAGGCTCTGATGAGTGCTCTGCGTTGGAGGCAGAGACGGGGCCAGGGCCGTCCAACAGTTATCAGCTACCTTCGGAGATGAAGATAAGTGGGGCTGAAGAACAGCTGGAGCCTGTTTCTGATGTGCGCATGCACAAAGCTGTCAGGAGAAGGGAACAATTAAGGAACAGAGTTCGACTCAGGAGTAAAAGCACAAGGGGATGCTGAATGGCCCCTCCCATAGAAAATAAATAGGAGTGAAAGGGGAGTGGTGTTTGCAGGAGACAATTACTTCATTATTCGTGTGAAGATTGGCTTAGCTGAGTCGTGACTCACAGAGATTCCTTGCCAAGTATTTCCTTGTTCAGCGTTGCATCAAGAAGCTATCGGCCTGGCAACTATCCAAGGACTGATAAGGTTTGTGTTTGCAACTCACCCTTGAAAGACTGTTTGCCGGGACTTTGCTGGATGTGAATGCTAAGAATTCACATTAGCCAGATAAAAGGGGTTTTTTGGGGACAAGGAGTCTGTTTCATGATTTGGTGAAGCCTAGGTCAGAACAATACCTTGCAAGGTACAACCAATTTGCAAAGCAAGTCATACCCTACCAAGGTGATATCCCTTTATAGATTATCTCTTTTGCAGCCTGTTGAGGCACACACAGCTTTCAGCTCTCCTTATTTTCTAATGCATTTGGTTCAATATACTATCTGCAGCTGGAGGACCTTGCAGGCAGCCTTGGTCGATAGCTTATTGTAGACTGATTCCGATAATGGGTCTCACACACTGCCATCCATCTCCCTTGCTTTCCAACTCCTGTCCGGGAACATAGCTGCATGCGGCTGAAATTTCTTGGCAGGTAGACCTGATCAGACCTGGGAAAGCACATGCATGCATATTCATTGGACACCCAAAATGAAACAGAAGTTATTACTCCTACCTGCTATACATCCACACCCACACCAACACATCCACACTTCATTTCTTGTATATTTCCCTCTCCAATGTGCGTATCTCAACAACAGTGGCAATGTTGGCACAGGTACTATCTCCTAAACATCATCCCTGCCTTTCAGACACACAACAGCTGCAGAGATTCCCTAACCCACCAGCTTGCCTCCTTGGAAAATAAAGACAAACATAAAAGATAAAAGGCCCCACAGGACACTTGTTAAGAGTTTGTGGTTGAATATAAAAAATAAATCAAAGAAGCATACAGAACAAAACAAGAAAGAGAAAGGGGGGAAAAAAACCTTCTCCAGTTGGGTAATTCAAGTAGGAGAGTGCTGGGTTTGAGCAGAGGCTTCGAAAGGCCCCTTACTAAGGGGAGAAGTGATCAATACAACCATTGGTGTACTTGTGAATATTACCTGAAGAAAGACATGCCCTCCAAAACGGGTGGCTTTCTGATGCATACTTGTTTTAAATGTAATCTGCGTTTAATTTTTGATCTAAGGAATTGTTATTGCCAAGTCCACAGGATAGAAAAGGCCCGTATTTTATCTGTGACCTCTCTGGCAAATTTGGAAATAGTAGTAGTAGTAGTCTTCAGCGAGAGAGATTGTTTTTGGAAGGCATGTGCTTTCACTGTTGTCAGAAAAATATCAATGGGAATAGAGGATGTGAAGCAATCGTTTGAAAAAAAGCTTTTCCATAAATAAACAGTGAAGGACTTTCTGCTTTTTGAAAAGGTATTGTCACGGTGTGATTTATTGTCTGTTGTATGTATATGCAGGGAGCTGCATCCCTATCTAATATAATGGTTCATTCCTGAGCACGTGATTGATATGTTCTTGTACGCATGTGAGCATGCCTGAATCTCAGTTCTACCCTTCTTCTTCTGTCTTCCAATGGGGGAAGTCGCATTTTATAGCAGAGATGTAAACAAATGAGATTGTATTGTTTTTGTACCGAAATAAATATTTCACTTAGACTTTTAAACTGCGGTTTTATTTCTAATGTCTGAATTCCGGGAGAACGATCTATTTCGTCTCTGTGAGATTTATTCTCACGTCGTCAGGTATGGGCATGGCCATTCCTCCCCTTTAACGCCCAAGAATGTCAAGTAATAATTAAGATAGTGAAAATCATGAACCTAGGCTAAAGATAAAATAAAAATAAAACAAATAAACGGAAAATTAAAAATAGCAATCAGAACAGCTTAATAACTGCAAACATTTAAAACAACTCCAAATATTTAAGCAACATAAATAATTTATTACCAACATTCTTGGTGAGTGGTTTCTGTAATTGGGGATGGGGGGACAACAACCCTTCCCTTTAAAAAAATCTCTGCTGCCTTTGAACACATTCTGGAATAGATGTTCTCTCAAAATGACGTTGTCAACTTGCAAAGATTTCAGTTTTTGTTTTCAAAAACACGAGGAATCCTAATTATTTGTACTATTAAACACAAGCTTTTAATAGGTTGTTGGCCAATTATGACTTCCAGCAATGGAACTAAATGATTTCCTATTAAAACAGAGTGAGAATAAAATGCATTGATTGCATCTAGAAAATTCACCCATACAGTATGTAATTGGAAATCTTTTCATAATGAAAATTGTAATCAGCTTGAAAAACTACCTAGGTATATTAGAAACAGTCATGGGTACATTTTTAGTTTTGTCTTCATGTAGTATAGTCTACATTTAAGGAATTTGCTCTAAATATTTTCTTTATATTTAAAATATAGCAATTAAATGTTAATTAAGTGTTAATACCACTTTAAAATGCCTTGGTAAGGCCACACTTGGAATACTGCATTCAGTTTAGTCACCACACTATAAAAAAGATTTTTGAGACTCTAGAAAGAGTGCAGAGCAGAGCAACAAAGATTATTAGAGGACTGGAGGCTAAAACATAGGAAGAACAGTTGCTGGAATTGGTATGTCTAGTTTAATGAAAAGTAGGACTAGGAGTGACATGATAGCAGTGGCCCAATATTTGAGGGGCTGCCACAAAGAAGAGGGAGAATAGTCAAGCTATTCTCCAAAGCAAAGGACAAGAAGCAATGGATGGAAACTAATCAAGGAGAGAAGCAACTTAGAACTAAGGAGAAATTTTCTGACAGTTAGAACAATCAGTGGAATGAATGACTTGCCTGCAGAAATTGTGGCTGCTCCAACACTGAAGAGTTTGAAGAAGAGACTGGACAGCCGTTTGTCCAGAATGGTATGGGGACTCCTGTTTGGGCAGGGGGTTGGACTAGAAGACCTCCAAGATCCTTTCCAACTCTGTTATTCTGATGTGGGCATCTGCCCTAGATATATCCTCTTGATATCAGGCACTTGCTATTTTGCTACCTATTTATTTATTTATTTATTTATTTATTTATTTATTTATTTATTTATTTATTTATTTATTTATTTATTTATTTATTTATTTATTTATTTATTTATTTATTTATTTGTGAGATTTATATACCGCCTCACAGCGCAAGCACTCTCTAAGCGGTTTACACCATTAAGCAATGTATATATTTACATTGCCCCCAACAATCTGGGTCCTCATTTTACCTACCTCGGAAGAATGGAAGGCTGAGTCAACCTTGAGCCGGTGAGATTTGAACCGCTGACCTGCGGATCATGGTCAGCTAAAGTGGCCTGCAGTACTGCCTCTAACCGCTGTGCCACCTCGGCTCTTTGCCAGAGATATGTAGGAAACTCACTTCCGCTACCAAGGTCATGGTCAAATAAGAAGTCCTTGAGTACATTCTAGGAAACTACCTTGAGAAAACATCTCAAACAGGCCCCTCCCTGGTTCACACAAAGATAGAGTGAGGGAAGGGGGAGGCATGTTCAGATTTGCAAGATTCTGTTACTAGAGCTGCTACAATAAAAGTAATCTTGACCCAAATTGTATTATTTGCTTAGCCTGGTATCTATCTTGTTGAGCTGACATCTTGGAAGTCTGAAGACATTGCCTTATGCTGTTTTCTTGTCCCAGGCTCAAACTTCTCTTATCTGACCATTGTTTGGTAGTAGGTCTTCCTCCTTGTGCTTCAAGGCAATTCCATATTCCTTCTACAAGAATGCCAATCAAATAAACTCTAAACATATACTTTATCAGTAAACATTCATGAAATAATTGTTTGCAGTAGATAAGGAAAGAAGACAACCACAGAGAGAGAGAGGTGGGTAGCTTGCATGCTGTGAAATCATTAAAATATATACCTAGAAAACAAATATTAACTTTGATAAGCCGGAAACTCGGCTTCTGCGCATGTGCAGAAGAAAAAAAAAACGGAAGAAAATTCAAAAAAATATTTTTTTCCAAAAATAAAAATAAAAATAAATTCAAAAAAAAGAGATGGCGGCGTCCACGGACCGGCACTGATCGAACCGGTTCCGTGACGTCATCGTGATGTCACCAGTGGGTTGCTACCAGTTCGGGCAAATCGGTCCAAACCGGGAGGAACCCACCTCTGATATAGGGGAGGTAGCAAAGAGCTTATAAAGAAAAACATATGATATTATATCCGTATAAGGAAGAATAGATGATACAGTTGAATCAACCTGACTTCTTATTCTAACTCCGTACAGTTCCAGGAAACAGCCTGGGATATCCGGTATCTCCTGTGTCAAACTATATCATTGGCTATCTTACCTTGCAGGATTGATATAAAAATGAAAACAATGTATAAATTAAAATCAATATTTCAAATCATTTTTCCTGTTGCGGTATTTAGAGGCATACGAGTATATTTATATATTCTTTATACATTCTGTCTGAGCATGCTATATTTTTTCCAATTTGACTGTTTACAACCGTCTCCTCCACCCTGTTCCCTGGGTCATCCTTTAGGATATTTTCTGTAATTCTTAGTTTTATGGACTGTTGTTTCGCACTAAGTAGCCCACACAGAGCTTTGAATCACTGACAAATTTAATCTTTTTTTTTTCACTTTATCTTCTCCAGCAAAGGATGCATGAGTCAAAGCAAAATCCATCTTATAAAGTCTTTTGTGTAATGGCCTTCTGGGCATCATCTTAAAACGCTTCCCAGCTTTATAAATTATAGTTACTCATCCCGATCAAATATGGACTTGGCTGTAAACTGTAGTGGTATATTGTCTGGAACCAAATATTGGTTAATTTGCAGAAAATACTGAACCATAATTTAGCTCAACATGCTGCACGGGGCCATCAAATGTGGTTAGTCTATGGCCCAATTATATCATGCAAACTCAGAAAGGTGGATTGAATAAAACATGATATCAGCTACAGAGAAGTTTGTACGCCAACTGTGATGAATGCATGCAAAGAAATGAAGGTGTAATTATGAATGAAAAGGGTAAAAAAGAATGTTGAAACAAATGAATTGGTGTCATCTCGATTGTTGTGGCAGTGTATGAAAGTAGAAAACAATCGACTGGTGATAGTTGTGTATTACATTCCAGTGAAGGTTGATGATAGGAAAATAAGGGATGGGTTTTGAACAAAAGTTGAATGAATGCAAGAGAAAAATGCTTTGTGATATGAAGAGATGAGAAAGGAAAGTACAGAAAAAATGATTGGGCCATTTGAACATTAATTAGAATGGTGACTGGTTGGTAAACATTAGGGATGAATGTTGATCAAAAGTTGAATGAATGAGGGGTGCTTGGTGTTCTGTGAGCTTCATTGTTTTCTTTTTCTTGAGATCAAACCCCATTCCTTACTAGAACTGATAATGTTACCTAGTTTCGGTAATGAAACGTCTGCAAGAAAACAACCAAGCTCAGAGGCCACCAAGGGTCCTTCATTTCAACCCAGAGCTTCAAATATTCTTCACTGGTTGAATGAATGTGTCCTAGTTTAAAAAAAAAAGCTATGTACTATAAAGAGATGAGTGGGAAGGAGAAGAGAAAGTAGAGAAAAAGTGACTAGGCCATTTGGAAACCCAAAAATGAATTAGAATGATGACTGTTTAGTAAACATCTGTTTAGAAAACGATCTTGCTGGCTGAACTCACAGATTGCTTCTATTACTCTTTCCCTTAACAGAGAAACATTACACAGAGTAGGATGCCTTGTGCAACCTCTCACAGAGGACTTCTGATTTGTCATTTGTAATAGTCTCTACCACCAATAATGCTTCCCATTATTCTTGTTTAAACACCCCCGCCCCCCACTCTCTAGGCAATTTAGGGGGATCGAGCAATTGGGTATCTCCTAGAAACGCTGGATTTAAATTTCCATCCAGTAATCTCCGTTATCTGCTATAGTGTTTTGAGGGACAGCCAAGCTGCAGGGTATTAAAATTTGTTGTATAAAAATCAAAACCAGAAGCTCACACATATGACTGATTCAGCTGGATTCAATAACTTCTTTATAAACATAATAATATATATATTTACAATACCACAAGTAGAATTCTTCTTCAATCAGTTACAGGTAAACACAAGCAGGAGAGTTAGTTTCATTACAGCAGAGTTCAGAGTGGAAGAGTACAGAGTGTGGACCTGGAGCCACACCCAGCCTTAAGCTAAAGCTTCCAGTTTCGATTCTCTGCACAGACTCAGAAGTGGTTAGCTCCCATTGGCTGACTTAGTTGCTATGCCTATTTATTGGCTGACCTTGTTACCATTGTCTCTCCCAGTTCATGAATACCTTAACACAAGGTTCTATCAAGCTGTTAGCTTGGTGGAAAGGAGAGAAATATCACCATCAACCAGCTGCAGCAATGCTTTGCACACACACATACATCCCAAGATCACTGGTGTTGCTCCAAAACACTTATGAAAAAGCAGTGAGGAAGTGGGTGGAATTATTTCAGACCAGCCTTAAAATCTTGTCATTGTCCATGACATTACATTGCCATTGTAAAAATCCTGTCTGTGAGAATAATTAATCAGTGGAATGGCTTGCCTTCAGAAGCTGTGGGTGCTCCATCACTGGAAGTTTTTAAGAAGAGATTGGACAGCCACTTGTCCGGACTCCTGCTTAAACTGAGGGTAGGATTGGAAGACCTCCAACCCCTTTCCTTCCAGCTCTGTTAATACTGTGATTTTGTAATCCTTCAAAAAGAAGTATGTGAAATGTCATCATTCTATATTAGGGGTGTCAAACTCAATACCTGCAGGCCAGATCCAGCCCACGGGGTGCTTAAATCTCACCTGTGGGGCTGGCCTGGAAATAGCAAAGGACCAGCCTGCAGTGCCTCTGGCAACCAAAACAGGGCATGGAGGAGCTGCACGCGGCCTCCCCGTGCCCTGTTTTCAGCCTGGACGGCCTTCTGCAGCACCCTGCCGGCCAAAAGAGCTCACCATCACCCCATTTTGTCTGGAAAAGTGCTGCAGGAGGCCATCCAGGCTGAAAACAGGGTCTCCCGTGCCCCATTTTGGCCGGCAGGGTGCTGCAGGAGGTGTCCGTCCCATCTCCCCCCACCCCCGGCTGGCCCGTAGAGAACTACAATGCTGATCCGGCCCTCAAAGAAGTCCAGTTTGACACCCCTGTTCTGTATACTTTCTACAAACAATTGAGGGATTGTTGGTACCGAATTTGGTTTCACTGTAAAATTTGAAATGTGATAAAACCTCTCTCCATATCCCTTGTGTAACATCCCTGTTCTCCACGGGATGCCTGCACCTGCTACTTCTAACAGTGGGGCTGACAATCCTGGCTTGTAGAATTCATAATTACGAATTGTACACCCTTGATGATAAAAGGAGCAGAGGTTTATTTTATACCACTTCACAGGGCCATCAAATGGATTTTCAAAGATACATAAATAGCTACTAGAAAGAGGGGTGAGAGCGAATAAATGAATTTATTATTCATTTATTTTCACCAATACAACAGTAAAGCTGTCTTCAGGCTTAATGTTTTGTCACTTTATTGCCCTGATAACCCAGCAAATGCTGAAAAGAAATTGAACTCCCTCTTTGAAAGCTTGGAAGAGAAACCAGGAAATGACTCTCTCTTCAGTTGCTGTTTAGATCTTCAAGCGACAGTTGTGGAAAAGTGTCCAAAGTCACTACTTTGGACACTTTTCCACAACTGTTGCTTGAAGATGCAATGGCAGAAGAACCTTGCAATGTCAAAGTCTAGTTCATCAGATTACTTGCAAGGCTTTCTTTCTTTTTCATTTGCTTCATTTTCTCATCCACAAATAGGAATAAACAAGCTCAAAAGTTCCTTGGAAATTAAAAAAACACACACATTAAATAATTGTATGATTTAGAAAGACCGTATAATCTAGTTAGTAGAAATGTGTAGGTGTTTAGAAGGTTGAGATTCCTACAGTGTATTACTCAAAATACTCCCATCCATCTTTCTAAACCATATAACCATTTAATGATGTGTTATTATTTTTCCAAGGAAATGGTGAGCTTCTTTACTCGTATTTGTGAATAGTTAATATTGCAGGATCCAATCTGGGTCGGTCACCAGAAAGAGAGGTTTTATCTTCCACAATTTCATACTCGTGCTGGATGGAGCCCATCTTCAGAGAACTTCTGTCTAGGGAGAAGCGGCGGGTTGCTGCCTTACCGGTGCCGGTGCGCTGTGCGCACATCTCCACGTTTCAGGTGATCGCGCGCTCGCTATGCGCACGTGCCCCCTCTCGCAATTTTGCTTCTGCGCATGCGCGGAAGCAAAACCGCACCAAAATCTCGCGAGGGGATGTGTGCGAGAGAGAGATTTTGGCGAGATTTTGTAATCTGTGTAATGTCCCCTCACGAGATTTCGGCGCGATTTTGCTTCCGCGCATGCGCAGAAGCAAAATCGACCCAAAATCACCGGGGGGAAATGGTGACGCGCGCGATGGACCGGCAGAGAGGGCTCTGGAGCTCCCTACCGGAGCTGTGCAGTGGGCAGCTCCGGCAGGAACCCACCTCTGCCCTGAAGATGGGCTTTAAGCATGAGTCCAAAATCTCACAAGACAAAACCTCTGGTCCTGGTGACCGATCCAGATTAGATCCTGCACCATTATCCTGGGACACGTATATTCAGCTTAATTCATGATAATAATAATAATAATAATAATAATAATAATAATAATAATAACAACAACAACAACAACAACAACAACAACAACAACAACAACAACAACAGAGTTGGAAGGGACCTTGGAGGTCTTCTAGTCCAACCCCCTGCTTAGGCAGGAAACCCTACACCATTTCAGACAAATGGTTATCCAACACCTTCTTAAAAACTTCCAGTGTTGGAGCATTCACAACTTCTGGAGGCAAGCTGTTCCACTGATTAATTGTTCTAACTGTCAGGAAATTTCTCCTTAATTCTAAGTTGCTTCTCTCCTTGTTTAGTTTCCACCCATTGCTTCTTGTTCTACCCCCAGGTGCCTTGGAGAATAGTTTGACTCCCTCTTCTTTGTGGCAACCCCTGAGATATTGGAACACTGCTATCATGTCTCCCCTGGTCCTTCTTTTCATTAAACTAGACATACCCAGTTCCTGCAACCATTCTTCATATATTTTAGCCTCCAGTTAATATTCCTGTTGTTTCTTTAGAGAGTTGCCATGGATAAGAAATATCAAGAGCACCAACTGCTGATGATGCTCCCTATTTCTAAAACAAAAATGCCTTTATTCTCACTTCTGTTTAGACTGTTTAGGCCGAAGCTGGTAAATCCCCATTAATAATAACATAAAGAAATTCAAATCGGGTCACATCGTTGGATATCACACTAAGCCATAATATGATTGGTTGGTTTGGTCTCAATATGATGAATGAATCCAGTCATTGTGACCAATAAAATATAGGCTCTAGATAAGTACAATATATGAACCAAGCTCACTGGAGCTTGCTCAACAAACCATGATTAAATCATAATGCAACATGTGAACTCAGCCCCCTATATTTATTTTATATACTGAGCTGTGGTGGCGCAGTGGTTAGAGTGCAGTACTGCAGGCTACTTCTGCTGATCACCGGCTGCCAGCAGTTTGGCAGATCGAATCCCACCAGGCTCAAGGTTGACTCAGCCTTCCATCCTTCCAAGGTGGGTAAAATGAGGACCCAGATTGTTGGGGGCAATATGCTGAACTCTGTAAACCGCTTAGAGAGGACTGTAAAGCACTGTAAAGTGGTATATAAGTCTAAGGGCTATTGTTATTATATCCTTGGTTCAGTAACCCAGAAAGAGTATGTTGGCTAGCCATTGCCCATGCCTAGGAGCTGTACTTCCTGTATCTCATGTAGCCTGTCTGGCCAGGGCCATCCTCGTTCAAAACATCAGCCACCGAGACCTCCATCTTTTGCTTCAACTTTTTTGACAGAAAAAAACTTCCCTTACACTCACATTTGCCTGGGGATTGCATATTTGAAAGAAAACAGAGCTGGGAAGCCAAGGGTCACTGGAAGGCTGCCACTGTGGAAGGGCAGCTTGTGAGCCAGAAAAAGTGGCTCACTTTTCAGCAATCGTGTCTGAAAACCACACTGTTTTTTCTCACACTGGAGGGAGATGGTGAGCAAAACTCCGGTGAAGTAATGCCAAAGTGGGAGTAGTTACAATGCAAATGTGACTACATGGCCGACATTTATTTTAAAAAAATATTCAACTCAGTGTCCCCAAGATAAGACATTACCAGTCATAACCCAGCCTACAAATCTCACCACTGAAATTCAGCCACATGATAAAATAAGATTGACAGATTCCAAATGTCCCTCTTACTATACTTACTTATTTAACAAATTTACATGGCCACTCAAGTGACACACAGGTGACTCTGGGTTAACTTATAACATTAAAAACCACAACACACCCTTACCCTCACACCATGACAGCAGCAATACTTCATTGGCTCCATCTCCATTCAGGGTTCTGAGGCATGCTGATAAAACCACATCTTCAGGGCTTTCAGAAAAACAACAATATGGGCTCAATTTTACCTCTGGTTGAATGAGGTTCCATAGGAACATTATAGGATATAGGGCCGTGATGGCGAACCTATGGCACGTGTGCCACAGGTGGCATGTGGAGCCATATCTGCTGGCATGGGAGCCATTGCCGTAGATCAGCTCCAGCTGGTTTTTAGCTGGCCACGCCCCCTTCCCTCCCAGGAGTTTCCAGGCGGCCCGTTTTGAGGTAAGTAAAGGGCTCTTACGGCTCTGCGAGGTCGTTTCTGGCCTCTGGAGGGCCTCTGGGGGTGTGGGGAAAGCCATTTTTGCCCTCCCCAGGCTCCTAGAAAGCCTCTGGAGCCTGGGGAGGGTGAAAAATGGCCCTACCAGGCCCACCGTGCCATTGCGTGCCGAAAGCGGGGGGAACGCAGGGGGTTGTGCGTGCATGCACGTGGGGCACATTGAATTATGGGTGTGGGCACGCACACAGGCGTCCCCCCGGCACTCCCCCGCTTTTGGCACGCAAAAAGGTTAGCCATCACTGATATAGGGTCTTGCTCGTCTGCCTGCTTTCTTACTCCTTTCCCATATCTTTTTCCTAGTGTGCCTCTTGGATTCGTACCAGAGGGACTGTCTTGTCAGCTCTTAAAAATGTTAGAGATTTCATAAATCTTAGCAAAAGGGAATAAAGATTGCTGGATCACTCCACAGATGCCGCAGTAATCAACTAAGCACTTTCAGAATGCTAAGCAATAATTTTATGTGTGTAGGTTTGCCAATTGTCGAGCTACACATTCTGTTGACTTTTAATTCAGAAGGGATAAAAGGATATGCTCACTGTCTACTCAGCCTCTCTCCCTCCGGTCATCTCCAGCAGCCCCATTCTCTTTTATTGTTGACATAGGTTTGTGGTCTTGCTCCATAGCAGGCCAGGGAAGACAATGGAGACAAAGGGACTGTTGGAACAGCTGGGTGATTAGGACAGATTCTGAGTCATCATGGCTGTTCTGGCCTATTAATGTGACCAATGGGATTTCTAGCTGGCAGCAAAGACAACCCAACACATCAGCTGCTTCAGTCGCTAATGATATTGTTGTACCAGGAATGGCAAAGTAGCAATTTGCAAACTGGACCTGGACTCCTTAAGCAACTTTATTTCATGCCAGCAACCATTAAGTTTTAATTGAAGTAAAAATTTTGCCCTTCTCATTTTATCAGTAAAAAAAAGAAAAGAAAAGGACAATCCTTGATTATGTCTATGGAGATTCTCAGTCATCCTGGTCATGGTTATCCCAAAGGTGCTTTTTTTTCAAGAGACAACTGGACTTTCTTGTTTTTCTTTGAAGACGTTTTGCTTCTCACCCAAGAAGCTTCTTCAGCTCTGACTGGATGGTGGGGAATGGAAGGATTTATACTCCTTGCAGGCAGCTGGACATTTGCATTCTTTTAGCAAGATGAAAAGAATGCAAATGTCCAGCTGTCTATGCAAGGAATATAAATCCTTCCATTCCTGTACGCCGCCCTGAGTCACTCGGGAGTTGGGCAGCATATAAGAAAACCAAAATAAATAAATAAATAAATAAATAAATTCCCCATTATCCAGTCAGAGTTGAAGAAGGTTCTTGGATGAGAAGCAAAATGTCTCCAAAGAAAAACCAGGAAGTCCAGTTGCCTCTTGAAAAAAGCATCTTTGGGATCATTCTTGATTATAACCAGATATTCCATATTCATTTTATTATGTTTATCACTCTTCTTCCTTCCGAGGAGTTCAGGGCAGCAGAGTGTTGTGCTCCATTTTTATGATAGTAACTATGCTGTATTTACTCAGAAGGATGAGGACTCCACCAGAGGTGGGTTCCTCTCGGTTCAAACCGGTAGTAAGCCTCTGGTGATGTCATGATGATGTCACTGAACCGGTTGTGTCGGTGCCGGTCCGTGGGCGCCGCCATCTTAAAAAAATTTTTTTTTAAAAAAAATGGATTTTTTGAGGGATTTTTTTTCTTCTGCGCATGCGCAGAAGCCAAGTTTCCAGCACTTCACATGCATCACCATCTTGTTTTTGGCTTTTGGGGGGGGGTTAATTTTTTGGAACTGCGCATGCGTGAGCGCACAAAGCGCACGCTCATCCATGAGGCTCGCCCACGTGGTGTGGGATGAGGCGAACTGGCACTGAGGTAAGTTAGAACCCACCCCTGGACTGCACATCTATATGTCTGTAGAGAAAGCATGATGGAGGAAGGCAGTTTGCATATGTATAGTCAGAGGCACCTGTAATAGGGAGAAAAATTTTAAAAAGCCTCACAATGGGGCTATGATTGTGTGAATGAAACCCCACTTGTTTTATTCGCATCATACTTGCGAAGGTTTTGATCTTCTATGGTTATATATTCCTATGTGTACATTTTATTTGTCAAACTACATGAAACTCTCTAAGAGTTCCACTTTCTGTTTAACCCAAGTCAGCCAGGCCCTGAAAATAGTCTTAATCAATTCTCACTATTGTCAAGACTTAAAGAGATCTCCAGGTTTTTCTGCAGCAACAATCCTGTCAAGTATGATTAGGCTGAGAGATGGCTGAGTGGGGATTTCAATTGAAACCTCTGTAATCTTAGATCAACCCTCTAACCACAACACTGTGCTTAATTGTGTCACATTTAGAAGGAGGGTTGAATTCTGTGTTTAACCATATAGATGTCTTTTACTTATATTTCCGTCTATATTCTGTTATTGTTTGTCCTTTTGGTTGAACCACACCTGCTTTGATATGGAGCTTAGCTACCACTGGATTTAGTGTAAGGTAAATTTGTGAAGCAAAACACATGCACATATGGTCACTTGAAAATAGTCCTGGAAACAAACCCGTGGGCTATCCCAGTACTACCCAACTAATTACAACTTTATTGCCTATTTTATTTCCATATCAATGCTTGATCTCTTGAAGACAATGTATGTATTTGTAAAAAACCATCTCATTTCTTCTCAGGTTTTCATTAGCAAGGGACCAGACTGCCTTAAAACTAACAAAGATGATAGACTTGCAGTGAGGGTAATTGGTTTTGATGGCCTGCCGATCGAATTGAAAGGCTGAGGTTTATGCCTATGGAAGTAGTACGAAGCTGTAAGGAATGTAATTGAACAAGTTTGTTTGTTTGTTTATTTATTTATTTATTTATTTATTTATTTATTTATTTATTTATTTATTTATTTATTTATTTTTCAAAACGTGTACAGGATAACAGGTATGGTATAAACTTAAACAAGAGCAAAGTAGGTATAGGTAAATTTGGACAATAGGACAGTAGGACAGGGATGGTAGGCACGATGATGCGCTTATGCACGCCCCTTACAGACCTCTTCGGAATGGGGTGAGGTCGACTGTAGACAGTCTAAGTTTAAAGTTTTTGGGGTTTGGGGAAGAAACCACAGAGTCAGGTAGTGCATTCCAGGCATTGATCACTCTGTTGCTGAAGTTGTATTTTCTGCAGTCTAGTTTCGAGCCATTTACATTGAGTTTGAATCTATCGTGTGCTCGTGTGCTGTTGCGGTTGAAGCTGAAGTATTCATTAACAGGTAGGACATTGTGGCAGATGATTTTATGAACTACATTTAGATCAGATCGAAGGCAGCGTAGCTCTAACAAATAAGTCGTTCCAGAAACAGGTCTTGCTTGCTTGTCTTTCTTTTAGAATTCAATACCATTCGTCAAATGGGAAAAACTCCTGTTGCAAGGATGAAACAAGGCCCATGAGTCACAAAGTTTTCCTTTTTAAAAAAAACTTACCTACCATGCTAAGTTACGATTTTAAAAGATTAGGCTTTTTGCACGATCTCAGATGTATTTCTAGCTGGCGATATCGGTAATAGTACTTATATTTCTGATTAATTTAAAGTGGGTGAATAATTAGCCATTAGGCAGGTTAAGGAGATCAAAGTACTTTTTAAGTAGTGCTTTCTAATACTTAAAGTCTCAACCTAAGTTACCATTAATTCCCCTCGTGTAATTGTGGTTCATTCTGTTAGAATTTCCAGATGCCCCTTTAAGTATTTGAGTCTTTGAAACAAAACTGATCTGCGTAATTTCTGGTCCAATCCCTTTGCCAATCCCCTTGTATTTGTTTATTATTAAGAGTCAATAGTTTTTTCAGACAATCACCAGAATTCTTGCTACCCCATCTTCTATTTACCACAAAGATGTTGCATTCTCACAAACCTTATGTGAAATACAGAACTCTTATAAGATATAGATTTCATGGCTTTGCAGAGGATCTTATGACTTCTGAGCAGTGGTGGGTTCCTACCGGTGCGGTCCACTTTATAACACCGGTAGCGGCCCGCTGGTGATGTCACAGTACTGGTGCGGTTGGTTGCCAGTGCCTGGGTGCCGCCATTGTTTTAAAAAAAATTTAATTTTTTTTTTAAATTTTTCTTCTGCGCATGCCCAGAAGTTGAGCTTCCGGCACTGTGCATGCACTGCCTTCCTACCCCACAGTGAGTCCAAGCAGGGGAGGATGGCTGAGGGAGCGCATGAGAC
Source organism: Diadophis punctatus similis (assembly GCA_023053685.1). Taxonomy (NCBI): domain Eukaryota; kingdom Metazoa; phylum Chordata; class Lepidosauria; order Squamata; family Dipsadidae; genus Diadophis; species Diadophis punctatus. The sequence goes on from JALIGW010000002.1 coordinate 227,162,850, forward strand.
GCTGAAAGAACGGGCGGCAGGAGCTATCTCCATTCCCCTCCCTTCAGCAGTCCGAGAAGCCACAAACACGCAGTGATGATCCTAGGCATTTTCGCACATTTGAGGCTTCTCGAGCTGCTGAGGGGAGGGGGAATGGGCGGCAGGACCTATCTCAGTTCCCCTCCCTTCAGCAGTCCGAGAAGCCACGCCCACCCAGTCACGTGGCCGGTAAGCCATGCCACCTGGTCACGTGGCTGGCAAGCCACACCCACAAAATAAGCCATGCCCACAGAGTGGTAGTAAAAAAATTAGGAACCCCCCCTGCTTCTGAGATGAATACCCCAAATCATCAGATGTCAGCAAGCTTGTAGGATCTCAATAATTTTAACTGTAATCAATAATTTGATTATCTGTGTAATAACTGCAGCTAGAATTGTATTTGCACAAAACTGGAAAAGTGAAGAGATCCCTGCAGAGGAGAATGTGATTAGGAAAATATTAGAATGTGCAGAAATGAATAGCACTGGTAATTAAAGAGAAAGAACAAACTGAATATTATATTATATTATATGGGAGTCATTTTATCGATGGTTAGAGAATAAATATAAAAGTAATAAAAATAGATGAGTGAAATATAGAAAATGTGTTAATAGAGTTAATATGATTGATAGAATTAAATAAATTAAGAAGAGGATTGTCATAGTATTAGATATTTAAGGTATTGTTATTAGGCTAAGAATAGATTAAATGATGAATATGGCAATAAATTGTTATTGCACAAAACATTTGTACCCAGACAACATACTATTTAATGAAAGATTGTTTGTATAAAATAAATTTAAAAAAACTTAAAAAATTATGTTAACTGTAGGAAAAATACTTTAATTCACATGAAGATGGAAGAGGGCAGAGAGGGCTATCTTCAGATACAACGGCAGCCAGTGATGTTGACTGAGAAATGGCATACTGTAATGTTCATGAGAAGGTTTGAACCTGCATCTCCTTGGTCCATATCTAGCGTTTTACTCCAGTTAGCCTATCTGACTCCATCCTGTTTTCAATTGCAGTTGACATCAAAAATTGTGCAAATCAAAGTAACCAAGTTGCCCTTACAAAGGACCAGGCTGCTTTGTAATATTTGGTACAGGGACAAGGTTCTGTGAAAAAATGAATATTTTATTTTATTAATTTTGCAGCTGTATTATTTTTACAAGTAACTCAAGGCAGTTGAACATATTTAATATCCCTTACTTCTCCTAGTTTCCTCTCAACAACAACCCTGTGAGGTGGGTTGAACGGATAGAGAGTAACTGGCTCAAAGTCACTCAGCCAGCTTTTAGCCGTGGTGGCACAGTGGTTAAAATGCAACACTGCAGGTTAGTTTTGCTGACTGCCAGCTGCCAGAAGTTCGGCAGTTCGATTCTCACTGGCTCAAGGTTGACTCAGCCTTCCATCCTTCCAAGGTCGGTACAATGAAGACCCAGATTGTTGGGGGCAATATGCTGATTCTGTAAACCGCTTAGAGAGGGCTGTAAAGCACTGTAAAGCAGTATATAAGTCTAAATGCAATTGCTATTTTATGCCTAAGGTAGGACTAGAGCTCACAATCTGCTGATGATTGGCCCAAAGTCATCCCGCCAGCTTTAATGCCTAATGGCCTTCACCACTACACCAGAGGTGGGTTCCTGCCGGAGCTGTGGGAAAAAAAGTCACAAGTCACCTTTTTCAGTGCCGTTGTAACTTTGAACGGCCACTAAATGGACAGTTGTAAGACAAGGACTAGCGGTAGGATATTTTCTTATTTATGTATCTTTTATAGGACCTACGATTTGTCAGAGAATATGCAGAACATCTAAAGCACTTTCTATTTCCTATGTTTCTCAAACTGTTGAGGCAACTAGTTCACAGCAAAATATTATTACTGAAATCATACAAATGAAATTTCTAAATAGCAATAGCACTTAGACTTATATACCGCTTCACAGTGCTTTCCAGCCCACTCTAAGCGGTTTACAGAGTCAGCCTATTGCCCCCAACAATCTGGGTCCTCATTTAACCCACCTCGGAAGGATGGAAGGCTGAGTCAACCTTGAGCCTGGCGAGATTCGATCTGCCGAATTGCAGGCAGCCGGCAGGCAGCAGAAGTAGCCTGCAGTACTGCATTCTAACCACTGTGCCACCGTAGTGGGTTACTTTAGCTTTTCCCCCTGCAAGAACTGCTGCCCACACTCACTTATTTGTCTTTACGAGCTCTGTATTTGATATTATCATTCAAGTAAGACAATAGAGGACTCTAACTCTGTTTATTGGCCATTACAATAGCTACCCCCTCTAGATACGTTGAAATTCTCAGAATTCCAAACAGACATGGCCACTGGGAATTGTAGTTCAGATTCTTTATATGAATACCAGTTTGGCAACTGATTATGTACAGCTTCCAATTGCATTCCGTGCATTACCACCAAACAACTTGTCCCACCTGTAGACATGCCGAATAGATGGCACCGTGCACGGTACAACTAGATTTGATTCATTTTTAAACCAAGTTCATTAAATGTGTTTTCTTCTTTAGGCTTCTGATAAAAAGAAAAAGTGAAATGCTGGAAAAATAATCCCAGCAAATGAAAAATTAATGATTGCAAAACTTGAAAAACAAAATGGAGAAGGGAGAGGCTGAAATTTTGCCAATTAAAGCTGCAGTTCCTCATATTTTATCTGTTAGTTAAGTCAGCTGAAATTATTTTTTAAAAGCTGTGGACATTGTAATCTAAAATATCTGCCTAGCCTTAAATGTGCTTTCAATTCACACAAACTAAAGTTGGATACGGGCACACAGCTGCGCTGAGAAGTTACCTCTTTCTCATTTATGGTTTTTCTAGAATGCATTCACTTCCTGTGACACAATCTCCAGTTTTCTTCTGAGATTGGTTTTGAGATGTTTTGCTAAGTGGTTTTCACAGACAAGCATACAAATCCTACCTATGCTATAAATATCTTTAACTTAGGTAGCTAGAATGGTCTTTAGCAAAGAGATGTAGAAGGTGGGAAGGGATTGGTCAATCAATCAGATATCATGGTAGAAGACAAGGACAAGAAGACAGTGGTGGTAATAGATGCAGGTATGTAGGGCTGAGAAGGTAGAGATAGATAGATAGATAGATAGATAGATAGATAGATAGATAGATAGATAGATAGATAGATAGATAGATAGATAGATAGCAATAGCAATAGCAATAGCAATAGCAATAGCAATAGCAATAGCAATAGCAATAGCAATAGCAATAGCAATAGCAATAGCAATAGCAATAGCACTTAGACTTATATACTGCTTCATGGTGCTTTACAGCCCTCTCTAAGTGGTTTACAGAGTTCAGCATATTGCCCCCAATAATCTGGGTCCTCATTTTACCCACCTCAGAAGGATGGAAGGGTGAGTCAACCTTGAGCCTGGTGAGATTTGAACAGCTGAACTGCTGAACTGCAGTGCTGCACTTTAACCACTGCGCCACCTCGGCGATAGATAGATAGATAGATAGATAGATAGATAGATAGATAGATAGATAGATAGATAGATAGATAGATAGATAGATAGATAGATAGATTCAATCAATCAGAATAGAGCTGGGAGGGACCTTGGAGGTCTTTGAGTCCAACCCCCTGCTCAAGCAGGAGACCCTATACCAGTGATGGCGAACCTATGGCACGCGTGCCACAAGTGGCACGCAGAGCCATATCAGTGGGCACGCAAGCTTAGTTTCGGCGAGCATTTGCACACCGGTCAGCTGATTTTCGGGCCTTCTGGGCCCACTGGGAGTCAGGAAATAGGCTGTTTCCAGGCTCCGGAGGGGGTATGGAAGGCCTGTTTTTTGCTCTCCCCAAGCTCAACTTGAAATGGACAATTTCTGGCCTCTGGAAGGCCTCCGGGGGGGGAGGCCATGTTTGCCCTCCCCAGGCTCCTAGAAAGGCTCTGGAGCCTGGGGAGAGCAAAAAAACGGGACTTCCGGTCCAAATGGAAGTCAGCAAATGGGCTGTTTCCGGCCTCCGGAGGACTTCCGGGGGGTGGGGAAAGCCGTTTTCACCCTCCCCAGGCTCCTAGAAAGGCTCTGAAGCCTGGGGAGAGCAAAAAACGGGTGTGCCATCGCGTGCCAGGAGCGGGGGAGGGGTGGTGTCACGCACGCATGCATGGGGGGCTGCATGGAATTATGGGTGTGGGCATGCATGCGCATGACACCCCCATGCTCCCCCCCCCTTTTGGCACGCAAACCAAAAAAGGTTCGCCATCAGTGCCCTATACCATTTCAGACAACTTCTGAAGGCAAGCTGTTCCACTGGTTAATTTTCCTTACTGTTAGGCAGTTTCTCCTTAATTCCAGGTTGCTTCTCTTCTTGATTAGTTTCCATCCATTGTTTCTTGTCTTGCCCTTTGGTGTTTTGGAAAATAAGTTGACCCCCTCTTCTTTGTGACAGCCCCTCAAATAATGGAATACTGTGAGATAGATAGATAGATAGATGGATAGATGGATAGATAGATAGATAGATAGATAGATAGATAGATAGATAGATAGATAGATAGATAGATAGATAGATAGATAGATAGATAGATAGATAGATAGATAGATAGATATAGATCTGAAAAACCTTGCCAAGAAAACTGTTATCCAGGCAGTCTCTTAAAATAGGACACAACTGAAGAAAAGAATTACGAAATGCATCAACTGCATTGCACCCTGACAGCTTTCAACAAGAAGAGACCTAGCTGTCAAACAGTCTTTCATGCATGCTTTACTACTTACTAAGGGATTAGAAGGGATATTATTAAATATATGGTCTGAATGAATTAGGATGAACAACGATGAGCAGAGGCTGTAATGTAAATTATGTTGATTAAATCATGCTGATGTCTATGGTTGCTCCTCACCTGTAAGCAGGGTTTTTTTGGGGGAGGGTTTTTTTTGGGGGGGGAATGAACCCTCAAAGTGTGGGATCAATAAAATTAAAGCAAAAAGTTAACCTGCCATATTTCTGTTTGGGAAGTGTGTACGTGTGTAAGAGGGAGAGGTGCATGGCTGTATTATATCTATGTGTTCTAAATGGAGGTTCCCCCTCACCCCCTATTTACATGATTTCAGCCACAGGGCAGTAAGTGTAGAGAACAAGATAGAGAGATGTACTGTACAGTCTATCGGTACAGAAGCCAAAGCAAGAGTTTTTGAGATTTCAAGAGTGTGCGGTGGGAATTCTCATAAATCCCAATGACACCTTGGTGTTAGATACCCTGAGGTAAATAAAAGTTAGAAGTTGCTGCCTTACTTTGCATCACATTAGCTTGCTATTTAATTAAAAGAACCCATTAAAAATTCAGATGAAACGAGACGTCTAATCGGCATAAGGGAAGTATCTGGAGACATCTTGCTTCCCGTTGTATATAAGTTCCCAGCTCCATTTTACGTTTATTGGAGAAATATCTTTAGTTCAGAACAGTGCCTCTGTAAGCTCAGCAGCGATTGAAAAAGTTTTAAAGCAGCAGAGTGACTATATAGGGTTTAATTCTCTATCTCTGCAGGGCCCGGATTCTCAGGACTCATGCAGCTCATAGCCTCTAAGTAGATAACAAACTCCAAAGCACATGCAAGAGCTTTCATCTCAAAGCGAATCCTAAAAATAGCTTAAAATTCACAGTCCTGAAAACACGTGAAGGAGCGTGAAAGAGGTGACTGGGCTTCTAGCAAGTTCTGCCGTGTTAGTTAAATGTACTCTTCAGAAATATCCAACGCAGTTGGTGTGCAGAGAAGAGTTAAACACCCACGGCAACATTGTTCATTCGAAGTATTGTAATATTGTTGAAATCTATAAATTAAACGCTACTTGATCCTGGCAAAAAAAAAGACGAGTAAAAATATGCCCGTATAATAGGGCTTGTTTGTGTATTTATTTATCATTAAAGCTTCAAGGCAAATTACAGTAAATTTTAAAGCACAAATAAGATCAAGCAATGTACAAACAATTCTTAAAACAAGGGGTGGTGAAGAAGTGAGAAAGAGAGAGAAATAACACCAGATTAGGAAGCCAGGCAGTTACAGGAATCCAATTAACAACTTCAGTGAGCCAGAGTAAAGGCTCTGCGAAGAGACTTAAATGCAGTTAAAATTTAAAATCCTTTAATGAATAGGGCAGTCTTTTGCCTGGCACCTGAAAAAGAACAAACAACAATAAAACCCCTGCCAGCACTCAAATCTTGGGAAAATCGTTCTATTATCTGAGCAGCATCACAGGCCCTTCGCGTGATGGCCACCTGTGTAACCTTGAATGATGAGGCTTTAATGGGCAGCTTCATAATCTTATCTCCCGGTTATGTAGTTGCAAGCTATTTTTCTGTTTTCACACCAAAGCGACCTGGAATAGAAACAAAGATCATAAATGTTAAGATGACAGAATAATCATGGAATTACAGGTAGCCCTCGATTTATGATTAGTTGCTTAGCAACCATTCAAAGTTACAACACACACCCCCAAATAGCAATAGCACTTAGACTTATATACCGCTTTACAGCCTTCTCTAAGCGGTTTACAGAGTCAGCATATTGCCCCCAACAATCTGGGACCTCATTTTACCAACCTCGGAAGGATGGAAGGCTGAGTCAACCTTGAGTCTGGTGAAATTCGAACTGCCAAATTGCAGGTAGCTGGCAGTCAGCAGAAGTAGCCTGCAGTACTGCATTCTAACCACTGTGCCACCACGACTCTTGCACCAAAAGGTACTTTCCAGTTCTGAAATTCCAACAGCCAGAGCCCTCTTTCCTCCTCCCCCAAGTTACATGTGACTGCATTTCAGGTACTCAACAGCCATCCCGCATTTATGTCCATTTGCAGCGTCCCGCGGTGACATGACCACCATTTACAACATTGTTGTCGAAAACCAGCCCATAGAGTGCAATGGCTTTGTTTAACTACAGTGAACGTTCACTTTTTATGACTGCCGTGTTCGTTTAATGACTGCCGCAAAAGCAGTTTGTAAAATCAGGCCGGTCATGCGATGTCCCACTTTATGACATCACGAATTACGATTGTAATAGGCAGACTCCATTATGGCCCTAAATCGAGGACTATCTCGAATTATATTTATAGATCAATACCTGTAGTTTGGAATGTTAAAAACAACCACGAGTGTTGTTGTGTCTTAAAGACAAAGATATTTACTGAAAATGTTACTTACTTGGTAACACTTTAAAAAAAATCAGATGTTCCTCAGAACCTCTCCCAACACTAATGACTGAAAAGAAGTCATGTATTTGTTTATTTATGTAATTACCTCCAATTTTTACATAGTGCCACACTCCATTGTGACTCCAAGTGGCCTACCAGAATAGAAAAGAACTAAGGACAAATTTTCTGAAAGTGAGACCAATTAATAGCCCTTAGCAATAGCACTTAGACTTATATACCGCTTCATAGTGCTTTACAGCCCTCTCTAAGCGGTTTACAGAGTTCAGCATATTGCCCCCAACAATCTGGGTCCTCATTTTACCGACCTCAGAAGGATGGAAGGCTGAGTCAACCTTGAGCCGGTGAGATTTGAACAGCTGAACTGCTGAACTAGCAGTAGCCTGCAGTGCTGCATTTAACCACTGCACCATCAGTGGAACGACTTGCCTCCAGAAGTTGTGTGTACTCTAACACTGGAGGTTTCTAAGAAGAGATTGTACAACAATTTGTCTGAAATGGTATGGGGTTTCCCACCTGAGCAGGAGGTTGGACATAGAAGACCTCCAAGGTCTCTTCCAACTCTGTTATTCTGTTAACTTGATGGCACAAAATCGATCAATGACATTCCAGTGCAATTCTCAATCTATGAAAATCCATTAAATATAATTTCATGGTCATTTTTGAGTTTTCTAAAAGATTGACCGGAGTGTAGGAATGCTTTACCATTTTCATAAGGCAAAGCTATATATACTGGTGTTTAGTTTCATAGGTTTCCCCTTTTAAATGACTGTACGTTTTTTGTGGAGTAGAGTGTTGTTACAGCAGCGGTTCTCAACCTGGGGGTTGTGACCCCTTTGGGGTTCAAATGACCCTTTCACAGGGGTCGGGAGACTTTACCCGGACGCCGCCATTTGGGTTCTTTTACCCTCTGCGCATGCACAGAATGCTTTGCGCATGCACAGAGGGTAAAAGATGCCAAATGGCGGCGGCGGGGTGGGGGTCGTGGCGGTGGGCGCAGTGGCGGGTCGGGTCATGGGGAGGGCAGAGCGTGCGGCATAGCATTAGGAAGGTTGAGAACCACTGTGTTACAGGAACATAGACATATGCATTAAGAGAAATTAAGAGTGTACATCAAGTGCTGTTATCAGTAACCGAAAGGTTAGTGAGTAATCTTTCTTTTAAGCTAAAGAACAGTTCCTAAAGTACAGCATTTGTGAAAAAAATACACAGTGTGAAGAAAGTATAAAGAAAAAAGAAATCAATATGAGTTGTAAATCGGTAGCAGCTTGTTTTTCCAATGGCAAAACTTGCTTCACTGGGCTACAAAAGGAACTTGTTAGTATGCATACTTTAATTTCAAAGAAACCTGTGAAAGCTTTAAAGCATTACAGAAACCCCCCCCCCTCCAATGAACTAGCAACTTGTCCACCTTCTTGTCATCTTGTTGTTACTCTTATATGTGTTCATGATGCTGCCTGAACGGTGACAGAATCGTAGAAATGGAAGGGCCGTGCAGGATTTTGGAATCCAATGGGCTATGCCAAATTACAGTAAACTGAATTACAGCACCTTAGACATCTATCTAACTGAACACATCCAATAATGGAGATGCCCTCCTATCTCTAGGTATTTGGTACCACCGTTGAATTGATTTAATTGCAAGGGATATATACCAATAAAATAGCTCTGTAGCAGTGGTGAAATCCCATTTTTTTACTACCAGTTCTGTGGGCGTGGCTTGGTGGGTGTGGTGTGGCTTGGTGGGCGTGGCTTGGTGGACTGCAAAATCTCCATTCCCACCCCATTCCGGGGGGGAAGGATACTGCAAAATCCCCATTCCCTCCCCACTCCTGGGGGGAAGGATATTGCAAAATCTCCATTTTGCAGGTATTTGCAGGTTCTCCAAACTGCTCAAAATTTCCTCTACCAGTTCTCCGAACTACTCAAAATTTCTGCTACCGGTTCTCCAGAACCTGTCAGAACCTGCTGGATTTCACCCCTGCTCTGTAGCTTTGTAGATCAGAGGCTCTTGAACAGGGGTGGGTTCTAACTTATCTTGCTGCCGGTTCACTTCCTCCTGCACACCACGTGGGCGCACGCACATGTGCAATACCGAAAAATCCCCCCAAAAATTTTAAGCCGAAAACAAGATGGCGACCGCATGCATAATGCCAGAAACTCAGCTTCTGCACATGCTCAGAAGAAAAAAATAAATTAAAAAAAATCAATAAAATAAAATAAAAATTTTAAAAAAATTAAAAAGATGGCAGCACCCACAGACCGGCACTGACCGAACCAGTTCCGTGATGTCATAATGACATCACCAGCGGGTCGCTACCGGTTCGGGCGAACTGGTCCAAACCAGGAGGAACCCACCTCTGGTCTTGAACTGTGAGGACCTTGGTGCTCTCTGAGCTTGATTGTTTTCTTGCTGATGTTTCATTACCCAACCAGATAACATCATCAGTGCCAGAAGAGAATGGGGTCTGTTTATTTATTTATTTATTTCATCAAGCATGTATTAGATAACAGATATAAGTATAAACATGATTATGAATACATGAAATGGATACGAATAAAAGGGAATATTAGGACAGGGTTGGTAGGCACGCTGGTGCGCTTATGCACGCCCCTTAAAGACCTCTTAGGAATGAGGTGAGGTCGACAGTAGACAGTCTAAGGTTAAAGTTTTGGGGGTTTGGGGAAGAAACCACAGAGTCAGGTAGTGCATTCCAGGCATTGATAACTCTGTTACTGAAGTCATATTTTCTGCAATCAAGTTTTGAGCGGTTTACTATAAGTTTGTGTCTATTATGTGCCCGTGTATTGTTGTGGTTGAAGCTGAAGTATTCATTGACAGGTAGGACATTGTAGCAGATAATTTTATGTACTACACTTAGGTCGGATCGAAGAGGGCGAAGTTCTAAGTTGTCTAATTTATATACTAGTGACTTGCCCTGTCCGTGCTGGTAGAGTGTTCTTGGGGGAGTTTCTTGATTAGGCTGTTGTTTACTGTTAGCTTGTTTGTCTGAGCTGGTAGTTCCTGCTAGAGTCTTACAGTCTATTGTTATTAGTCTATTATTATCATATATATACATTAGCATCTGTATACCATTCAAAAGAGACAATCAAAATGCCCAAAAGGAAATAAAAAGATCAAACAAAAAGACAAGAACACTTCTTTGTCAGGAATCAATACCCAGAGAAGCAGATATTAAAGCCAAGATTAATACTAGACCAACAATCAAGAAATCAGCAATATCCCAATCAAGGAACTCAGTCAACTCAGGCAAACAAACAGTAAACAACACCCTAATCAAGGAACCAAGAACACTCCCACCAACATTGAAAGGGCAAACCACTTGTATAAAAACAGAGAGTAAAGCCCACTCCCTTCTAGCACTGATGATGTTTCCTAGTTGAGTAATGAAATGTCTGCAAGAAAACAGGGAATACCAAGGATCCCAACAATAAAGATTTTTTTTAAAATATTCTCCCAAAGTCTGGCTTCCTGTATTAATTTTTTTTCAGTGGGATGTGAGATGATAGACCTTTCTTTAACTTTCTTGACCTTGTTCTGTATGATTTTCTTATACATATTTAAGCAGCACCATCATTTCCCCTTTCAGTCCTCTTCTCACAAGGCTAAACATTCCTAGTTTCTATTTATTTAGTTTCCCATCCTCTGATAGCAATAGTACTTAGACTTATATACCGCTTCATAGTGCTTTACAGCCCTCTCTAAGCGGTTTACAGAGTTCAGCATATTGCCCCCAACAATCTGGGTCCTCATTTTACCCACCTCGGAAGGATGGAAGGCTGAGTCAACCTTGAGCCGGTGAGATTTGAACAGCTGAACTGCTGAACTGCAGTGCTGCATTTTAACCACTGCGCCACCTCGGCTCTTGATATCCTCATTGCCTTTCTCTCTCTGAATCTGTCTACGTTTGTCTGATCTGTAAGTCGTGGATACAGTCCCAGAGGTGGAGTCTGCCTATTGCAGAGTAAAGAATTTGATTCAATTGCTTTTCTATTCAGAGAAAGTAGCTATTCCCTGGCAATGTTTCTGTCAGTCTCAGACTTTAAATCTCCCTCTCAATCCTGCTATTTTCAGTGCCTCTTCATTGATAAAATATTGTAACTGAAATGTACATTCTTAATATAAATACTGAATTAATTCCTTGAAATGGTCTTTACCATCCTGAAAAAAGGGAGCTAATACAAATAATTGACAAGCAATGAAGTTTAAGGAGTAATAGAGTAAAGATTAATAAAACATTGGATCCCAAAGACAGATACCATATATATTAAAGTTTGTTGCAAAATCAAAACCAGAAGCACACACAGATGACTGGTTCAGCTGGATTCATAAACTTCTTTATAAACATAGTAACAGATGAATTTACAATACCATTAGCAGAGTTCTTCTTCACGCAGTTACAGAAAGCAGAGAACAGTTAGTTTCATTTCAGCAGAGTTCAGAGTGGAAGAGTGAGCTGAGCCATGCCCAGCCTTAAGCTTAAGTTTTTAGTTTCAATTCTCTGCACAGAATCAGAAGTGGTTAGCTCCCATTGGCTGACTTAGTTGCTATGCCTATTCATTGGCTAACCTTGTTAACATGGCTCTCCCAATCATGAATATTCTAACAATATAGTTTTAAAGGCTTCTGATATGGCACTGCTAACTTCTTTACGAAATGTGCAATGCCACTAAACTCAACTACTGTATCTTATAAAAATCCTGGAAAGTAGCAATAGCAATAGAATTTTGACTTATGTACCGTTTCATAGTGCTTTACAGCCCTCTCTAAGCAATTTACAGAGTCAGCATATTGCCCCCAATAATCTGGGTCCTCATTTAATCAACCTCGGACCAAAGATGGAAGGTTGAGTCAACCTTGAGCCAGGGAGGATCGAACTGCCAGCAGTTGGTAGAGTTAGCCTGCAATTCAGGTACTCCTCGACTTACAACAGTTCATTTAGTGACCGTTCAAAGTTACAACGGCATTGAAAAAAGTGGTCATGTGATCAAATTTCAGATGCTTGGTAACGGACTCATATTTATGATGATTGTAGTATCCCAGGGTCATGCGATCCCCCTTAGCAGCTTTCTCATAAACCAGATTCACTTAACAACCATGCTGCTAACTTAAGAACTGCAGTGATTCACTTAACAACTGTGGCAAGAAGGATCGTAAAATGGGGCAAAACTCACTTAACAGGTTTTTCACTTAGCAACAGAAAGTGTGGCCTCAATTGTGGTTGTAAGTTGAGAATTACCTATACTGCATTCTAACCACTGCACCACCAGGGCTCATAACCAGGTAACCAACATAATACCAAGTTCTTGAAACAAAACTCAGATGAGAGTCAGGGAATTACTGGTCAAATAGCATACAATTTATTTATTGTAATTTCATAGAAAAATTACTTAGAAAAGAAGAACAGAATTATTAGGAATTTAAGAAGCCTTCCTTAAAAAGAAGCATTGCATGGTATCTTCCAATGGATTTCAATTTATGTCTTGCCAGGTTTTGAGCATCTGGCTCAGAGTAATCAATAAATGTCTGGATGTGTGAGAGAGAGGGAGGGAGGGAGGAGGGAGAGAAAGAGAGAGAGAGATCCCAAGATCTCTTTTTATTATTTATAATAAACATGTGAATGAAGTTGAAATGACAAGGGAAAGTGAGATGATGCCATGAACGATTAGTGTGAATGATATTCCTTCAATTCTGAAATACCAAGCAGATTGTGAAGAGGCTCAGAAGGATTTCTCCTAAGTAGGTGAACAGTTATAAGATGTCATTGTAAGTAGGCATAAAATCTGCTCCATTATCATTACTAAAACTTTAATGGGGCCTGGATGGGTAGTGACTAACCAGGGTAGAGATTTTAGGATTACAGTGGATTACAATGGAAACTCAATATAAACATCTGTTCATCTGTGGTAGCTGTGAGCAGGGCAGAGAAAACAAAAATAAAATTGCCAGTTCTGTAACACCTTTACGAAATGCAGCCGCATTTGGAATATTGTGCACAGCTTTATTTCCTAAAAAAAAATAGTATAGACAATTTGGTCTAGTAGTTAAGATACAGACTAGAAACCAGACAATTGTTGAGTTCTAGTCTTGCCTTAGGCAGGAAAGCTGGTTGGATGATCTTGGGCCAGTCATTCTTTCTCAGCCCAACTCATGTCATGGGATTATTGTGGGGTTTTTAAGCATTTTAGGTATGTTAATCACCTTCAGTTATTTATAAAAATAATAAAGATGGGATAAAAATAAATAAATAGACTAAGTAATGCTGGTGACAGAAGGGTGACAGAAATATGCAAAAGTATTTTTATATGCAAAAGTATTTCTGGCTTTTGACTGAAGAAAATAAGTGCAAGAGGATAGGAAGGACAGGATGGAGGGAGGGAGGGAGGGAGGGAGGGAAGGAAGGAAGTGTTAGAAATAAAAGAAACTTGGATTGATTAAAAAACAAAGAGTATTGAAAAGAAATAATAACAACAACAACAACAACAATAATAGCAACAACAACAACAACAACAACAACAATAATAATAATAATAATAAGCAATCAGAACAAATGCAATCAAAGCCAAGATCAAAAAATCAGCTGATGACCCAAAATGCAGACTTTGCAAGGAAGCTGATGAAACAATTGATCATATCCTCAGCGGTTGCAAGAGAATCGCACAGACAGACTACAAACAGAGGCACAGCTACGTGGCCCAGATGCTTCATTGGAACCTGTGACACAAGTACCACCTACCAGTAGTAAAGAACTGGTGGGATCATAAACCTGAGAAAGTAGTTGAAAACAAACATGCCAAAATACTTTGGGACTTTCGAATTCAAAGGTTCTGACAAGGTTTTGGAACATAATACACCAGACCTCACGATTGTGGAAAAGAAAAAAGTGTGGATCATTGATGTCGCCATACCACGTGACAGCTGAATTGATGAAAAACAACAAGAAAAACTTAACCGATATCAGGATCTTAAAATCGAATTACAACGACTCTGGCATAAACCAGTACAGGTGGTCCCAGTGGTAATCGGCACACTGGGTGCTGTGCCAAAAGACCTTAACCTGCATTTGAAAACAATAAACATTGACAAAATTATGATCTGTCAGTTGCAAAAGGCCACCATACTTGGATCTGCGCGCAACATACAAAAATACATCACATAGTCCTAGACACTTGGGAAGTGTTCGACTTATGTGATATAGTGATACGAAATCCAGCATATAAATCTCATTTGCTGTGTACTACTGTTTTTTGTGTAAATAATAATAATAATAATAATAATAATAATAATAATAATAATAATAATAATAATAATAATAATAATAATAATAATAATAATAATAATAATAATAATAATAATAATAATAATAATAATAAGTTTGCAAAGTGCAGTGGATCATTCAGCCTGACCTTAAATTGAGGTTTGAGCCAAAAGCCACACTTAAAATTTCAAAAGCATTACATTTTATAGTTTCTATCTCGACGCCCCCACCATGCCCCTCCTATCGGATACAGTCACCGATCACAGCTACTCTGTAACGCCTCAGAGACAACAGCATCTCTGACATGTTCATCAACACCTTCCCATTATTGCTCATAAAATATTTTGCAAGCACAGCACTTTCTTATCTCTATTGCAGTGATGGCGAACCTTTTTTCCCTTGGGTGCCAAAAGCGCATGTGCGCGCGCTATTGCACACTTGCGAGTGCCCACACCCATAATTCAATGTCTGGGGAGGGCGAAAACGGCCTCCCCTGCCCCCCGGAAGCCCTCTGGAGGCTGGAAATGGTCCATTTCCCAACTTCCAGTGGGCCCAGTAGGCTTCCCTGGAGCCTGGGGAGGGTGAAAACGCCCTCTCCCGCCCCCCCCGGAGACCCTCTGGAAGCTGAAAACACCCTCCCAGAGCCTCCGCATGAGCCAAAAATCAGCTGGCCAGCGTGCACATGTGTGTTGGAGCTAAGCTAGGACAACAGCTTGTGTGCCGGCAGATATGGCTCCGCGTGCCACCTGTGGTACGCGTGCCATCGGTTCGCCATCACTGCTCTATTGCCTTGGCATTAAGCAATGTCCCTTTTAGTTGGGCCCCTTTCTCGCTAACAAAAGAATATCTGTTCAGCATATATTTTCTCCAACTATCTTAAAGCAACTAATGTTTAACAAGTTCAAGCTGGAAGGGATCCTGCAGGTCATCCAGTCCAACCCCCTGCCCAAGCAAAATTAAATCTTCTATATTTATATAAATTTCTATATACTATTTTATTTTTGAATTTTCTTATATCCAATAGAAGGAAGGAAGGAAGGAAAAAGGGAAAGAAGGAAAAATCCAACCTTCTTTGTAACATTAGCAATTCAGGATTAGCTAACAAAAGAGTCCCTGGGGAGTCCCTGGGGAGTTGGGCGGCATACAAATCCATTTAATTAAATTAAATTAATTAAATTAAAATGGATATATTGTTTATATGTCTTTTAAAGCAGGGGTCCCAAACCGCCGGTCCGTGGACCGACATTGGTCCACAGCATGCCAGAAACTGGGCTGCGTAAACAAGTGAAGCCCCATCCACTGGATGCAGGCAGCAGACAAAACCATGCTTCTCTGGTCTGCAGAAAAATCTCTCTCCATGGAAGCAGTCCCTGGAGCCCAAAAGGCTGGGGTGGGGGGGAGGGAACCACTGTTTTAAAGCTATCAATTCATAGAAAATAGGTTTATAGTGAAGGAACAGCAACCTTACTTACTAAGAGCATTCAAATTCTCTGAGCATGGACCCAAAATGTCACCTTCTATGCAGAAGAGTATAAGATAAATGAAATGGAAGGAGTGGAGGATACATGGCTGGTTAGTTGGATGGCTGGATGGATGGAGGGATAGAGAGACACAAAAACTTGAGTCTAAAAGGAAACAGCCAAAGTAGTGTTAAAGATGCTCAGAGGCAACCAAACGTATTGCTACATTGAGGGAAGCATTACCCCCTCCCCCATCCTTTTGAGCCCATATTAATAGTTGCTTTAGCAAGATCAGCATTATCATAAGCAACAGGGCACAATCATCACAGACAAGTATTTTAAAGCATCCTGGGGGAAAAAACCCCAGTAAAATGTGTTTTATTTTTTATTATGTATTATTTGATGAAATAGTTGCATAATTAGTTTTTTAGTTGCCTGAAAATGTTAGTTTCTCCCTTAGTGATGGAGGGCATCATTTCCTGGACCATCTCAAGAAGCGAAAGACCTTTATCTGAGTCTAAATCTCAGAAAATCAACTAGAAAATTAGTCTAGTTGTATAATGCCTCGTCTTGATGTTGTGCAATTGCTTTTTGTTGTTGTTGTTTCTTTTTCCATTCCAAAGTCTACATATTTGAATGGGGATGGCAAACTATATCAGAAGTGAGTTAGAGTTTCATTCTCCGTGTTGCAATCCTTCTAATCTAGGATTATACCCAGTCATTTTATCCATGCGTTACATAACATCTAATAAATATTACATCAGTGCCTCGTTATGGGAAGAAAAAAAAAACCCTGAAAGAGGCTCCTTGAAGCCTCCATTGTGAATCAATTTGGCCGCTCCCCCAAAATTGGAACTTGTAGATTAGCAAAAGTCTATTCAGGTATATTGACTGAAAGGACACCCTAGTACCGAGAGACGGACGAATCCTGGGAAGGCTAACCAGTTGTAGATGAAATGGTAATTGCTTTCTCCTCATCTATTGAAATCTTCTCTGAGGCGATTACACAGATTAAAGGCTCTCACTGAAATGTTCTGAATAAATATAGCCTGCTTCTCTCAAGAGCATTTCCTGCAAAATACGAAATAGTTGGCAGCTGGCCCAACATGTATTCTAACTGCAGTGCATAAATGAGGCTTGGATGTTGGCTTCCTCCAGCCTCGGATAGCGAGGCCGTGTGCTCTGTTTTGTTTGGTTGTGAATAAATGTTTACTCACTGGAGCACCTTGGCTGCAGTACGTGGAACGTGAGGATAGTGCTTCCTGAGATAGTGAGGGGTTGTTGACTTTCTTCTTTGGTCCAACGCAGAGTAAATATCCAGGTAACTAATTGTTTGAACCTTATCTCACATGTGCAGAAAACAAGAATGTATATTCTGCCATAGTGAATTACCTAGCCTTGGCAACCAATTTCTTGAAATTCCCTTTCAGTTTATATACGGTCATTGGATGTATACTACTAGCTCGATTGACATGGACAAAATATATTTATGTGGTTGCTAAGAACGGACAACAACTTGATGGTACATAATCAAACATAATCTATTTGCATACAGTAGTGTATAATGTATCAGCATGGACAGAAAGGGAAATATTACAGATTTTGTTAAGAGGAGGCAGGGATTTTCCATTAAAGAACATTCTATCTTAAAGGTAAAGGTTTCCCCTGTCTAGTCGTGTTCAACTTTAGGGGGCAGTGCTCATCTCTGTTTCCTAGCTGAGGGAGCCAGCATTGTCTGAAGACATTTCCACGGTCATGTGGCCCGCATGATTATATTACCTTCCTACCAAACTGGTACCTATTTATCTACTTGCATTTGCATGCTTTCGAATTGCTAGATTGGCAGGAGCAAGAACAGGAACTCACCCATCATATGGTACTTGGGTCTTGAACTGCCAACCTTCTAATTGACAAGAGCAGCATTTTAACTGCTAGGTCATCTCTGTCTCTGTCTCTGTCTCTGTCTCTGTCTCTGTCTCTCTGTCTCTGTCTCTGTCTCTGTCTCTGTCTCTGTCTCTGTCTCTCTCTCTCTCTCTCTCTCTCTCTCTCTGTGTGTGTGTGTGTGTGTGTGTGTGTGTGTGTCTGTCTCTGTCTCTGTCTCTCTGTCTCTGTCTCTGTCTCTGTCTCTCTCTCTCTCTCTGTGTCTGTCTGTCTGTGTGTCTGTGTGTCTGTCTGTCTGTCTGTCTGTCTGTCTGTCTGTCTGTCTGTCTGTCTCTCTCTCTCTCTCTCTCTCTCTCTCTCTCTCTCTCTCTCTCACACACACACACACAAACACACACACACACACACACACCCTATCTTAGCTATATCCTAATGCAAAATTCATACAATGCAGTTGTCTCGGGTCATCACCATGTTTCACAACATTCATTTTGTGCCTATAGTGCAGGTTCGACACAACCTCTATTTAATACAAAATCCACATACTTATCTGTCAGTGAGTAGGTTGCATGCTTACTAAGTAACCCAGATTTTTAATGTGAGGTTTAACATTGTTCTTCAATAGTTTGTGCATGATGGTTTCCTTGCCTGCTGAAGGCAAAGAATCTGCTGAAGGAAGCTTTAAGAGTTGAAGTTTGACCAAATTGTTGTCGTGCTCTGAGAACGAAGGTGAGGCATTTCTTCACAGCCAATGAAACATTGACTTACCATGAAGAGTCAGGGAAAAAATGTGTAAGTCCATGGAATGTGATCACAAACCTTCATCTGACAAAAAAAAAAAAAACCTCCCAAAGCCCAGGTTTTGGTAGGAAATATCTTGGTTATACATATCAGGTCCAAAATAAGATCATGCATGAGGAAAGCTGTATTAGAAACCAAATCAGCGTTTGTCAGCAACAACTGGAGGCATGTCAGGTGCAAGAAATGAGGAACCAGGATAGAGTTCAAAAATACTTCCAGTTTAATTCATTCCACCTATACACAAGAATATGAACTACAAACGGTTAAGGTGAATTGGTGCCAGATAAGAGTCAACAGACTTCAAGGGGAATTGGATTTAGGTCACTTACAGGAGTGTAAAATTCCAAACTGATGATGTGTTTGACCCCGCCCTTGAGTTCCACCTTGAGTCCTATAAGGCCAGAGTCGTAGTGGCCTGACATGAGGACTTAATACTGGGAGCCAGGAAACAGGATTGGTTTCAAATATGAATGCCTCATTTCCTGTGCACAGACTGCCCCAAGAGTCCCACTGTATCTCCCTCTGCCCATCACCACCTGGATGTTACTGCCTGTCCTCTGTCCAACATAAATCCTCACCCTCTTCCCCCATCCCCATATAACTTGCCATCCCTTGGTGGCAAGTTCGGTGAGATAATACCTCAAATCTATCATCCAACCATAAGTTCCTCCATTCATCAGTCAGCAATGTCCCTAAGCTGCTTCTGTCTACCACACTAAGCATTTCAACTTGACTCATTCACCACTTCTTCCCTCAGTTCTTGCTCTGCTCACTAGTCCCCCAATCACAGTGTTCTGTTCTCACTACATGTTAGTCTGTGTGCAGCTCGACATGCAGCTAAACCCACCTATCCTCCAATAAAACAGACCATGTGCGTAGATCTGAATGCTTTATTGAAAGAATAGGATATGGTGAAATGGGGGAAAATAGGGATACATACAATGACAACCAAATACAAGATAGGCAGTATTGAGTTAGTGCTGAACACAACAATTAGTAAATACAAGTAATCTAAATCTCATCAGCGATGCTCTGTGAGTGGGATGTGCATTTGTCCTTGGATGACCATGTGCTACAGAATAAGATTCTTCTTTGTGCTTCTGCCTTATCCAAATGCTAAAGAAATGGAGTCTGGCTTCCCAGCGTGCACTTGTTTTGAGAGTGCAGGCTGATGGGTAATGGGGTGGGGTCAGCTTCAAACAATATACTTGGTATTTGTCTCGCCAGCCACTAGATGAGGCTAGAGAGCAACAACAGTATATAAAGATTGTATGTTAGGGCATATTTGTCCCTCCGGCCACTAGATGGGGCTAAAGAGCAATAACAGTATATAAAAGTTATATGCTGGGGCAGGACACACAGGATGAGTGTTAGAACATTCATATCCCTCTATGCAACCTCATTTGGAATAACCTGGACTGATTAATTGTTTTATTAAGTTTTAATATGACAAAATAAAGTACAATGCATGCACGCTGCAGTGTACTTTAATGGGGCCTATTTCTGGCTTTTATATTACACTGCTTAGATTTAGTGATCTCTGAAATGCTCCATGGGCTTATACATAGCTTACTAAATATAACAATGAAGAATGACCATATTTTGGTAATTTCTGCCTAGCTAATGCAAATTCCTTATCCCACTTAGCTTCTAGGATGGGAGAACATTAGTCATTTAGTATCTTAGCACTTACTACTAAATGAGAAAATTGAATTAATACAGGCTATTGAGGAGCTAGGTAAATCACAAGTCTCTTGGGGAAGCTTAACACCTACCGTATTTTTCGGAGTATAAGACGCACCTTAGTTTTTGGGGAGGAAAATGGGAGAAAACAATCTGCGTACCAGGTATTCATCTGGCTAGCATCCTTAGTCTGGTCAGCTTCAGCACATTATTTTATCCCCTGGTTAGGACTTAAAAAAACCTTCTTCTGAGAGAGTAACAATGAAAGAGCATGCAAGCCAGTAAGAGCTGGGAAGATCGTTAGCACCTAGTTAGGGCTAGAAAAAAACTTATTCAGAGCAGCTTCAGCACATTATTTTATCTCCTGGTTAGGACTTAAAAAAAACCTTCTTCTGAGAGTAACAATGAAAGAGCCTGCAAGCCGGTAAGAGCTGGGAAGATCGTTAGCACCTGGTTAGGGCTGGAAAAAACCTTCTTTGGAGCAAGTAGAGCAATGAAAAAAACCCTGCAAAGACTTGGGGCTGGAAAAATATTCTTCTGAGAGAGTAACAATGAAAAAGCCTGCAAGGTAAGAGTTGGGAAGATCTGTTAGCACCTAGTTAGGACTGGGAAAAAAGCTACATTCGAAGTATAAGACGCACCCACATTTTCAGCCATTTTTAGGGAGGAAAAAGGTGCGTCTTATACTCAGAAAAATACGGTACTGTGTTAATACTATACTATGTATAGTCCAGTAGATCTCTGCCACTTCCACTCTTTGGAAACCTTAAAGCAGACCATGATCAACCATATGTTGAAGGATGTTTTAATTATGATTTATTTGACTGAGCATGGTTTAAAGAAGCTCTTAAACATCTTCGTACAATCGTATAAACCAAAGATTCTAAAAATGGGCTGAACTCTTTTGGCGCTGGCACTACTTTTATGGTCTTCACTTCTCTTGTAGGCCTTTTGCAGTTGCATTTGGGGACTGCATCATTAGAGCTTTCATTAGGTTATATGCTGTTAAACTTTGATCACTGTGTGCTCACAGTAATCACATAATGCAAATGTTTAAATCCCTAAAGTAGGAGAGTCATGGAAAGTTTTGCCTTCTTAATTAATCCTTCACAAAGAAAGGATAAATATAAGGAAGGAGTTAAAGATAGCTCGGTAGACCAGCTCAGGAAAAAAAATATGAAAACAATCCGTTCTGGATAGAAATAGGGAGAGCAAATCTGTTTCTGATCACTTAAATCCAAGAAGGGCAATTTTTCCATATGAATAAAGCCACATTTCTAACCATTATGTACAAGAGCGAATTTAGTGGCAACTGCTTGTTATGTCATGCACTGCAGGGGTTTGAACATCTGGAGATGTCAACATCTCTCATCTATGCAAGCATTAAAAGATCAGAATAATATACAGAAGCCGTTCCTCTAAAGAAATAATTGAAATAATTTAGCTGGTCAAATTCAGCTTTATTTGGTGAGCCAGTTGTAGTGCTCCTTGTCATAAATAAGACTTGGCCTTGTATTCATGCCTTAATTTCCTCAATAGTTTAGATTACTCTAAAGTACTTTACACAAGGCAAAAAAATATTGGATTGTGTGAAAAGACAGATGTTTATTAGAAAAGCATTTGACATCTAATTATAATGGTCTGGAAACAACTGAATTGACTTTCTGTTTATTACTGGGCACAATTGAAAATGCTGTGCTTAGCTTAGGAAAAAAATATACGAGTAGATCAGGGGTTGGTTCTAACTTACCTCGCTGCCGGTTCGCTTCCTCCCGTGCCACATGGTCGCGCGCTGTGTGGCCAGGTGCTTTGTGGTTGTGTGCCTCGTGGCTGTGCGTCCTGTGGCCGCGCGCCTCGTGGCCGCGCACGCACACATGCACAATGCTGAAAAATCCAATTTTTTTTAAAAAAGCCGAAAACAAGATGGTGACGCATGCGCAGTGGTGGAAACCCGGCTTCTGCGCATGCGCAGAAGAAAAAACCCAGAGAAAAATCCCCCCCAAAATAATAATAATAAAAAGATAGCGGCGTCCACAGACCGGCACCAACAGAACCGGTTTCGTGACGTCACTGTGATGTTCTATAGAACTGGTACGAGCCAGGAGGAACCCACCTCTGGAGTAGATGGCCACATCTTTCTTATTAATTATTGTATAACTTACAGTTATTGTCACAGAACACAATATACCCCAATATTCAAAGCGCTTCGATTCTTTGGTAGTTGAGATAGGCCTTTTTAATAGCAGTAATCAGAAGATAAATGATCTACAGGTTAATAAAATATAAGCTATGATAACTTTTTTGAAGTTATGCTGATCTGACTCTTAGTTGTGTTAGATCTATAAAAAGAGGATGCACATGATATGAATATAAAAGACACACCTTTGATCGTACTGTACCTGTATATTGCACAGGTCAGAAAGAGGGCTGAGAAAATATTTACAGACCCCTTACATCCCGGACATAAACTGCTTCAACTCCTCCCCTCGGGACAACATTACAGGGCATGGCATGCCAAAACAACAAGACACAGGGACAGTTTTTTCCCTCGTGCCATAGCAATAGCAATAGCAATAGCACTTAGATTTATATACCGCTTCACAGTTCTTTTACAGCCCTCTCTAAGCGGTTTACAGAGTTCAGCATATTGCCCCCAACAATCTGGGTCCTCATTTTACCCACCTCAGAAGGATGGAAGGCTGAGTCAACCTTGAGCCGGTGAGATTTGAACAGCTGAACTGCTGAACTAGCAGTCAGCTGAAGTAGGTTGCAGTACTGCACTCTAACCACTGTGCCACCTCGGCTCTACAGCCATGACTTTGCTGAACACCTAATTACCATAGTACTGTCTTATGTCTAAGGGTATTTACCCATGTAGTATGGCTGAAATACTACATGTAATATTACATGTAAGGGGACGTGGTGGCTCAGTGGCTAAGACGCTGAGTTTGTCAATCAGAATGGTCGGCAGTTTGGCGGTTCGAATCCCTAGTGCCGCGTAATGGAGTGAGTTCCCGTTACTTGTCCCAGCCTCTGCCAACCTAGCAGTTCGAAAGCACGTAAAAAAAGCACATAAAAATGCAAATAGAAAAATAGAGACCACCTTTGGTGGGAAGGTAACAGCGTTCCGTGCACCTTTGGCGTTTAGTCATGCTGGCCACATGACCACGGAATCGTCATCAGACAGTGCTGGCTCTTCAGCTTAGAAATGGAGATGAGCACCGCCCCCTAGAGTCGGGAATGACTAGCATGCATGTGCGAGGGGAACCTTTACCTTTATGGCTGTATGACTATTACCCTTCTCTTTTCTAATATCTTCTCCTATTATATTACTTTGTTGTTTGTATGTACACTGAGAGCTTATGCACCTGAAACAAATTTATTGTGTGTCCAATCACACTTGGCCAGTAAATCTATTCTATTCTATTCTATTCTATTCTATTCTATTCTATTCTATTCTATTCTATTCTATTCTATTCTATTCTATCCATCTTGTGCCCTGCTTTGGACAAACATCCAGTAGTAGGCAACAAATTATGCTAGAATAAGTAAGGACAGGTTGTTGAAATTATACATTCTATCATCTCTGTAATAAACTAATGCCAGGCTATGTTGGCTTGTTTGTTTTGTTTTACCATCTGTTTTTTACTTTAACAGTTCTGACCTATGGTGTGTAGGCTGCTCAGAGTCATGTTGACTGAAGTGGTCTAAATGCCCTAGTAAAAATGTTAGCTAGATAGACAGAGAGTGAGAGAGACAATATAAATATAATTTCAAGAAGAAGGGAAAGGAATCTCCTTAACCCTTCCAAAGGAAAGATTTTCAGGATGCAGCTGGAAAATGTACTAATGAGAAATCAGCTGCCACAGCTACACATTCTGTCACAGTTAATGAACTCTCTGCCTCTGTCTCTCTCTGTCTCTCTCTGTCTCTGTCTCTCTCGCTCTTTGTCTCTCTGTCTCTGTCTCTGTCTCTGTCTCTCTCTGTGTGTCTCTGTGTCTGTCTGTCTGTCTGTCTGTCTGTCTGTCTCTCTCTCTCTCTCTCTCTCCCCCTCGTCTTCTGCCTCCCTGTCTCTCTCTGTCTCTATCTCTCTTTTACTTACTTACTTACACACACACACACACACACACACACACACACACACACACACACACACACACACACACACACACACTCAAAACCCATATATCTCTGGTAATATTGTACTGCTAACTAGAGCATACAAAACATTTGCTAGACCAATTCTCGAATACAGCTCATCTGTCTGGAACCCGCACTGCATATCGGACATCAATACAATTGAGAGAGTCCAGAGATATTTCACAAGAAGAGTCCTACACTCTGCTACTCGCAACAGAATACCTTATGCCACCAGACTTGAAATTTTGGGCTTAGACAACTTAGAACTACGCCACCTAAGCGTAGTACATAAAATTATTTACTACAATGTCCTACCTGTCAATGACTACTTCAGCTTCAACCACAACAATACACGAGCACACAATAGATCCAAACTTAAGGTAAACCGCACCAAACTCGATTGCAGGAAATACGACTTCAGCAACAGAGTAATCAATGCCTGGAATTCACTACTTGACACGGTGGTTTCTTCCCCAAACCCCCAAAACTTTAACCTTAGACTATCTACTGTTGACCTCACCCCATTCCTAAGATGTCTGTAAGGGATGTGCATAAGCGCACCAACGTGCCTACCATCCCTGTCCTAATGTCCCCTTTTATTCCTATCCATTGTATTAATAACCATGTTTATACCTATATCTGTTATCTAATACATGCTTGACAAATAAATATTTAAAAAATATAAAAATATACACAAAAGCCACGTGTGGAACAAAATGAACAGTACAATCTTACTTTATTTATACTTTAACGTAACATGAAAACATTTCAAAACATTGACATCCTTATAATGCTCAATTTTACATATGCACTCTCTTTTGAAGAAGAATGGTTTATTAACATCGCGACACATCGCGACACATGGCAATAAAGGGCAAAGCTTCAATCATCTGGTTACGGCCGCCATCTTGATTTTTTTCAACCTCCTCCCTATAGACACTTCTGCTCACCACCCTCTTTCAGCTCTAGGATTCTTGGCAACCATCGACTTGTCTGAGGTCATGGCAGATCAGACTCAAATAGTGTTGGTTACATCTGATTTTACCTGGGAACAGAGGAGGGGAGGGCACATTAACAATAGCCACAACAACAACAACAATAGCATAGCTTTCTTATATTGTGGTTTAATTCAGCAGAAGAACTGGGATGGGTGATATTTCTATTCACAGGAGTCAAATCTGCCTTTGGAACAGTTTCAGATCATGATGGGAAATGATAGAGAACTAAAATCAACACATGTTTGTTCAAGAGCAACAAGAGCATCATTAACAGTTAAAATATGATAACCGACTCAACGTATTTATTCCTAGTGTATTAGGTATATGTTTTGGACGTTCCCATATGAAAATACAGATAGTCCTCAACTTACCACAGTTCATTTAGTGACCGTTCAATGTTACAACAGCACTGAAAAAAGTGACTTATGATTATTTTTCACACTTACGACTATGGCAGCATCCCGTGGTCACTGGGTTCAAAATTGGAGCACTTGGCAACTGACTTTATGACGGTTGCAGTGTCCCGGGGTCAGGTGATCTCCTTTTGCAACCCTCTAACAAGCAGAGTCAATAGATTCACTTAGCAACTGTGTTACTAACTTAACAATTGCAGTGATTCGCTTAACGACTGTGGCAAAGAAAGTCATAAAATGGGTCGAAACTCCCTTAACAAATGCCTCGCTTAGCAACAGAAATTTAGGGCTCAATTGTGGTCACAAGTCGAGGACTATCTGTATATGGCAATTCTATTATTTAAGTAATGAAATATAAATGATTACTAAGTTTAATGTCGCTATAAAGTAATTAGCTACAGCAAAACTTTCTTAAAATAATTAGAACTTTGCTAGTATTGCAGTGGGAGACCAGCAGGCCTACATCCATGTTTCCTTTCTAAATGATTTCTTTTGAAGACCCTTTCATCATCAAAAAATTTTCTGGAGCAATATATATTAAAGTACTTTGTTTTCCTTTGAGTACTAAGCCTTCATAAAGTTATATGTCTTGTAAAAAATAGTAGCTGTTAATTCATCCAAGCATCTTAGAACTGATACCGCCAGCGGCGGGAGGCTCCACCCACCCGCCCGGGACGCTTCTGCGCAAGCGAACCGGTGGCAAAATATTTTACAACCCACCACTGGTGTTAGACTTATAGTATATCTATCATCTCATCATTTTTCCTTCTACAGCAAGACACAGTGTGACATCTGCCATTAATCCCACAATGTACATACAGTTAAGTTCCTGAAGAGATTCAAATGTTGTGCTGGCTATTGCCATAGTTTAAGTCCAGCTTTAAATATGCCATTTGAAATAATAATAATTACATTATCATTGTGTATCACCCACCCCAAAGGTATGCATGTGTGGCTGGGTGTGTGTTTTCGTGTTAATTTGTTTTCAATCCTTTGCTTTTCCTTGCACTCTTTTCTTCCTTTCTCCTACAGCAACAGAAGTGTGCATCTCATATTTTGCTCTCAGGATTATACTTTATGCAACTGATCAAATAGGTTGCGACCCACATCAACTTATCATAGCCAAATATGTATTTACCTTGAAAGAAGCCCATTGTTCATTGTCATTGAACAAGCCCAGCACATCTATGAAATATAAAGACTGGATTTAAAAAGAAAGTCGATTCAAAGATTTTCAGGAATAAATTTAAACACTCCTATATTGAAACCAGATTTTGTCTCGAATTGCATTGCTTTTTAAGAAACAGTTGTGAGAGATCAACTTTCTCTATCGCTCAACTTTTCCTGAAGTGGGGTGTGCCAGACATTTATGACTCAAAAGCTTGTACCAACTAGGATGCCATGTTATTTCAGCTTCCATAAATTTCACATAGTTATGTTTAGAAATCTATCTTAAGAATGTAATAAATCTGCTGAAAAACAATTAAACCTGGCCTTCATTCTGAATTTTATACACACGCACACAGGTCCATCAAAACAAACAGTTAAGAACAGAAAATCAAACTAAGGAATCAAATAATTACCCTCCAATTGTAAGTGAAAATAATAATTGTGTGCTGAAACCTCAGGACAGAAGTAACTAAATTTGATGTTTTGTTTCTATTATTTGTTTATTGTATTGTTTTTAATGGATTTATTATCTGAGTCATGTCCTGAGTGGGCAGTTATATAAATGGAATGAATGAATGAATGAATGAATGAATGAATGAATGAATGAATGAATGAATGAATGATCCTTCCTTCCTTCCTTCCTTCCTTCCTTCCTTCCTTCCTTCCTTCCTTCCCTCCCTCCTATCCTTCCTTCCTTCCTTCCTTCCTGCCTTCCTGCCTTCCTTTCCTTCCTCAAACTAGTCACAGCTCTAAACAAACATTGTCTCATGCCCAAACTACTAAGTCTCTACTCCTGTTAGGCTACAAAGTTTAGGATTACATTTTGCACTAAACCATAATTTGTTTAGCCACAGTTTGCTGAAAACAACAACAACTGGCTGTATAGATACAAAAAAGTAAAACTAAACCAACCCAACTACATTTCAGCTGTGTTCCCTCAACAACACTATGCTAAGTCCTCAGTTACTGAATAGGCATAATTATGGTTTTTTTTAATTTATTTTAATTTATTTTCATCAAGCATGTATTAGAAAACAGATAGAAGTATAACATGACTATGAATACATGAAATGGATACGAATAAAAGGGAACATTAGGACAGGGATGGTAGGCATGCTGGTGCGCTTATGCACGCCCCTTAAAGACCTCTTATGAATGGGGTGAGGTCTACAGTAGACAGTCTAAGGTTAAAGTTTTGGGGATTTGGGGAAGAAACCAGAGTCAGGTAGTGCATTCCAGGCATTGATATCTTACTGCACAAGTGCTATTTTACCCATGCATCAGGCGTGGCTCTTCAGTAAAAGCTTGTTGCTTGCTGTCCTCTAGACTTGAAATGGCTATGATTGGAAATTTAAGTGAATGAAAACTTGTAGCCAAATAGGTTACAAGTCTTAGTTTATACTAAGCTCAAAATTGTGGCTATCCCAGATAAGAATTATGTGATAATTCACAAAGATCAGTTAAAGATGTGGACCTCTTTTTAATGAAGATTTCTGTTTGTTATATTAAACAACCCCAAGCTATGCCTGTTAATGATGATTAGTTGAACGACAATTGCTGAATTCACCTATTTGGATTTGAGGGGTTCTTGGTGTTCTCTGAGCTTGTTTTTTTTTTTCCTTGCAGATATTTCATTATCCAAACTAGACTAGCACTGATGCTGTTACCTACTTTGGGTAATGAAATGTCTGTAACAAAACAACCAAGTTCAGGGAGCACCAAGGACTCCTCATTTCAACCCTGAGCTACAAATATTCTTCTTCGTTGTTACTTGGATTTGCCCCACACAGAGAACCATAAATTGAGCGAGTACATTAGTGCATGAGCTGGGTACATTTTAGCTTAATGCAAAAGACTGGATATCTAGGCTGCAAAAATCCAGATGAGCAATAGGGTTAACCACTATCTAGTAGTCATTTGGATTTTTGCCATCCACATTGGATAGCCTGCACAAGAAACTTGGTTTCAAACGTCACAAAAGTATACACCAGGTGAATCTAATAACTGTCCAGGACTCTGCAATTAGCTTATTCCACAACCAATATATATTGTACAAAAATGACTTTGGTATTATGACCTGGTTCATAATTCTTGTCTTTGGTACCAGATTTCCCAATTTCATTGCCTTCTATTCCCCATTTCCTGATCTTAATCTTACTACTCATTGTGATCATCTCTTCCTCATGGCTCTCCTTTTCTACCTGGATTATTTTCCTTGACTGCAAATAACATTTGTGTCAGAGCTGCTTTGACTCCAAAATTTTGACAAGCAGTAATAAATCTGCAATACAGCCTTGCATACATGAATATTAATGTTGCCTACCAAAAGGATTTCTAACCTTTTAAGTGAAATAGAAAAAGTAATGGCAAACTATTTGGGGGGAAAGAGATATTTTTTTTTTAAAAAAAAGATTATTATGGTGCATTGCACAGTCATCCAGATATTCAGACTGGATTTGGAATTTTTATCCATGATCAAGTCCTCCCAAGGACCTGGGACAGGAAAATTTTGCTTGATCATCATTGATGATAAAGGTATCATCGCAGGATGTAAGCTGTTCCAAGTAAAGCTGCCTTTTGCAGTTGATTAATTATAATGATTTGTTACAGATGTCTAGACTGGATGTGGCATTTTTATCAACCCATCAAATCCTTCCCAAGAACCTGGCAGATGCAGTTGTTGTTGTTATATACACAACAATATGAAATCACAGCTGCCACTTCTTTAGCTGGTTTTGGCCTTCATATACATCAAGTTCTTTTCAAGAACTTAGGATGTTGTAATGTATTGGTGTAATATATGTGTGGATCCAAGCAATTCGTCCTTTTGTAATTGACAGGTGGAAATTTTGTCAATGCACAGATTGACAGTGCTGTTCAAGATTTTTTTGGTATGGCAACCAGTGTGCTGATAACCATTGGGACCACCACAGCTGGTTCATGCCATGATCTTCCAACTTCGATTTTCAGGTCTTTCTGATTTTCAGGTACTTTCTGATTGTCTTCATTCTTTGTCTTGACTTCTACTATCCCTCTGGTATTGTCACATCAGTGAGGCATACTTTCTTTTCAACTACAGGTGTTATGAGCCAAGACTTTATATTCAGAAATCTCACAATATTTTAATGTGCTCGATTTCTACTATTTTTTCAGCTATACTGTACGTTCCTACCCATTTTTCATTACTGGCAAATAATAATTTTTACAGATGTTCCAGTGAATTATTTGGGTGACTGTGTTACGTCATCATTTGTAATCAGTTATAATCAGTGGAGAATATGAACTACTATTTCTTCCTCTGCTTTGCACAATCTGCACTTTGAATCATTTGATTATTTTTTATTCTGGCCTTGATTGCATTTGTTCAAATAGCTTGCTCTTGAGCAGTTAAAATGAACCATTCAGTTTCTTTTTATTAAAATATTCCAGTTGAAAGCCTTTGCCAGATTTTATCTTTTTTCCACTTCTTACTTGAACCTTTATAGAAATTGACCATATAATACCTTGCCAGCATTCTGATCTTGTTTTTATTACCTTATTTTGATATTTCAATATTCATGTTTTGTAACTCTCATTCTTTGGTAGGAAGATCCAATGAATCTATCAGCACCATCACAGTTTGGAACCATAGACTTTAAGTTCTCAGTTCTCTTTATCTAATAACAACACTTTATTTCCTATATTGACATTAAAAAAATAAAGTTAGAAGGATAGAAGAGGACATATTAGCTCTTTACATATTTACCTCTGGTTAAATGAATCATGGTTTAGGGAATTAATCCAATTTTCTGAATTTGCAAACACACCAAACTCCTTTGGGAGTTGGCCGGCATATAAATTTAATAAAATAAATAAAATAAATAAATAAGTGTTCATTGTTCAGTAATAGGAATTTAAGCAGGCAGGAGGAATCATTATAGGCCAGGATCTAAAACCAATTTTAGAAACCACCTCCCAAATTAATCCAGGTGTTGTATAGTATGACATAAAACTATTTAACTATGTATGACGTAAAACTGTTTAACACCACTGACAATACTGCTGCCCTTCAAAGCGACCTTGACTATGTGTCAGAATGGTTGAACAATTGGCAACTTCAAATCTCAACCAACAAATGCTCTGTCTTACACACTGGCAACAAAAATCAGAATACCAAATACAAGCTGGGTGGATACGACCTCGTAGATGACCCTCACTCTGTCAAGGACCTAGGAATACTCATCTCAAACGATCTAAGCCCCAGAGCTCACTGTAACAGCATTGCCAAAAAGGCATTAAGAGTTGTAAACCTAATCTTGCGTAGCTTCTTCTCCGGTAACATTGTATTGCAAACTAGGGCATAAAAAACCTTTGCCATACCAATTCTAGAATACAGCTCATCTGCCTGGAATCCACACTGTATATCGGACATTAATACAATTGAGTGAGTCCAGAGGTATTTCACGAGAAGAGTACTCCACTCCTCTGCTTACAATAGAATACCTTATGCCACCAGGCTTGAAATTTTGGGCTTGGACAACCTAGAACTACACTGCCTATGGTCTGACCTAAGCGTAGTACACAAAATTGTCTGCTACAACATCCTACCTGTCAATGACACTTCAGCTTCAACCGCAATAATACACGGGCAAACAATAGATACAAACTCAAGGTAAACTGCTCCAAACTCGATTGCAGAAAATACGACTTCAGCAACAGAGTGGTCAATGCCTGGAATACACTACCTGATTCTGTTGTTACATCCTCAAACTCTCACCCCATTCCTAAGAGGTCCGTAAGGGGGCGTGCATAAGCGCACCAGCGTGCCTACCAACTGTCCCCTTTTATTCGTACTCATTTCCTGTGTTCATATCCATGTTTATACTTATACTTGTTTTCTTGTACATGTTTGACAAACTAAATAAATAAAATAAAAATAAATAAATAGTACGTAAAGCTTCACAGAAGCACAAGTAGCACTTCAGATTCAAGATTAAGACTGAATATAAAGTCCTAATCCTGTGTTTATACGTAATTTATATCCAAATAGCATTTTATAAGCCTATTAATTCATTTTCCTGTTTTCTTCGAAGCCATGTGAACTGAATCAAATTAAACAGCATCTCTGTCTTGATCTCTACCGCTGCTCTTTTAACTTTAATTAAACGCTCCTTTAATTTTCCTCTCTAAACTAGTTCCTTCCTTCCTTCTTTATGCAGCCTTTTCCCTCATTATTTTCTGCACCTACTGGCTCATGTTACAGGAGACCCTTTCTCTTTTTCTTGGAGGTTCCCAAGGTTAGTTTTCTTGGGTGGGTGGTATCCGTTTGGAGCTAACTTCACCTTTCCTCTGAGATTTTAGGCCAACTGCCAATTCATCTGGAGGCAGAACCCGTCAGAAATTGGTTTTCCAAAATTCTGATGGCACGGTGCAATTAGAGATTAGTTCTATGTCAAACACAAGAGTATAATCGGTTTCCTATGACTGTCAGTAAGGGTGCTATAAAGCAGGGCTCTTGCATCTCTAATGATACCCACCATGGTTGTTGGCAAAATATTAAATCATTAGACCATGGCCTATTTAGCCTAGAAGCTTGTCACCATTGTTTGTCCTTTGCTTGCGCAGAGCTCTCAGCTAGCTCTCCTCCTGTCTTCTCTTCTAACTGTTGTTCTCCTCCTGAACTCATATGATGTTTTCTTTAGACAAGCTGGTAAATTCTAGGCCAGCGGTTCTCAACCTGTGGGTCGCGACCCCTTTGGGAGTCAAACAACCCTTTCACAGGGTCGCCTAAGTCCATTGGAAAACACATATTTCCGATGGTTTTAGGAACCAAGACACCGCTCCTCTATCTGTCTCCAGGCGGGTCCACTCACATGCAAATAGACTACTGCAAAAAAAAAATCTGTATCATGGGAACTTCTGAGCATGTGCAGAAGCCGAATTTCCGGCACTGCCCATGCATCGCCATCTTGTTTTCAGCTTTTTTTTTTCTTTTGCAATTTTTTTTTAAAAAAATTCAGCACTGCGCATGCATGCGCGTGCAAAGTGTATGCGCATCAAGGCGCGGCCACGCAGCGCAGGAGGAAGCGAACCGGCAGCGAGGTAAGTTAGAACCCACCCCTGAGTTTCCTAATAATTTTATTATTTTATGGTTGAGGGTCACCACAACATGAGGAACTGTATTAAAGGGTCGCGGCATTAGGAAGGTTGAGAACCACTGTTCTAGGCTGAGATACTCCAACTTCTCGCCCAGCACCCCCAGCACTATCAGCTACTCAGCCATCAGCAATTTTGCTCTCATGTCTGAATTCTGTTTATCAGTTAATATTCAACAAGTAGGCAGAACGAAGAGAGCGATTCCCATTTCTTGTGAATTTACACTACGGGGAAGAACTCATATTTTTGAAAACCTGCCTACTTTACAAAGGATTAGGCAAGGCAAAAACTGTACCTTTCCCACCTAATTACAGCTGTGTTTCTCTAAAGATAGCCTTCGACTTACAACAGTTTGTTTAATGGCTGTTCAAAGTTATAGTGGCACTGAAAAAAGTGACTTATGACCATTTTTCACACTTACAACCATTGCAGCATCCCCAGGGTCACGGGGTCAAAATTCAGACACTTGGCAACTGATTCATATTCCCCCTTTTCTCCCCTTCTGACAAGCAAAGTCAATGGGGAAGCCAGATTCACTTAACAACTATGTTACTAATTTAGCAACTGCAGCAATTCACTTAACAACTGCGGCAGGAAAGGTTGTAAAATAGGGTAAAACTCACTTAACAACTGTCTTATTAGCAATGGAAATTTTGGGCTCAATTGTGGTCATAAGTCAAGGACTACCTATATGTTTAAGGAACAATATGTAATTAATTCCTATCACTCAGGTCAATTGTGGTCGTAAGTTGAAGACCACCTGTATTTCTTGCCTTTGTATTTTCCCATCTGTGAGATTGTCAAGTCTCTGTCAGCTAATAAGGCAAGAATGTAGAATGTATTTCCTGAAACTTGGAGACTCAGGTATATAGATTTATTGTAGCAAAACTATGAAGCCATTAGAAAGAATTCAATGATTGCCATATTTCAGATGTGAGCTCTCTTCCCTGTTGAAGGCCACAAAGAAATGTCTCAGGTTATCTTGGGTATAACAATTATTTAGAAGTACTCCTCTTGCAGTCTTGAACAGTATAAACTGTACTGCAATTTTAAAAGACTGGTATATATAATAAAGACAGGTGGGTATACAATGCCACTTTTAAAATAAGTTCTAAAATGAACCACACAGTGGATTCAGATCTTTTCAGAAATTATTTCTACATGAGCCTTGATGGACTTCAAAAGAAAAATCAGTACTCAAGTAGTTCCAAAGGTACTTTTCAAAAGGCAACTGGACTTCCTTGAACTTTCGGTTCTTCAGAACTGAAGAAGCTTCTTGGATGAGAAACAAGGAAAAAAGTCCAATTTTGAAAAGCATCTTTGGGACAACCATGACCTAGATGATTGAGAATCTCCCTAGACAAAACTCAAGTAAATCTAATATCTACAGAATAACAGAATTCTATATTTTTAAAAATGCTACATAGATGCTCAATCATTTTAACCTTTTATTCTTCCACTGTTGCCTATGAGTGGTGAGGTCTACCCTAGTATTTTTTCAAGCCTAGTATTCTTCAAACTGGGGCAAAGGAAACCACTGATCATATTTTCAGAGTCAATGCTGTTAGACTAAGGCTTCCAAAATAGAGAATGAATATGTTTGGCTTGTATATTAAGATTAATTGTTGGCCAGACCTGATAGTGTGAGGGATATCTTGGAATTCTTGAAAAAACAATATATATCTTATATGCCGCCATACTCCCTGGGGACTCAGGGCGGCGTACAACATTTTAAGAACAACTAAACAATACAAAAATGTAATAACAATTTAAAAGAATTTTTAAAAAACATGCAAAACCATACATACGTGAGGGAGACCTAAGATGAAAAATTGTCTCAAAATCCTGCCTGCAGGAAGAGCCATGTCTTAACGGCTTTTTGGAAGGCCAGCAAAGTGGGGATGATTTGGATCTCTGGGGGTAGTTGGTTCCAGAGAGCAGGGCCCCCCACAGAGAAGGCCCTCCCCCTAGGCCCCACCAGCCGACATTGTTTGGTTGACGGGACCTGGAGGAGACCCACTCTGTGGGACCTGACTGGTCGAAGGGAAGTATGAGGTAGGATGCGGTCCCAGAGGTAACCTGGTCCTAAGCCATGTAGGGCTTTAAAGATGATAATCAACACCTTGAATTGCACCCGGAGACCAATGGGCAACAAGTGCAACTGGCGGAGTATGGGTGTTACGTGGGTGTATGTTGAGACACCCACCACAGTACGCGCAGCTGTATTTTATGGTATTGATATAATATTTGATATATCAAATATTCAACAAAATAAAAGTTTTAAAAGTCTGAAATCCCCTTGAAAGCAGGCACATGACACTATTCTATAGCACAAACAAATTTTGCAACTCTATGGATTTTAGCCAGCTGATTATCATGCTCCAATAAATGGAACGATAATCACTGAAATTATTCCAGCCTCTTCTAACCTGGAATAAATTGGGTTTATAAATTGATTCCTTTGCAATTCAGTGTATATAAAGCTGTTCTTCTGTTTGTTGACAAATACAGTTCACACAATCTTTCACACACACTTACTGACTCACTTATTCTGACACTTACTTAAACTCTTCATCTCTGTATTATCTATAGTCACACTTGATTTTGAGACATAATAGTCCCTTGAAATTTGGTTCCATAACCAAAAGTTTGGAAGAGAAAAGGGTTTTTTTCCCCGTCCCTTCACAGAAGTTAAATTTATCTGGAAGGGATGTGGAGGACTTGGAAGATGAGTTGCAAAATATCACTTTGCAATCTTCTTGAGACTTTCCAACCTAAATTAAAATGGGAAGCAGTAACAAAATTGCTGGCCAAGAAAGGTGAATGAAAATATCTTCTTTTCCTTATGCTGGTAGAGACATTGCCAGCATTTAAGTTTTGTTTCTTTTCTAATTTGAGATAGAGGCTTGGCTAACTGTTATAAGAGTTCCTAATCTTCAAAAGGTTTATATTTATATGAATACTAATATGTAATGTTTTTATGAAATATTCCTATGCTTATTCCTGCTTATTAATATAGCTTTTCCTATCTATCAGTGGAAAATGTCCCTAGTTCCAAGTAAGCATTGTGCAAGTGTGTGATTGGAGTATTCCCACAGACATTCAAGCCCATGTCAACTGTAGGTATTCTCATTGTATCATTGCTATTGCTTAGACAGTCCATGCCTACAACCTAAGATTGATTCAGGAGTTCAGAGAAGGAAGTCACACAAACTTGTACTCCTATTGAATACAGCTTGGCCTGGTCTCTACTATATTAATAATTTTAATTTAATAAGACCATTCTGCAGTAGAAGTCATAGTGGAAATTTCTAAAGGAGAAATGTAAGAAACATTATTTTTCCCCCTACAAATAAGGATGTGGGTATCAAATGTCAAATTTCAGTCTGTTCTCTCCCTTTCCTCTGCTTCCTCTTGTACATGCTCACGTTGTACATGTTCTGAGAAGAAGCAGCCCATTGTGGCTTTTTAGAATATATACACATATTAAAAGCAAGAAACAGATGGCAAGAAGCTTTGACAATATATCCTCAAAATCCATTAAGAATGAACATAGGTCCATTTTATTGTACTACATTGTACATTTTGAGGAACATAATTCCAATTCAGAAAATTTTCATTCCAATCATTCATTTTAAAAAATCTAACAAAATTCATCAAACAAAATCTAGAAGACAGAGGTTCAGTTATTTTCAACTTTAAGAGGTTGTCTTAGAAACAAACTTTAGATGGTAGGCAGGTGGATAGATGGGTGAATGGATGGATGGATAGATAGATTAGATAGATGATAGATAAATATATGACAGATAGACAGAGATAAAGATGATTTATCGCGAGGGAGGGAGGGAGGGAGGGAGAGATGATTAGATAGATTAGATAGATAGATAGATAGATAGATAGATAGATAGATAGATAGATAGATAGATAGATAGATAGATAGATAGATAGATGGATGGATGGAGGGAGGGAGGGAGGGAGGGAGGGAGGGAGGGAGGGAGGGAGGGAGGGAGGGAGGGAGGGAGGGAGGGATGATAGATAGACAGAGACAGAGACAGAGACAGAGACAGAGACAGAGACAGAGACAGAGAGCAGGCAGGCAGGCAGGCAGAAATCTTGCAAAGGGATGTTGTTACTTACCTGATACGTCCTTTCTCATAGGGTGAAGCCATCCTCCAAGAATGGGTTAAATCTGCCCTCTAGCCAATCAGGACCGAGTTATATCAAAGTATAAATACCACCCTCTTGCCTTGGCACTCCCTCTTTATTCGAGGGAAGAAGGTGAAACTCATAGTGCTTAACCATCAACCAACCTTTTATTAACAGACAAACTAGCACGAGCAATCAACTGACTTTAGAGATGGAACTATGTACATGCTGTGACACCGATCGACACTTAGAGCAAGAAAACAGAACTATGTACATGCCCGTGACAGTCCAGGACCCATTGCCCAGGGAGGGACTTGGAGGATGGCTTCACCCTATGAGAAAGGACGTATCAGGTAAGTAACAACGTCCCTTCTCCATAGTGGTTGAAGCCATCCTCCAAGAATGGGACATACCAAAGACCCTTTGTCCCTAGGGTGGGCACTCTAAGTGCGGCTGGAACTGTCACCATCTCCCAAACCATGACTCAACACCCTCCGGCCAAAGTCAGCCTCCTCTGAGGCGTACATATCCAGTCTGTAGTGCCGGACAAATGGGGTTGGCGAAGTCCATGTGGCCGCCCGACAGACCTCAATGATGGACGCACGAGCGTTCCAGGCCGCCGTGGTGGCAGCGCTGCGCGTAGAGTGCGCCGTGAGACCTGGGGGTCGGGGCAAGGACATGCGTTCGTAGGCCAAGGAGATGGTCGCCCTGAGCCAGCGGCCCACCGTCGAAGAGGATGCCCTGGAACCCATGGAAGACGGGCGAAAGGACACGAAAAGGGCCTCAGTCCGTCTGAAGGTGGCCGTGCGCTGTATGTATATGTCCAAGGCACGCCTGACGTCCAGCAGATGCCATGTCCTTTCAGAGTCAGTGATCGGATTATGGCACAGGGTGGGAAGAATGATCTCCTGCGCCCTATGAAAGTAAGTGTTTACTTTTGGGACAAATGTAGGGTCCAGTCGCAGGACCACCCTGTCGGAGTGGAAGACACACAGGTCACTCCTCACCGACAGAGCAGCCAGTTCAGAGATGCGACGTGCCGAAGTCACTGCCACAAGAAAAACCACTTTGTAGGTCAAATGAGTCAAGGATGCCGTAGAGAGCGGCTCAAATGGACCCTTCGTGAGAGCGGTGAGTACCCTGGAAAGGTCCCAGGTAGGGAACCTATGGACAACTGGAGGACACAGGTTTGAAGCTCCTTTCATGAATTGTTTGAGGAGCGGGTGGCCGGAAAGGGAATCTAGGTTTTGGCAGGAAAGTACGGTGGACAGTGCCGCCACCTGCCGGCGAAGCGTGTTAGGGGTAAGGCCCTTGGCAAGACCCTGCCGCAAAAATTGAATAACATTGATTATTGATAACTCCACAGGGGAGTATCCCACCTGATCACACCAACGGCAGAAGGCTTTCCATGTTGCAGAATAAATACGTTCGGTAGAAGCCCTCCTAGAGGCCAACATGATGGAGGCAATATTGTCCGGAACCAGGCGGTGTTTCAGAGTGAGCCGCTCAAGCGCCAGGCGGTCAGTTGTAGCCAGTGCGGCTCTGGATGACAAACTGACCCCTGGGCAAGCGACCACTCTGTCGGCGGGATCCGCCAGGGAGGTGACACGGACAGGGACATAAGGTCCGCGAACCAAGCCCGCCTGGGCCAGTGAGGGGCCAGCAGGATGATCTCTGCCCGTAACTGGAGGACCCTCCGAATTACCCTGGGGATCAGGGGAAGGGGAGGAAAGGCATAAAGCAGCCCTGGCGGCCAGACGCACCGAAGAGCGTCGGTGTCCGTTGCCCCCGGCGTCCAAAACCTGGTGATGAAGGCGGGCAGTCTGGCGTTCTCCGGGGTGGCAAACAGGTCGACGACCGGCAACCCGAACCGAGAGATGAGTTGTTGAAACAGGTCCGGGTGCAGGGACCACTCCGCCGGGTCGATGGTGTTCCGGCTGAGCCAGTCCGCCGTCGTGTTGCTCACCCCGGAGATGTGTTCTGCGGCGATTGATCGGAGGTGCCGCTCCGCCCAGAGCCCCAATGTCATCGCCTCGGCCATGAGAGCTTTGGACAAGGTGCCGCCCTGACGGTTCACATGCGCCTTTGTTGTTACGTTGTCGGTCAAAACAAGCACATGGCTGTCTGATAGACTGTCCCGAAAGTGGGCCAGGGCCAACCGGACTGCCCTCAGTTCCAGGAGGTTGATGGGAAAGCCCTGCTTGGATGGAGTCCAAGAGCCTTGGGCAATCTGAGACCCGGTGTGGGCACCCCAGCCCGCAGTGCTGGCGTCCGTGGACACGGTCACCCGCTGTGGCTCCAAGAATTCGGTTCCCTTCTGAAGCGCGGTTGAGGACCACCATCTGAGGGACCTGCGGACATCCGCCGGGACACGCACCTTTGCGGGGGAGGCGCTGCGATTGGCCCGCTGGAAAGGTAGAAGAAACCATTGAAGGTCTCTGGAGTGCAGGTGTGCCCATGGGGTGATGTGTATAGCTGAAATCATCTTCCCCAGGAGGGAGGACAGCTGGTTCAAGGGAGCCCTTGGTTTGGCCAGAACTTGCTGGACTAAATCCGATATGCTGTCCCTCCGCTCCTGAGACAGATACACCCTGCACTCCAGAGAGTCAATGATGGCCCCCAGGTGGGTGACCCTAGTTGATGGGGATAGCTGACTCTTACCCATGTTGACCAAGAACCCGTGGTGTTCCAAGGTGTTAAGTACTACCTGTATGTCCTGCCCTGCCCGGGACAGAGAGGAGGACTGGATCAGAATGTCGTCCAGGTAGCATTGGACACGCACGGGTATGGCCCGTAAATGGGCGGTAAGGGCGGCCAGTATCTTCGTGAACACCCTAGGTGCAGAAGAAAGGCCGAAGGGCAACGCCAGGTATTCGTAATGCACCCCTGCATAACAAAACCGGAGGTATTGGCGGTGGTTCGAATTGATAGGAATGTGTAAGTATGCCTCGGAGAGGTCAATTGAGGCGAGAAAGTCGCCGTGCCGAATACCTGCCAGAATGGATTGCAGGGTGTGCATTTTGAATTTTTTATATCGAATGTAGTTATTGAGGCGTTTTAAATCCAGAATGGCTCTCCACCCGCCCGAGGATTTCGGAACCACGAATAAAATGGAATAAAATCCCTGTCCCTGTTGGTCCCTGGGCACCTGTTGAATAGCTCGAATGTCCAACAGGTGCTGGATTGCCTGATTCATCAGGACCCGTTTAGAGGCGTTGGAAGACAAGGGACAGCGTAGAAAGAACCTCGGAGGGGTGGATAGAAATTCGAGAAGTAGCCCTGACGAGAGGGTCTGCAAGACCCATGCGTCATTGGTGATTTCCTCCCATCGACCGGCATATAATGCCAGGCGACCCCCAATGGGAGGAACCGGGGTGCTAACGGGTTTACCGGCGGTAAGGGCGACCACCGGCTCCTCTAAAGGGCCGTTTGGACCTTGCCCCTTGAAAGCTCTATCGGTATTGGTCCGAGAGCGTCCCCCATACTGGCCTTGGTACCCGGTCTGGCTCTGATAGCCCGACTGACCCTGGGGCCCCAATTGGTTCTGGGGTCGTGAATACCCATGGTCTGGCACCTTGGGACCCTTCCTATAGAAGGCTTTCTTAGGGTGTCTAGTACAATTAGCTAGGACTTTACGCTTGTCCTTCGTTTCTGTAGTGACCGGGTCCAGTGCCGAGCCAAAGAGCGCTGGTCCGGAGACTGGGGCAGCGGCCAACTTCCACTTGTGCCGCGCATCAGCTGGCCACGAGCGGAGCCAGTGCATTCTTCTTGCAATCACGGCGGAGCCCATGGAGCGAGCGGAGAACCTGGCGGCCTGCAGGGTAGCGTCTGAAGTGAATTGGGCCGCAGCCAACAGCTTCTTAATGTCCTGCTGCGCGCGGGTGTCAGTGGCAGGAATATGCTTTTGCAATGAATGTAGCCATTTCAGGGACACCCTGGAAAAAAAGGAGGCAGTCGTAGATGCCTTGATGGCCCAGGCGGCCGCTAGATGGGCTTTCTGTAGGGCGGCTTCAGTTCTGCGATCTTCAGGACGCAGGAGCTCATCAGGTTCGCCAGGTAGCTGCGTGGTTGAGTATAGGGCCTTCACTGGGGCATCTATAGTGGCGAGCGCGAGGTGTTGGGCCAGGTTTGGGGCCACATTAAAATATCTCTTGTCTTGAGCGCTGGGTAGAGGCCCCATGCTGGGCGTCTGCCATTGCTTGGTCAAGGCGTTGACAAAGAAATTCGGGATGGGAATGACCTCTGTATTGGAGGGTGTTGCCTCCTCGAAGATGGGGTCATCCTGAGATCCCGTCTTTGGGGGCTCTGCTTGTGCAGTAGAGAGGTTGGCCGTAGCCCTTGCCTTGTGAAGCAGAGACCGGAAAAGGCTCGGGTGGAAGAGTCCTGTGACGGCTGGGGCCTCTGGTGCCATGTCCTCATCATCAGACATTTGTATGTCGAGGGGCGTTTCAGCCAATTGGTCACCAGCTGCCTGATCAGGTTCCCCTTGGTCCAGCGAAGACAGGGAGCTTTCAGAAATATCATCGCGGTCCTCGACCCCACCTTGTGTGATGATATCAGTGGTGTGGGGGAGAACTGCGTGTGGCAGGGCAAGCGGTGTTGGTAGAGGCTGAGGCACCTCAGACATTGCCCTGATAGCTGCTTCCAGGCCCTTGCGAATGGCAGCATCCATCCTTACCTGAATGGCATCAGTTGAAGGAGCGGCTGCAAGGACTGGGGCTTGAGTGGTCTGGATCCCCAGGGGGGAAGCACCCTCCTGTTCACCCCAAATGTCCCCCTCCCGGAGGTGGCAGTCCAAATTCTCCAGAGAGAGCTGATCCCCCGAACAGTCAGATGTGTGTGATGGGGGAGCTGGAATGTCCTTTCTGGCTTTATGTGTGCCAGAACCCACCTGTCCACGTTCCTTTGAAGAGGTCTTCTGGCTGGACTTGTTGTGAGACCTGTGGCCATCAGCCCCCTGGGTGGAACTGGCCGACCTGGAACGCCCTGAGGGTGAGGGTGGGTGCATTGGAGACCTGTCCCTGCCATTTGCAGGGCTCATAGAATCTAAACCCCCCCCAGGTGTGGGTGCAGGATCAGGGGCAACCCTGGGGGTCTTCTGCTTCGCTTTCCCCTGCTTCTGAGGCTTGTCAGACATTGCAGCTGCCCAGGGAAAGCAGAGGCTAAGCGAGCAATCAGTCAGTCACTCAGGCAATCAGACAAGAAAGCAGGCAGGCAGGCAACAAAAGCAGCAGAAAAAACGGCTTCGTTTGCTTTTTAAATGAAGCACAAGCCGGGATACACAGCAGGAGGGAGATTTGGCAGCTTCGTTCCTGACGCGTTCCTGCTGTCGGCACTTTTAATATATTCAAAATGGCCGCCGCACCTCAGCTTCGCTCTCAGCTGTCAATCAAGACTTAATGTATTCAAAATGGCCGACGCAAGCCGAAACGCTCCGTAACGGCCGTTCCCGCCGAAAGCCTCTCAGCTGGAATCAATTAGAGGTAGTTTGAATGCTCGGCAATGCGAAAAGAGCCTCGGGTGGTCTGACAGGTGCTAGTGCCCCTGCTGACGCCGCGCGAAGCCAGCGGCCGATGCCAGGCACTGAAAGTCAATTAGAAGCACTAGCAGGCCCTTGGAGACAAACTCTAGCCTCGGAGGGGAACGCAGGCCACCCAAGCGCAGAGCTTCTGTGGCTGTGAAAGTCCAGATCAAAGTACCTCCCTCCCTGTCAGACCGATATTGTGCCTGAGCTTCTTGGTGGGTTGATAGAGAGGTACAAGGTCTCACCTGTCACCTCAGTGGGGCGAACCCCTCCCCCAGAGGGGAGTAGGCCAAATACAAATGCCCCTGCTTGTCACCAGAATAGTTAGAGTGACAGCTGTCAAAACCCAGTTATTGCTTCAGTAAAAATATCCAAATAATATTGAACAAAAAAACAAAAACAAAACAAAAAAACTCACAGATACAGATAGAGAAGTTGGTGAGGAACTCCAAGGATGGTTAAGCTGTCCTTCTTTGGCTGAGGACCGAGAAAAAAAAGGGAGTGCCAAGGCAAGAGGGTGGTATTTATACTTTGATATAACTCGGTCCTGATTGGCTAGAGGGCAGATTTAACCCATTCTTGGAGGATGGCTTCAACCACTATGGAGAAAGTTCAGTGCAACCTTGATATTTTTGAAGAATAAAAATATTTGGTCTAACAACAAAATTGATTCTTAGAGGAAATATGGAAAAATGTATGAGTGGCCTTGAATAGTTGAATAGCTGGATTCATCAATTTGTATAGGAAGCACTGGGATAATATATTCACACATGATGTTTTCCCATATATATTGTTTCAAAAGATGACCAAACACAATCTATTTGTTCCAACAGTCAGAAACTAGGACCATCAACTAAGAAAAGAGTAGCATTCCCAACTAAGAAAAGAGTAGCATTCTCAATCCCCACTAGCAGTTCCAAAGGATATCAATGGAATCAAAAGATATCACTGATATCAAAGCCCTCCAGAAAGTCTAAAACCCTCAGAAGGAAAATATCCATCAAGGTTAAAAAGTCATCAGCAGACACCTTTCCATGTGCAGAACTGTACAATGGCAAAAATAAAACAACTACTTCATAAATCCATGGCACAACATAGGAGAACAAACACATCAGGACTAGATTCAGCAGTCCATCTGCATTTAAAAGATAAAGGCCACTCTTTTGAAGACAGCAAAGTCCACCTTTTGGACAGAGAGGACCACTGGTTTTAAAGTGGGGTCAAAGAGGCCATCTATATCAAAATTGATCAGCCCTCTCTCAACAGAGAGGGAGGGATACGACAGCATCTATATCTACAATACAGTCCTTTCAGCAGTTCCAAGAAGGCTCCTCACCCATTAGCACTACTCAGGTGACCCTGAGGACACAGATAAATCTCAAAGTGGCCTCAACAATTCTCTAAAAGGATGCAAATGACCAGCTGTCTGCAAGGAGCATAAATCCTTCCATTCCCCACCATCCAGTCAGAGCTGAAGAAACTTCTTGGATGAGAAGTGAAACACCTTAAAAGAAAAACAAGAAAGTCCAGTTGCCTCTTGAAA
The DNA here is from genome assembly GCA_023053685.1 of Diadophis punctatus similis. Lineage (NCBI taxonomy): Eukaryota > Metazoa > Chordata > Lepidosauria > Squamata > Dipsadidae > Diadophis > Diadophis punctatus. Next base: position 227,207,224 of record JALIGW010000002.1, read on the forward strand.
AAGCACCTTTGGGACAACTATGACCTGGATGACTGAGAATCTCCATGGACATTTGCATTCCATCCGAGAAGCAAGACCAAAATAGATTCAAATATTCAAATCTATCTTCTTTCAGGATGCTCTGCCTCGTGACTGCTGCCTTAATAAACCTCCCTAAAAAGAGAAGATTAAAAACAGACAATAATTGTCAAAGATGATAAGTCCCAAAGAACTTTTTAAGCCTCTTTCAAAACTGACTCTAGTGCTGTCACTGATCAAATTTCAGCACCACAATAGAAGCAGGAGAACTCCAGACTTTGGTCCCACTGAACTATCATAACACTCATTAATTTTTTCCCCTCCTTCCTCTATGATCACCATCTATGTCAGTGCAAGCCCACGAGTTCCTAATATGGTTTCAACCAAGCCAAGAGAACCCAGCCTCAGCTCCATACAATGAAATCTGAGAGCACTCTGAATACAAAAAACCAACCATCGGTTCTTTTATTTTTTTTTACTGCCAAAAATCCTCTTTAAAGCTCTCTATGAACATGCCCACTGAGAAAACAACCATAACCAAATGTTGTCTTAACACATGGAGAGTCTGTCTGTGTCTATCTATCACCTATCATCTATCTATCCCCCCCCCCACTCTCACACACAGCTATCTCCCATTTTTAAACCATCACAGTAATAGCTTGGTATTGTCATGCTTTAAAATCAGTGAACAGACTACATATGTAGTGGGGAAAACATACCGTAACTATCAGACTTTCATCTACTCTTATAAAGTTATCTCAGGTTGATTTTACGTTCTGTTGGTTCCCAAGCCTGCATCTATTAAAGGATGTTATAAAGTTACTGAAGAAGGCATAACACAGTTGAAAATGAGAAAGAACCAAGTTCAAAAGGAGTTCATAGCTCTTGCCCCTGGCCCTCCATATCTTGATTTCTGCATTTTACATGATGGCTTTCCACATGCAACCAAATTTATAGTTCCAAAATGAACATTATGCAGTCATTTAATCTGATGGTGATAATGAGTGACATACAAAATCAGCAATGCCCAAATGCTGTCTTTTAATTATCCTTTTACTTTAGGGAATCTTTTCAATTGGTGCTGCAGTGGTTAGAATGCAATACAGCAGACAAACTCTGCCCACAGCCAGGAGTTTGATCCTGATGGGATTTGGGTTGACTCAGCTTTAAATCCTGCCTAGGACAGTAAAATGAGGACCAAATTGTTGGGGGCAAAATGCTGACATTGTAAACCACCCAGATAATGCTGTAAAGCACTATGGAGTGGTATATAAATCAAAGTGCAATTGTTATTGCTAGTGCTATTTTATTAGCAAGTATCTTGCCTTTGGTTCTCCCTTCTGTCAATAAGGAATGGAGAGGACATTGAGCTACTACACTGATTTCATGCAAATTGTTGAAGCTGGCTTTCCATTAACTTGTATTGATGCACTTTTTAAGGAACTTATGAAAGGCAACAACTTGTGAAATGTGCTACTAAAGTTCCTTCAAACTCTTAATTGAATGCACGTGGCAGGAATGTTAGTGTTCCTTTATAAGTTGACATGTAATGCAACTCCTAATTCTATAAGTAATGTAAATGTAGAAAAATAAATCCTTGAATTTAGATTTATTTATTTTATTTATTTATTTATTAAAATTTCTATGCCGCCCAACTCCCGGAGGACTCTGGGCGGCTAACAACAGGTATAGAAACATATAATCAATAAAAGCAATTATAAAAAACATGTTAAAATACTATCAATATTTTAAAAAGAACTTACACTCATACCCCGCCTGCCAGAAGAGCCACGTTTTTATTGCTTTCCGGAAGGCCAGCAGGGTGGCGATAGTCCTGATCTCTGGAGGGAGTTGGTTCCAAAGGGAGGGGGCTCCCACAGAGAAGGCTCTCCCCCTCGGCCCCGCCAACCGGCATTGCTTGGTTGATGGGACCTGGAGGAGACCAACTCTGTGGGACCTAACCGGTCGTAGGGAGGTATGCGGCAGGATGCGGTCCCGAAGATAACCTGGTCCTGAGCCATGTAGGGCTTTAAAGGTAATGACCAACACCTTAAATTGGATCCGGAGACTAATGGGCAGCCAATGCAGCTGGCGGAGGATCGGTGTTACGTGGGTGCATCTGGGTACACCCACCATACTGCAACCTACAATATTGTAGATTATGGGCTACAATATTATCCTAGCTGCTACGTTGTGGATAGGCAATAATCATCCCTCGAGATACTTCTGTAGCCCTAAGCCTTCCTCAAACACTGCCTGATTTTTTGCAACTTAATATTGAAATTAACCTTAAGTGGAAAAGACTGTTTGCATCCAATTTCAACCTTGCCCCATCAACATGTGGCCACTGATCCATTCCACATGACTTCTTTTATCATCTGATCTGTTTAGTCTTCAACAGTACCATAGAGGAAAAGGGCTCCCATCTTGCTGATTAGATTTAGGTCCATGGTTCTCATCTTGCTGATTAGATTTAGAGTCAATAAGTGCTTCCAAATTAGGCAGAAAGATGGGATTCTACATGCTCCGTTTCAATGGCATTGCCCATAGAAACGGATCATCAGATTTCAGCAATATCGAATGTATTTTTAGAGGGGTGTAAATCTTGAGATTTTTCAGGAAATAGCCAGGTCACTTCCACTTATTCAGAAGAACTAGTACTGTAGTTGAGTATTGCAACAAATAAGTTTCATGCAACTGCAACATCTATCCCCCCTCCCCCAGATAAATATGTGGTGTCAGTAACAAATAATGTATTTGCTTTGCTTCTTTATCTGTATGACTGAATGCAAAGATACACTCTTGTTTATGTAGGCTTATGGCACATAGGATGCGGTTGCCAATCAGCTATTATGCGGGCACCGTGAAAGCTAAATGGAATATAAAAACAATTTAATTTCCTCTTGGGAATTGGCTTTCTTTCTTAACAACATTGGTAGCTGTTGAAGCATGGAAATGCAGAAGATCAATAAACTACTGCTATTTTGCAATCTGGAAAATAATTACATTAAAGGCTGGAAAAGGAATTTTTCATTTGAGACTATGGTTTAACCCTCAAATTGCTAAAATGGTATGCAGTATATCTTTATAGGAATGAAAATGCCAACGGGAAAATTCCGGGTCTTACTTTACTGGCTGCATCCAGAAACAGTAAATTCATGAGTGAAAGTCTCCAGAAATGTCATCCGACATCACTCATTATGAAAGCATCCTGCTATAAAATTGGCTCCACAAAGGATAGTTCCTAAGAACTGAATTGATGGTTATTATTTTGAAATCATCACTCTGCAATATAAACCACACAGTGATGTTTTAAATAGAATAATAAAAATGTGAACATTAACTAACTTGCAAAGTTAGCTCATCCCAGAGCACTTGGGATACCCCCATGAAGGAGTTCCAAAAATATTCATAATGGAGGCCACAAACATGTGATCAAAGCCCCACTTTTTCGACATATGTTCGGATGTCCATTAAAAAAAAGGCTTTGATTGCATAGTTGTGTCACCATCTCACCCTTTTTTATCTTCTTGTGGACACCCCTGAACAGCACAGAGTATTTGCTACTGTTGGATGCAGTGGTGAAATCCAATTTTTTTTACTACCAGTTCTGTGGGCATGGCTTGGTGGGCATGGTGTGGCTTGGTGGCCGTGGCTTGGTGGGCGTGGCAGGGGAAGGATACTACAAAATCTCCATTCCTACCCCACTGCAGGGGGAAGGATATTGCAAAATCTCCATTCCCACCCAACTCTGGGGCCAGCCAGAGGTGGTATTTGCCGGTTCTCCGAACTACTCAAAATTTCTGCTACCGGTTCTCCAGAACCTGACAGAACCTGCTGGATTTCACCCCTGGTTGGATGGCTTTCCACATCAGGCCAGGATTCAATGTTATGTGCTTCCTTTTGACTTACTATGGTTTCTCAAACATGATTAATGGTTTAGGATTATTTGTGAACTCAACCAGTTTGGCTTATTCAACACATGACGTTTTTCAATATACTACAATTTAGCAAAAGACGTGGTTATAAATATCACAACAGCTAAAAAAACGTATTGAGTGAAACTGTTCTTCTTGTATAGAATCCAGAAGGAAAAACTCTGTGGAAAGTGGAGACAAAGTAAAGAACAAACTCTGGTCAATGATGAGAGGTTGAGAGAGACTACTCACTCAAATGATTCCTCCTTTCTCCTGACCTTGTCTCCTTCCTTCTCATTCTGGTGTAAAGATTTGGCCAAGAAGGCACCTGGCTGAGGGACAGGTATGCAAGGAAGGGAAGAGCAAGGGAAAGCTGGCTCTTCTCCTCTCTCTCAGGTTGCTGAATGCCATATTTCTTTGACTTAAAGCAGAAGCATTCATCCTTCTGTTTAATGTTCCATTGACTTTGGTGGGGAAAAATGAATTATGCCAGAATAAAAGGTAGAGAGAAATTGTGTGTGTCTATGAATGAAGACTCAAGTAAAACATTCTGTCTCTTACAGACTCTTAAGCAGACCTTGGCTCAGACCACTTCTTAAGTATAGCAATAGCACTTAGACTTATATACCGCTTCACAGTGCTTTACAGCCCTCTCTAAGCGGTTTACAGAGTTAGCATATTGCCCCCAACAATCTGGGTCCTCATTTTACCGACCTCGGAAGGATGGGAAGGCTGAGTCAACCTTAAACCGGTCAGGATCAAAGGAATTGAATTACTGGGAGTGTGAGCAGATTTAGCCTGCAATACTTCATTCTAACCTCTGCACCACCACGGCTCTTAAATATCGTGGGTTTAATTTAATGGGTGAATTTCAGTTGCTATAACCTTTGTCAGAAGAAAACAAGGCCTTGCTGGGTTGTGACCTAGTGCATTCCTCCGTGATCAGCATGGCAGGAGTCAACGGACCTTGGTGTGTTGTTGTTTTTGGTAAAGTGGAGGAAGGACAAAGAGAAGAAAAGTTGGATTGTGTTATGTGGCATTTGTTCTTATTGCAAAGGTGTCTGCCAATTGATGAAAGTGGACTTTGATCTATGGAAAGGGCATTCAAATTATCAGTGTTTATCTTGTAGTGACTGAGAAATATTGATTTAATTACCTGGTGTTTCCCAAGCTGCCAGGTTTTATTTCTGTAGGCCTCAATATTCTTGGTTTGTAATGTAGTATAAACAAGGCCAGTACTCTCTTTTTTAATCAATCCTTTTTATTAGTTTATAATATGAAATACAAAAATACAAAAGCAAATAATAGGAAAAATAGGAAAGGGAAAAGGGAGGAAAAGAAGGGGGAAAAGAAAGACAAGGCATTGACTTCTGATGCCCTTTGGTCAGGGGTGGGTTCCACTTCCCTTCGCCACCGGTTCACATCGCGCGCGTCACCCCCGTGCAATTCTGCTTCCCCGCATGCTTAGTAGCTATAATCAGCCCAAAACACAGCTGAGGAGCTGATCAGCTGTGCTTCAGGTGAAGGAATAAAGGTAAGTATAAACAGGGAGGTGGGCGGGAGGGCCATTTATCAAGCAGCAGCAGAGGAAAAAACTTCCAAACAGTAAAAAATTCGGAAAAATTCAAAAAAAAAGATGGCGGCACCCACGGACCAGCACCGACCGAACCGGATCTGTGACGCCATCATGACATCAACAGCGGGCCACTACCGGTTCGGGCGATCTGGTCCGAACCGGGAGGAACCCACCCCTGCCTTTGGTGCAGTAAAATAAGAAGTAACATCGAACCTCAACTTTTTACTTTTACATAATAGTATAAACTAGCCATTTCTATAACAGAAGATCTATCTAATCAGTAAAACCCAAAATCAAATTTTCATTTTTTTCCACCTCAAGCACAAAGTCCAGAAGTGGTTTCCAAGTAGACACAAAAGTACCTGTGCTTTTTTCGTTTAATCAAAACACAAAGAAGCCCAGTACAGGTAGTCCTCGACTTAAGACCACAATTGAGCCCAATATTTCTGTTGTTAAGTGAGATATATTTGTTAAGTGGGTTTTGCTCCATTTTACAACCTTTCTTGCCACAGTTAAGTGATTCACTGCAGTTGTTAAGTTAGTAATAGAATTGTTAAGTGAATCTGGCTCCCCCATTGATTTTGCTTGTCAAAAGGTTGCAAAAGGTGATCACGTGACCTTGGGACACTGCAACCGTCATAAATATGAGTCAGTTGCCAAGAACCTGAGTTTTGATCACATGACCATGGGGATGCTACAATGGTCATAAGTGTGAAAAATGGTCATAAGTCCCTTTTTTCATTGCCATAACTTTGAACAGTCACTAAATGAACTGTTGTAACTCGAGAACTACTTATACTGTGCTCTGAGATCTGCATTTTGCCCCATCAAGTCATTTTTTAAAATTACAAAAATAGATAACTTGAGCAAACAATTGAGGGTGTTTTCCAATCTAATTTATATAACTCGTTTCATGGAGTAGCTACCAAAGGACCTCATTATACCCTGTTGGTGTTCCTGTTGTGGCCTGCCAGCGGCCTGTGCAGCTGGTAGCTGATTCAGACAGCGAGGAGGCTGGTGTGGTGATTCGCCATTGGCCTGTGCAGCTGGGACCAGAGTCTGACAGTGAGGAGGCTGGAGAAGACTTGGTGCCAGAGGCAGAGATGCAGCCAGGGCCTTCAGAATTCTCCAGATGCTGCCATGAGGGCAGAAGATGAAGAAGAAGAGGAGGAGGAGGAGCCTGTCCTCAATGCTCGTGCACGCAGAGCTGCCAAAAGGCAGGAGTGGCTCCTGAGGAGAAGGTCTACTCAGGAGTAAGGCTTAGGGTTAATTGGCCACTCCCATAGCCTATTTAAGTGAGGAAAAGGACTGACCAATTTGCAGGAAACAACTTCATTCCCGTTGTATCTTTTGACTTCAAAACTCCTATTCGGCTCATGTTTGGAAGATGTCCAGTTTCCTGCAAATTGCTCCATCAATAGTAAGATAATGTGTTGTTATCAGATGGACTCTTTGTTGGACTTTTAATTCTTTTTGCTTGGACTATTGCCGGATGTTAAGAAGGTTAATTAACAGCTGTTGCTCCGAAAAGACTGCTTTATTATTTCATTGACTTTAGAACAACTGCTAAGACAATAATTAGTAGTTTGTAAATATTAAAACAAGGTTTGTTTGGATGCTGTTTGTGCTGTGTTCCTTGGTCCGGCAGCTGGGTCAGAACAGTTCCAGAGCAGGGGTCACCAACCTTTCGGACCTCAGGGACCACAAAATTCATAATTTTAAATCCCACGGACCACTAATATGATCTGCCTAATGACTGGCTAGGTGGGCATGGCTAAGTGGTCATGTGACTGAGTGGGTGTGGCCAACTCAATGTCACTCACATCGAAGGGTACCTCGCTGTCCTCTACTCACGCCTCAGTGGTTGCTGAACTCACCATCTTCTTCCTTTTTCTTTGCCTTCTGTTCTAGTTTGGGTTTGTGGTTAGTCGCTTCTGATTATATTGCTTTTGTATTATCTGGTGTATTGTGAGCCACTCAGAGTTATTTGAAATCATCATCAAATCAATAATAAAACACATTATTACAAAAATACTTGATCAAGTGACCATCTCTTGGAAAATATGGTTTCACTTTCTTGGAAAGTATGTGTAACTAGAGGCAAATGGCTTTAATTGGAGTCATGTATTTAAAGGACACTTTATGAAATTAATATAAAATGGTTTTGTTTTTTTACTAAATGGTCTTTGGCCAGAGATGGTTTCGAAGATGTAGTAGTGAGTAATATATATGTTTGCTAGCTCTTTGTATGAATAATAGGCTAGAAAAATAATGCAAATCATCTTCATTAAGACTATATTGAGTAACCCAAAGGTGTTTTTTCAAAAGGCAAGTGGACTTTCTGGTTTTTCTTTGAAGACGTTTCGTTTCTCATCCAAGAAGCTTCTTCGGCTCTTCTTTAGAGCTGAAGTGAAGTGAAACATCTTCAAAGAAAAACCAGAAAGTCCAGTTGCCTCTTGAAAAAGCACCTTTGAGACAACCATGACCTGGATGACTGAAAATCTTCATAGACATTTAACAATATTGAATAACAATATATCAAATGTTAAGGATTTGTATTTGATGATGATAATATTTGTTTCTTGTTACTAATAGTTAAACATACATGCAATTCCATGACGGGATAAGTCCTCTGTCAAAGAAACTCCTCAAAAGATTTGAACCTGAATTTTATATGTTTTGTATTTTTTAGGACAATATAAACCCTGAACACTGTAACATCTAAAAATATTTTGCGGAGATAACAGAAATGTTTTCACAATTACAAAGAACCTGTCTTCAAAATATTCAGAGCAGGGACATCTTAAAATAGAGTATGTCAGTTGGGATAAGTCACAGGTTAAATGCAACAAAAGGAAATAAAAAAAACCAGTGAAAGCTTCTAAAATATGAGATGAAAATGTGCATTTATGATAAAAGAGCAGGATTTGAACTGATATAGATGGAATAAAGAACGGAGAAATAAAAATATCAGTCTGTGGCCTGGGAACATAAAACCAAATAATAAATCCTGCCTTCAAGTGACAAAAATAAATGAAATCTTTGGAAACCAGATCAGGAAACCTGGCTAGAGGTGCTGTGTCTCCAGCCTGTAACCATTTCACAGATTTATGAGTGGAATCAGTAGAAAATAGAAAGATCTATAGGTCTAGAAGGCAATTAAATATCACACTCCCATTTCCGCATAAAATATTGTCAATTGCTGTAATTCATTGTAAAGAGAAAGATAAATATAGTGAGCAGGGGTGGGTTCTAACCTACCTCGCTGCCGTTTCACTTCCTCCCACGCCGCATGGCCGTGCCTCGTGGGCATACACGAGCTTCATGTGCGCGCGCATGTGCAGTGCCGAAAAATCCAAACAGTTTCAAAAAAAGCCAAAAACAATATAGTGACGCATGCGCAGTGCTGGAAACTCGGCTTCTGCGCATGCGCAGAAGAAAAAAAACCTGGGAAAAAAATCCCCCCCAAAAAATCCCCCCCCCCAAAAATCCCAAAAAAACCAATTCCCCCAAAAAAGATGACGGTGTCCATGTACCAGCACTGACAGAACCGGTTCCGTGATGTAATTGTGACATCACCAGCGGTTTGCTACCAGTTCTATATAACCGGTCCGGACCGGGAGGAACCCACCTCTGATAGTGAGTATGTTTTCAACCTCCTATGGAACAAAACCAATGGCGATACTTAGATATTGCTCTGAATTCAGATAGTTTGGGAGGCATTAGTGCACCCACAAAACTTCCCCAAAGCCCGCTAGACACATTTGTGTTCTTGTTCAAACTGAAGGTTTTTATGCACACGATTAAGTAATTTCAATAGGTAGAATTCCGGTTTGCACAAGAGATTTCACTGAATACCAATGCATCTAGTAATATGGTTTTTATACTGAAATATTCTTAGGCATTGAAGTGTGTATAGTCAAATGGAAGTGTGTATAGTCAAATGTCCCTGGATTAACATTTCAGCATTCAGCACAATCTTAAATGTTATTTCTTTAAAAGGTTCTGAGTAATGAAAATCAACTTGAAATATGGGAATTGAAAAGCTGTATATTATAGTGACTAATGTATTGGATTTGAACTCGGGAGAGCACAGGCCAAGTCCCCATTCAACCACTGAGTGATTTTGGCCAGTCACTCTCTCTCGGCCCAAAGCCCCCCCCCACAGAGTTGTTGGAGGTGAGATCAAATGAAATCAGATCAAACGTACCCTAGGTGGGATGTAAATGTATCCAATATGATTAATTTTTAAAACATTGTGCATAAAAACTGACTCCACCTTTATTGCTTGGTTAAAATTGCTTTGACAACAACCATGAATTTCAATGGTTTTAATTGTTGTGGTATTGTTCGCCACCCAAAGTCAAGGACTGAAATGGGCGGCTATAGAAATTGAATAACTAACTAACTTAGTCTATGGTCGATATTAATATTAATATTTCATTTATGTTGTTCTAAATATTTGTTTCTTTTTGTTATTCCCCCACAGATAAGTAAACAGCAATTGCAGACTGTCAAGGATCGCTTTCAAGCCTTTCTCAATGGAGAAACCCAGATTGTTGCTGATGAAGCCTTTATGAATGCTGTCCAGAGTTATTATGAGGTAAGAAAATGAGCTTAAGTTATTTGCCGAGTAGCCCATTAGCATTTCTTAGCACTGAACTAGCTCAAAGGTAAAGAATGCATCCTTCAGTTCTTTTAGTGCAACTTAATTTAGGCACAAATATTCATAGATTTGAATATTTGTGCCTAAATTAGATAGATTCATAGAATGGGGTCTAAAAGAACACCATCATTCAGTCACCTGGATCTTCACTAGAAGTTGAAGATAGAAAACTGACCTACTGTAAATATGATCTGACTTTTGATTCATTTGGATTAATACATACAAGAGCCGAGATGGTGCAGTGGTTAAATGCAGCACTGCAGGCTATTGCTAGTTCAGCAGTTCAGCTGTTCAAATCTCATTGGCTCAAGGTTGACTCAGCCTTCCATCCTTCCGAGGTGGGTAAAATGAGGACCCAGATTGTTGGGGGCAATATGCTGAACTCTGTAAACCGCTTAGAGAGGGCTGTAAAGCACTGTGAAGCGGTATATAAGTCTAAGTGCTATTGCTATTATCTCTAGTGAGTGTTATCAAAGGCTGCCTAGACTCTTTTAAACCCTATTTGGAAGTGAACCTGGGATATTGTCAGGGTTCCAAATAGCATTCAAGCGTAAATCAGAGTCCAAGGCAAAGTATTCCTCAAAGTTCCAATTTATTGCTAAAGCCATGTTGGCACGTCCAAGGGAAACCCGAATCTGACGCTCCCAGAGTTTCCCACCCAGTTGCAAGTTCACCCCCTTGTCCCACACCCCCAAACCGGTCACATTGCCCACTAATCTTCTGCCAGGGTGGCTGTTCCTCCTCCCAGCTTCCGGACAGGTGTTGGACAAAGGATGACCTTGAGGAACTAGCAAGAATGTGTTTTGGCTACATCTACTCCCTCATGCAATCCCCCTCCCAAGGTCCCATAGTCAGCAGGCCTTTTCATAATATGTGCATAAACTGCTGCATCGGTTCGACAGATATTTTGCATGCAAATTCTAGGGCTGACCAATAGATTCCTATTACTATCCCTGGCATAAATTATATAAACATCCATATGGAAAATGGCCTAATTCACTTGGCAGCTTGTGCTACGGGTTTTTTTCTATATTACTTCAGGACCAGGTATGGATCTAGGAGTCACAACACCTCTTCCCACTCGTCACATCTTTAAGCAGATTAGCATAATCATTCTCATGAATGGGAAGTAGGTTTCCTAAAGCAAAAGGGTGGTAACCAGAACAAAAAGAATTTCCAGTTATATTGCTGGATTCATGGAATTTCTCCTCTCAATGGAGTCTTACTGTGTCAGGAAAAGAGGCATCGCCTTCTAAGCTTTACAAAAGGTTTCATTAATGTAACTCAGGGGTGAAATCCAGCAGGTTCTGACAGGCCCTGGAGAACTGGTAGCAGAAATTTTGAGCAGTTCAGAGAACCGGTAGAGGAAATTTTGAGTAGTTAGGAGAACCGGCAAATACCACCTCTGGCTGGCCCCAGAGTGGGGTGGGAATGGGGATTTTGCAATATCCTTCTCCCAAGAGTGGGGTGTGAATGGGGATTTTGCAGTATCCTTCCCCTGCCACGCCCACCAAGCCATGCCCACCAAGCCACACCACGCCCACCAAGCCACACCCACAGAACCGGTAGTAAAAAAATTGGATTTCACCACTGATGTAACTATCTATAAGAAAGTCTGCATCCGAATTTTATTGTATTCGTTTTACTACAAGCACAGTTAATTGAGAATAGATTGAGCCCAGTGTTTGATAAGGGCTGAAACTCAGCCTTTTAAGGAATAGGATTGTTCCTTGAGAATATGAAAAAAGAAAAGAAAAGAAAAGAATATTTGTGGGAATGCCTCTATGGGAGGCTTTGGAGATTTTCCTTTTGAGAAATTCATGGTGGGCTAAATGCTAGTTGCAAACTAAATCTGGTTACTGTTCATACTTCTCTCTCAAAATAATCATGAAGTGGTTTGAGAATTGCATTTGATGGCCAAGGGATCTCTTCCAATTCTTTTCATTGGCATTTTAAAAGGTTGACATTTTTATAAGAATGCCAAGTTGTTGCTTTTTTTAAAGATTATTTCCATTCTCTTGAACTTTTAAAAGTTTTTTTTAATGGGAATGTATCCCTTGGACACATTATTTATTTTTAAGAGTAAGTACAGTTCCTGTCCATTTCATTTGATTTTCAGATATTTTGTTTGCTTCTGCTGCTGCCTCCTCCTTTGATCCTTACAAAAAAAAAATGCCATAGCAAAAAACTGCTAAATACATAATGCAATGAAGCACAATTTTAAGAATTAAGTTCCTCTCCTCTCCTTTCCTCTCCCTCTCCCTCTCTCTCTTTCCCTCCCCCTCTCCCCTCTTCCATCTTCCCTCTCTCCACTCTTGTGTCTCCTCTCTCCTTGTCTCATCTGGATGAGAAAAGTCCGGCATTAGAGTTTCATGATGTTGATTCTCCTAGAAATGTATCAGATGATGGGGAAATTTTATTGACCTCTAAAATAAATGCATGTAATGAGTTCGATAGGCCCTCAAAGCTGGAAGGGCTTATGATCAATATTGTCACACCATATTATGAAGTGGGTAACCTCTTGATCAATAACTGGATAGACCAGTGATGGGTAACCTTTTTCTCGTCGTGTGCTGAAAGCACCCATAATACAATGTGCCCACCCCCTGCACATATGTGCACAACCCCCTCTGCTCCCTCACCCCCACGCATGTGCATGTGACCCTCAAGCTCTCCCCTACCCACTGTGCATGCTTGCGTGACTTCCCCTGCCCCCATTTTGGGCCTAGCAGGCCATCCTGCAGCTTCCTGAGACCGAAAACACCCCCCTGCATTCCCCCCCACACCCACGCATGTGCATGTGACCCCCATCCCACCATGCATGTGTGTGCACCCCCCATGCATGCGTGCACATCTCCCACATGCATCCCGCCCCCTCGCATCCCAAAAATCAGCTGGCCAGCAGGAAGCATGTGCTGCATGTGCGGTGCAGCTGAGCTGGGCGACGGCTCATGTGCCCACAGAGAGGGCTCTGCGTGCCAGCTGTGGCATGTGTGCCATAGGTTCGCCATCACGGGGATAGACCATCCAAACCTTAGTAGAACTCCTGCTTTTCATATCAATGATCTCAAGGAAAAAGATCAAGATGCAAGTGCCATAAAAGCATTTCCTGCAGTTGATGAAGTAATATGATCTAATACTTTACTTCTTTCCCACTAATAACCAGATTGACCCAGATTCAATATACATAAAATACTGGAAACTTGGGACAGTTACTTAGGTTTTTTATACAGCCCTTCAGTAACTGGTGGGAGACTTTTATTTTACAAAAAGAAAGTTTACAAATTAAAAAAAACTCAAAGGAATTGAAAATTATAAATGCCTTCAACTAGTTTAGAAATTAATCTTAATACAAATATTTTAACAAGAGTCACTTGTTGAGACGGGCAGCTATACAAATTGAATAAGCAAACAAACAAACAAAGAAATAATAAATAAAAGAAGTTTTCTAATTTATCTAAGATTTTTATCTACACTATATTCTTCAAAGCCCAACTTCATTATATTCTTATATCTTACCCTTCTATATCTCTGATGTAGTTGTCTATAGCTAACTTCTATATTTTAGTTAACTTATCACCTGTATCTCTATTATCACTTTTCGTCCTATTATGCTGGTTGTCCTACTTCGCTCTCTCCTAACTTTTTTTAAGGTTCTGTTTTCTATTTCTCCTCTGCCAAAGTTTTTACTTTTTCTTCACTTCTTGATTCTTCTCTTCTTTCAAATCTTAGCATCATTTGAAAGAAACAGCTTCCCTCCTAACAGGTTTGAGTTTTGAGGGGAGGAAATAAATGCCTGTCTTTCTCAGTTGTGTTAGCATTTTGCATTTCTCATCAAGGCTGTCTATCTTCCACTTTGCTTCTTTATTTGACTCCTGGGCTTTAGCTCTGTTTATTCATCTTAATCTTCAACAGGTTAGAGCTCCCAGGTAGCCAACTTATCTTCCCTCCTGATAAAACGAACATGTTCGCATGCCACTTATTCTGGAATACTTTCATTGGAGCAACTCCAGAGAAGGAATTTGAAGATACGGAGAAAGAAGCATCTAAAGATGCCTCTCAGCCAGTTTATATTGGCTCAGAAGCTTGTTTTACCAACTAGCCAACTATTGGAAGGCAATAAAAAGACTAATGCGGAACTGGGGAAGTATGCATCCACCATTACTTAGTCATTAAATTATTTTGTGCCATTTTCTCATTTCAGAGGTCAGATATTTCAATTAGGAGATGCTATTTTCCAATTATATATCTTCGTTAAAAGAATAAATATTTTGGCATTTAATTAGACTGTAAAGACATCTTATGCATGCTAATTAATTTGTGCCACTGATCATCATAGCATCCCACACTGTTTACAAGTTGTCAAGTGGCTCATCTTCTATAGGATGGGTTCATATCACTTCAAAGTTTTCAACACACAAATGCAATAAGGTTTACACCTTCAGTGTGAAATGACCCCTGTCCTATATATGTCAGGGATGTGCAGGAAGTTGAATTTCTTTGTAGATGTCAAACCCAAGTTTACAGAAGTGATAGCTATGCCTTTTTTGACATAGGAAGTCATACAGAGTTAGAAGTTAATCTATATAATCTAGCACTAATCAATCCCTTAGTAACCAAGGATTTCCCTCTGCATATTTGAACACTTGCAAAATGGATGGAACTATATCATAGATCTGTTTTCAGATATCCTGAGCACAAAGACAAAATGCAGAGGCCATATATTGTATGACCTTAGGGCCACAGGTTGTCAACTCTGGATCAACTCCATTATTGTCCACAATGCTTTATCATGGACCTCAAGCTATTATTTAGATTTGGTGGCCTAACAGCCCACACCTCAATTTTAATAGCTTCATAATCTATTTTTCCCCTATGGCTTTTAACGCAGTTGGTGGGTGCGGTCTTTGATAATATTGCTCTCCCTAAATCTTGATTGTCATCAAGTACTGGAGTAAATAAAACAGGGAGGCCAGGATAGAAACTGACTTCAAATATAAAATAACTAAATACAATTATATGTGATGATAAAAAAGGGAACAACTAGAGAAAGACATACTAACTAGTTTGTTGGCTATAAAAAACTGCCTGGATGGCCCCAGGAGGGGCCGAAAGGCAAAAGGAAGCTGTGATGTTTCCTTCCATACACCAGGATGACTCAACAGAAAAAACATATATAACCCTGGCGAAGAGCTGATAGGGAAGAGAACCTGGCCTAGAGGTTAAAACTCCTGCCTTACAAGCAGACTGTCCAGGTTCAAATCCCACTAAGGGTATGGCTATCTGACGAGAGCAAAATAGCTCGAAATAGATCTATAGTAGTCTCCCTTTATTTTCATTTATCAGCAAAAAATGTTACACATACACACACACACACACATATAAACCACCCACACTAAGTGTTCGACTACCAAAGTAACAACTCAACCTCCCACAAGAGCAACATTATTCAGACAAGCAAAAACTCACTGCAACAACCCAGAACACCAGAAAAAGGAAACAGCCTTATACAACATCTTCCAACAAAGTGGATACTCATAGGGAAAACAACAACAACAATACAAGCTATGAAAAGGACATATATCCAAAACTTCTAAGCAACAACCCAAAAAATTGCTACAATCTTACATCTTAAGTAAACCAAAAGATCTGGTAGCCCAAGAATTAAAATCAGGAGTCATCTACAACTTACAGTGTAAGGACAGCCACTGTGTAGGACAGACAGGCAGACTAGCAGAACACATCCATGAACAGCAACTAACAGTCAGAAGACACAATGAAAACGCCTTAAACTTCACAATAGATGGGTAGATTTAATCCCAGTTTTAGCTGGGAAACTGTGAGCATCCTAAACCAAGCTAAATCCCAAAATACCAAGTAATTCCTGGAAGCTTGGTATTCAAACAAATCAGACATCAACAGGTACATAGTGATAAACAGCATTTATACACCATTCAAAAGAGACAATAAAAAAAATTAAAAAGGAAATAAAAACACCCGAACATCTCCTCGCCAGCAATCAACATCTAGAGAAACAGAAATGAGCACCAGAATTAACACCAGACAAACAATCAAGCAGCAAACAACGGCCTAATCAAGGAACTGTTTATCTTACTATTTTTATCTTCTGTCATTGTAAATGTCCCGGTTTAACGGGAATTCTTGAAGATATTCTGCTTTTGATCCAGTGTCTCCCCAAAATCTTATAACGTGGAAATTTCAATAACTGAACTGTGATCTTCCACCTGCAAAGCAGCTGCACACAGTTGGAATTTCATATTCTCATTAGATTTTTCTCCCTTTAATGGGAAAAACTGTGAGAACCCACATGGGATTTTGTTGCATGCTAAGATTTGTGCCCGCCACTGCCTGTATGTCATCTATGCAACTGTTTACCTGAATCAGCTGATGTGCTCGGCATAGCTTACTTTCTTCTTGTCTGCTGCAAACATACTGTTGAATGCTACTGTTTCCCAGGATGCAGTTACCTCTCTGTGCATGAAGGATAAGCAATGTGAGCTGAAAGTCGCTGGAAGCAAATCTCTCAATCACATCCTTTCAAAAACTTTTATTTCGGTGGTTAGAAATCATGCGGGGAGATTCCATTGTCCAGACAATAGTGTTCTGACGTGGATTCCTGATAAATCATAAAACACAAACATAGTCCCAAAAACCTCTTTTTATTTCAACGGCTGTGAATTCTGTTCATTCCCAGCCGTAATAAGTCCCAAACAACGTTAATTAGTCCGACAGAAGTCTGCCACAGGCTTTCGGAAGAAGGCTGATAAACACCAACCTTTATCTCTCTTGACACGCTGCCAAAGACCTAATTGGCAAGGAGCTTTGCAAGGCCAAACAGAAACACGGAGTCAGAACAGAGCTGCTGAGTTACACCGATCAGAATTGAACCAAGTTGCTTCCTACAATGAGCACATCCATTTGCCCCTCTTTTATGTCCTATGGGAGGGGCCAATCATCTCCAAGACTTACTTCTGAGTATCACTTTTCTTCCTCAACTGTTCTTGCCTTCTGGCAGCTCTGCGCATGCGCGCATTGGGAACAGGCTTCCCCTGTTCCTCTGCCTTGCTCATGTAAGCCTCTGGAGGCTCTGGAGTCAGGACAGAACTCCCAGATGGGCCGGGCCCCATCTCTGGCTCTGGCACAGAGCCTTCTCCAGACTCCAGGACTGGCCCATGGTCCTCCCCAGCCTCCTCACTGTCCGACTCTGCTGCCAGCTCCACAAGGCGCTGGTGGACCAAAACAAATAGAAGGAAAAGATGAAACTTTCTCCTCACTTGCTTGTGCAGTGACAGCATGAATCCTCTTGCTACTTTTTTTCCCCTTTCTGTCATCTTGCAATTTGTTATTTGTCTGTGAATACAAATCTCTTCTACCAGTGGAAGTCACAGTCAAGAAAAGTGATTAGCTTTTACAGATTTGAGACTCTCAGTGGAGTGCAAAAATCTGCCACATTTTAAGGACATCCTTTTAAAAAAGTTTTATTGAAGTTTATTGTATGATAAATACCCAAAAAGTTAAGAATGTTAAAAAGAGAGATAAAAAAAATGAGATAAAAAAGAAACTAAAAAAAGTATTTTCAATGCAGTAGCATACAAAGAGAATTATATGCTCAACCTTTTACTTTACATTTCTAAATATTTCAAACCATTTCTATAACAACAAAATCATTCTAATCATCAAGACCTAGAGTTAGAGTTTCCTTTTTTTTCAGTTTCAAGTACAAAATCCAGAAGTGGTTTCCAAATAGAAACAAAATTAGATACATCCTTCTCTTTAATTAAATCTTTGCCACCTTTACCATCCATTCTTCCATTTTGAGAATTAGTGTATCTTTCCATCTTTCTGCATATAAGATTCTCGCCACTGTTAATATATTTAGTAATAAAGTTCTAAATTTTCTTTGTAGCTGGTTGTTCATCAAACTCAAGAGGAAAGATTCTGGTATCATGTTTACATTTATTTCAAGGATCTTCTGAATTAGGAGAGAAATATTTGTTTGCCTTATCACTAGTTCACCAGAGATGATAGAAATTATCCTCTTTAAAATTACATTTCCGGCATACATTTGAAGTTTCTTTTTACATTCTTAGGACAACCTTGAACCTTTATTAACCACTTACGGGATAGCACAGTGAAATTTACAAACCACTTTATTCCATTGGCTCTAGATAGTATACCAAAGCAAAACACTGTACAAGGATTATATAACATAATTTAAAAATCTGTAAACTATTTATTTATTTATTTATTTATTTATTTATTTATTTATTTATTTATTTATTTATTTATTTATTTATTTATTTATTTATTTATTTATTTATTTATTTATTTGTGAGATTTATATACCGCCTCACAGTATAAGCACTCCCAGTAAGCAATGTATATTTATATTGCCCTCCAAAATCTGGGTCCTCATTTTACCTACCTCGGAAGGATGGAAGGCTGAGTCAACCTTGAGCCGGTGAGATTTGAACTATTGACCTGCGGATCACAGTCAGCTAAAGTGGCCTGCAGTACTGCCTCTAACCACTGCGCCACCTCGGCACTTAACTACTACTACTACCGCTAATAACGATGATAATTTGATCTTCCTCTAGCTGCTTAATCCCAAAAAGCCTTCCAGAAGGATTGGTTTTAATTATTCTTCAGAAGACTATAAGACTGGGAGGCATTCTTGTCTCATGATTAAGCTATTCCAAAGTATGGGCAGGACCACCTCTGTAGCCCTCCCCTTCATACCTCCTGTTATGAAAGGACCTTCAGCAAATCCTTCCCATTCACCTGGTTTGGATGGGCAGAATTTATTTGGGATGGGCAGCCTTTAAGATACGCAGGCCCAAAGCCTTATAGGGTCTGAGAGGTAATAACCAGCACCTTCAATTGCATTTAGAAAGAAACCAGTTTGTGCAGACAATGTAGTTCCTGTAATACTACAGGCAATACTATGATTGTCCAGTAAGCACTTGGGAACTACATTTTACACGATTTGAAGTTTCTGGGTGATCTTCAAGAGCAACTCCATGTAAAAGAAATTTATCTACATATTCCCTATCCAGCTGTTTCCGAGCATGCTATATCCATACCTCCCTGAATATTCAGATAGCCGTGATGGCACAGTGGTTAGAATGCAGTACTGCAGGCTACATCTGCTGATTGCCGGCTGCCAGCAGTTTGGCAGTTCGAGTCTCACCAGCTCAAGGTTGACTCAGCCTTCCATCCTTCCGAGGTCGGTAAAATGAGGACCCACATTTGGGGGGGGGGGCAATATGCTATGCTGTAAAACTGCTTAGAGAGGTCTGTAAAGCACTGTAAAGCCTAAGCGCTTTACAAGCCTAAGTGCTATTGCTATAGAGTAATATAACTTGCTAGCAGTCCTTATTTTTTTCTGCTAAATAGATGAATGCATCTATCGTGTTACTTCTGTTAATGTGGTTTGGTTTGTGGCTGCCTTTTCTTTGCCTCCACTTAATCTGCTTTGAGTAGTGTTCAATAGTCCCCATTTCCCCATGGGTAAAAAATCCCAGGAGTGCTCTCCCTATATTGAAGAACAGGATATTGGGAATTTCCACATTCTTTGAAAATGTATGGACTCCGCAAAGCCAGAGTTGCAAATGCTGCGACAATGGTGCCCACACATGTCTGACCAACATGTGGCAGAACATTTTGTGCCCATATAGGCCTTACCAGCCACCTGTGTACACATCGTAAACAGCCCACAACCTGATAGATGTCAAGGTCCTCTTCGAACACGATGGACAATCAATATGGGGAGAACAAGCCTTGCACAATTTTTTCAATTTTGACAGAACTTATTCTTGCAAAATCCTTTTTGATTTTTACTTAGAACTCTGACATACATCCAGAAGATGAGAGAACAAAATAGTGTTTGAGGAGGTGAACGGAGCCTGATTTTTTTTTTAAAAAAAATAGTGGCTCCAAAGATGATTCCAGATATTTATAGGATCCTCTGCATTGGGCACTGGGAAGGGCTTTATAAGGTTTTATTTTATGTATGTATGTATTAAATCCTAGTTGAATATTGAATGTTTTATTCTGATTATTCAATCTAACTATGAAGTATTCTTTCTTGGTCCACCTCAGCCAAGTTCTGCCACTTATAAACATGGACTAAATTATTTCCAATCACTGACGGGTTATAATTATTGCAAAAATGTGAACTAGTCTTTTAAATATGACAGCCTGCTTGGCCCCTGCTTCTATCCCTCGTTCTCTTTCTGTCTGATTTATTAAAGATCAGTGATTTAAACCCAGCTTCATAATTCAAGCTCAATTAGAGTTCTGGCTTGGTCAAAGGCAACTAAGTACTGTTCATTTATTTTGAATATGTGTCATATTTTGGACACATCGTAATGCATCTATGGGAAAGATGACATTACTAGGCAAGATGGACAGAAGGCGAAGAAGCAGCTGGCAGCATATGAGACAAATAGATGAAGAACTGGAAGCCCTAGAAATGCAACTGCAAGAATTGCATAATGCAACAAGAGACAGGAACGCTTGGAGATCGCTTTTATCCACAGAGTCACCACTGGAATTAGCTGACTCAACTGAGCATTAAAAATTCTCTATTAAAAATTCCACTACTGATATTTTATAGGTGAAAATACGGAGATTGGAGAAATGTATGTATTTATTCTTCACATTCCTGAACCACCCATCTCGCTCAAAGTATTTGTATTTGTACTAAATTGCAATTAGTACAAATATAGAAATGGAAGGAACCTTATTGCCACTTTTGCTCCTCTTGTTAAATGAATGTGAGTCTCAATGTACATTAAAGAGGAGCAAAGCTTTGTTCACATGGCTATAGCAATAGCACTTAGCAATAGCACTTAGACTTATATACCACTTTACGGGGCTTACAGAGTCAATATATTGCCCCCAACAATCTGGGTCCTCAGTTTACCCACCTCGGAAGGATGGAAGGCTGAGTCAACCTTGAGCCTGGTGAGATTCGATCTGCTGAACTGCAGCTAGCAGTCAGCTGAAGTAGCCTGCAGTACTGCACTCTAACCACTGTGCCATCTCGGCTCTTTAGCTGCCATCTTAACTTTTGTGAGATCCTTCTCTCCATTGGGATGCCCTCCAGTGGAATCAAGTAGCACATATACAGTTCCTCTATACCAGTGATGGCAAACCTTTTCGCGTGCCAAAAGGGGGGGCACGTGCTAGCGCACGCACGCATGCCCACACCCATTCCCTCCCCCCACGCATGCGCACAACCCCCCCATGCTGCCCCATGCTGCCCCCTGCACATGTGCACACACCCCCACCCCCACGCAAAGGCCTTACCGGAGCCTGGGACAGTAAAAAATGACGAAACGGGCAAACCGGAAGTTCGGAAAACGCAGTTCCGGTTTGTCCGTTTCGTCGTTTTTTGCATTCCAGGGCTTCAGGAAGCTTCCCTGAACTCTCTGGAATGAGAAAAATAGCACAATGGCAAACCGGAAGTGCATTTTTCTGAACTTCCAGTTTGCCGTGGAGCTGACAGGGCAACGCCTCGCGTGCCCTCTGATATGGCTCCGCGTGCCACCTGTGGCACGCATCCCATAGGTTCGCCATCCCTACTCTATACTATGAGATAAACATCTATGGATAGTAATGTCCTCATAAATACACTTTGTAACTGATACCTGAAAAGGTATGTTCTAGTCTGCTTCCAGCCACTAGCTGGGCTCCTTATTTTTGTATCTAAGAACTTCTTAGGTCCCTTCCAAACCTACTAATAAATAAATAAATAATATATATGAAGTTGTTCCTCTAGAAAAGGCCCATATAAGAACAAGAAATTTCTTTGAACATTTCAGGATATGAAGAAGTCATGTGCTTATATGATGGATTGTTAAGCTCTGGGGAAACCTCTCCATAGTGTCTGAGGACAGAACAAGAAGCAGTGGGTTGAAACTCATCAGTGGGAGATCCAACCTGAAAATAAGGAGGAATTTTGTGACAGTGGGAAGGATTAAACAATGGAAAAAATTGCCTCTCAGAGTTGTGGGTGCTCCATCACTGAAGATTTTAAAGAAAAAATTGGACAAGCATTGGTATAAGGATTCCTACCTCGGGTGAAAGGGGTTGTACTAGAGCAGGGCTGTCAAACTTCTGGCCCATGATACGTTACATGATGCAGCCGTGATGACGTGAATTTGACATCCCTGTACTAGAGAACCTCCAAAGTCCATTCCAGCCCTATGATTCTATGCTTCTATGAAGGCATTTAAGGTTTCCATTAACTTTGCTTCATTTGATAGAAAAGGGCAATGCCATGTTTTATTTCCTCTATGATAAGGTGACCAGACGTCCAGCTTTTGGCAGGACAGACACGCTTTTCAAGTGTGTGTCCCGCGTCCCGCATTCTTTCCAAAAAGTTACACTTTTTTGGAAAGAATGCCGAAACAGCGGGACGTCTGGTCACCTTAGAAGGGGAAGCACAAAAGAGAGGTACTACCTGCAAAGCGGAATTTCAGCGAGCCGGCTGCCTGCTGGGGAGAGGGGAAAGGGGGGCTGCTCCTCCTCTCCTTCCCCCGCCCCATCCCTAGCCCCGCCCTCAGAGGCGCCGCTGCTGTTGGGATGCAGGTGGAGGGGTGAGGGACGAGGAACCGTCGCCACTGCCGTTGTCTCAGAAAAAGAGCGGCGGTTTGAGCTCACGAGCGGCCCCTCCGGCAAACAGCCCTTCCTCGTCCCCCACCCCTTCCTTCCCCCTGTCGCCTCACTGCCGCCGTTGCCCTGGGGCCGGGCGGGCGACCAGGAGACCGCGGCGCTTGGATGCCTGGAGCTCGCACAGAGACCTAGCCCCGAGCCCACCATGGGCTGCTGCGGGAGCACCACCTCGCAGGTAAGCTGCCAGCTGCCTCCTTTCCCCTCCTCCCACTCGTCGCTTGCCAGCCCAAGCCACTGCCGGCTCCCGAAGGGGAGGCGGGAGGCGAGGAAAGGCCTCCCGCCTCCCCCCCCGGACGCTGACATTTGCATTGTTTTGCTCTCTGCACATGCGCAGTGTTCTGTGCATGCGCAGAGGGCAAAACTCAAATGGCGGCGCCCAGGCGGGCCCGCCCCCCATCCCGCTTAAAAAAAAATCTGGTCACTTTACTCTATGGACAATGTTCATCTTCCAGGTGAACATCTGTCTTTCATATTTTACATTGGCTTGTTTTTTTTACACTGTTATTGCAAAAAGGTCATTGTGGACAAGTGGCTCCTGGGGAGGTGGGGGGGAAAAACCATGATTTCTTCCTGTTCCCAAAGTAGCTCTTATGGTGTCAAGTGCCTTTTCGTCCCCCGAATCTGACCTGTGCTTCTTACTGTGCCATGCTTGTGAGTGGTGATAAAAGGCAATCCTGAAGATAGCAGGAAACACAGATTGCCTTTCTCACACCAGATGCAGCCGAGTAACAAGGATCTGAACTGTGTCTGCTTCTGAAATAGCACCCTGTCATTCACTGCAATATTTTTTTTAATTAAACATTGCCACAATGCCCCTCACTGGTCAAAGTGTATTGGAAAATTTATTCTGCTGTATATGGGTAGTCCCAACTTGTTTCACAATGCCACGAGGTTAATTGTTTAGGTAATGTATCTTTCTTACAACATACTGTATTTTTTTTTCTGCCTAGCCGCGAAGTATTTCAGTATTTTACTGAAATGAACATAGTGTAGTTATCCAAACTTTTGGGATAAGGGTAAAAAATAGAATTCGGGAAATAACAGGGATTTGGGGGGGAGGAAGTTATTTTAACGGGGTGACATTGAGGATCTCACTGTCTTGGATTGTTCATAAAATATTGGAAAAATACATTAAAGGGTTCGATACTGTGGTCATTGAGGAAATATTGGAAAAATACATGAAATGATTCAATACTGTGGTCATTGAGGTAAAGATAAGGGTTTCCCCTGTCCAATCGTGTCCAGCTCTAGGGGAAGGTGCTCATGATCTGTTTCTTAGCTGAGGGAGCCAAGCGTTGTCTGAAGATATTTCTGTGGTCATGTGGCCAGCATAACTATATGCTAAGGTATACGGAACATTGTTACCTTCCCACCGAAGTGGTACCTATTTATATACTTGCATTTGTGTGCTTTCAAACTGCTAGGTGAGCAAGAGCTGGAGCAAATAATGGGACCTCATCCTGTTCTGTTGTGCTCGGGTCTCGAACCCAGGCTGTCAGCTTTCCAGATGACAATGGCAATAGCACTTAGACTTATATACCGCTTCACAGTGCTTTACAGCCCTCTCTAAGCGGTTTGCAGAGTCAGGATATTGCCCCCAACAATCTAGATCCTTATTTTACTGACCTTGGAAGGATGAGTCAACCTTGAGCCAGTGAGAATAGAACTGCTGAACTGCTGGCAGCCGGTAATCAAGCAGAAGTAGCCTGCAATACTGCATTCTAACCATTGCGCCACCAGGCTCTGACAAGCTCAACATCTTTAACTGCTGAGCCATCACACACACACACGGTCACACACTTGATAATTTTAATTTCATAGAAGAAACTTTATGCATCGACTCTATTTTTCAATGAGCAAATGGCAGGAACAGCTGAAGGAAAGACTTCAACCCTGTTGCTTGGGGACCACCACTGCAGTCCAGCTGGCTTCTTTTCCATGACTACAGGGCTATTTCACTATCTAATGAAGAGTTAGGATATTTTCTCAAGCAGTGTACAATCCTGATTCCTCCATCCATGAACAGAAGGAGTCTTATTGGCATAGGCTGTGAAAAGAGTAAAGAGCCAATGTAAGTCTTAAGTAAAATAAGAAATAAAATATCAGCATGGAGGAAGCAAAAGAGTAATTAATTCATTGGTGTGTGCAGGGGAAATGAGGGTGCAAACAAGGAAAAGTGTCAACATATAAAGGCCATAACTTCTATCAGACACCAGCGTTTATTTTATGGCATTGCCATGTGCATGTTGTCTTTTTAGCATCCTGGTGGTTTGCTGCAGATGCCACTGAGTTAGCTGCCTTAAATAGATACCTGCTTAGTTATAATACAATTTATCTATCTATCTATCTATCTATCTATCTATCTATCTATCTATCTATCTATCTATCTATCTATCTATCTATCTATCTATCTATCTATCTATCTATCTATCTATCTATCTATTTGTGAGATTTATATACCACCTCACAGTGCAAGCACTCTCTAAGCGGTTTACACCAGTAAGCAATGTATATTTATATTGCCCCCAACAATCTGGGTCCTCATTTTACCTACCTCGGAAGGATGGAAGGCTGAGTCAACCCTGAGCCGGTGAGATTTGAACAGCTGAACTGCTGATCACAGTCAGCTCAAGTGGCCTGCAGTACCTGCCTCTAACCGCTGCGCCACCTCGGCTCTTATAGCCAGCTCGGCTCTTAACCATTATATAATGGTTACACCTGTACTGCTATTGTATATCTGGATTATACTTGTATTTTTTTAAACTTATATTGTACTGGCCTTGCAACATAATAAAGAAGGATTAAAGAAGAATCTCTTTCCGGAAATCATAGACCCATGAATGAAAGCTAGTTAAACACAGCTCATAGCAGAAAATAAATGAAGCCCATTTTCCATCTCATAGATGGATGTAATAGAACGGCTAGCGTGCTATTTGTCTGACTATAGAAAAAAAAATATGTACAATAATTTTCCTAGCAACATAAGTAAGTGGTTAGCCATTGTCTTCCTCTAGGGTATGTTCTGACTGCACAGTCTAGTTTGCAGTTTGGGGCTTTCCTGATACTCTTCATTCTGAGCACTAATCATGTCTGAACCTGCCTTAAATTAGCTTTTTCAAAAATCAGACAAGGTCAGCTAGGGATGCCCATTTGTCCCATAAAACTGAGACTGAGCACTGGGAGAAACAGCACATGATTTCATTACCATGGAATATGACATTCTTTGAAAGCGAATTCAAAATATTATCAATTTGCATCCAATGCATAGAAATTGGTATTTGTGACCAGAGCTCATTTCTATTGCAAAATAGATTGAATTTCTGCATAAAATGTGGAGAATGGTCTAAAAAACAAAATAATAAAGCCTCTGAAACCTTTAGAAACATGTTTTTTTTCTTCAAATGTTCAGAATTTGACAGGATTTTCAGAACTTGTTCTCCCATTCTATTTGAACCTACATACAGAGGATATTCTCTGGTATTGAACTGTGGTGTGACAAAGGATCATAGTTAACTGACAGTGCAGAGGTTTAGCTCTGGAAAGCTCTAATTAGACTATCATATAAAATATTACTTCCCTCCCCCCACCCCCACCCCAAAAATTCACAATGTACAGTGGATGCTTCATTATTCCACAAACAATGTCACAAACAAATGCCCAGATTGGAATGTCACATACATAGTTGATGAGAATAGAATAGAATGGAATGGAATGGAATGGAATAGAATAGAATAGAATAGAATAGAATAGAATAAGAGAATTGGAAGGGACCTCGGAGGTCTTCTAGTCCAACCCCCCCTGCTTAGGCAGGAAACCCTATACAACTTCAGACAATAAGTTATCCAATCTCTTCTTAAAAGCTTCCAGTGTTGGAGCATTCACAACTTCTGGAGGTTCCACTGATTAATTGTTCTAATTGTCAGGAAATTTCTTCTTAGTTCTGAGTTGCTTCTCTCCTTGATTACTGTAGTTTCCACCCATTGCTTCTTATCCTGCCCTCAGGTGCTTTGGAGATTAGCTTGACCCCCCTCTTCTTTGTGGCATCCCCATAAAGGAATCATATGGAGTTTATAATGAGATAGGTTTCCAGTTCTTTCAGATCTAGGAAGGACTGAGTATATGTTTTTTGTTTACCTTGCAGGTGTTTCTGAAAAGTGACCGTGTGGCCAGAATGGTTCAGAGTGGTGGGTTCTCAGCTAATGACTCCCGAGAAGTCTTCAAGAAACACATCGAAAAGAGGGTCCGTAGCCTGCCTGAGATTGATGGTCTCAGTAAGGAGACCGTCTTGAGTTCCTGGATGGCAAAATTTGATGCAATATATCGAGGGGAAGAAGATCCACGCAAAGCTCAAGCCAGAATGACAGCAAGTGCTGCTTCAGAGCTGATTCTCAGCAAGGAGCAGCTGTATGAGATGTTCCAGAACATCTTGGGGATCAAGAAATTTGAGCATCAGCTTCTGTACAATGCATGTCAGGTAAGTTCTCCTTGTTGTTCAGGAAACCATCTACTGCCAAATTGTAGACACAATTGACCCGTGATGGCGAACCTATATCTGAGGGAACGCGACGCATTGCCCTATGTCAGCTCCAGCACACATGTACATGCTGGCCAGCTGATTTTTGGCATTCTAGAGGGTGGGGGAGGCTGTTTTTGCCCTCCCCAGGCTTCCTGGGAAGCCTGGGTAGGGCAAAAAATGGCTCGATGGCTAAACCGGAAGTTCATTTCTGAACTTCCGGTAGGCCAGTTAGGCTTGTTTTTCTCCATCCACAGGCTCCAGATGAAGCCTGGGGAGGGTGAAAACAGCCTCCCCCACCCTCCTGAACGAGGTTGTGTGCACATGCGTGTGGGGGAGGGCATTGCATTATGGGTGTGGGCACACGCACGCGTACTATCGCGCACACGTGCGCCCTTTTGGCACCCGAGCAAAAAACGGTTCGCCATCACTGCAATAGACTATCTGTTCCTGATCTGGCGTTAGTCTGAATCATATGGTAAGAAGGAGATGAACAAGCTTTGCCTCTTGCTATTCCCACTGTTTCTGCTCTTTTTGTTATGAAGAATACAGGAAGGTGTGCTTGATAGGAAGGATGGGGTGACATCTTATATTAGCCTTTGGGTATAGGATGGCAAGTTTTTTTAAAAAAAATTCAAAAGACTAGCAGACTTTGGTTGAGGCATGAGTGATTCTACCAGATTCTACCAGGACGGGATGAAGTAAGGTGGTTGTGTTCTGATTTGGATCTTATTGTATGAAATTTTTGAATTATGTCTAGAGTATTGTCAATCTTATTGACATATCTTCCAATATTCATGGAAGAATGGTCCTTGTAGTTTAGCTTTTGGAGTTAGTCTGGTCACATAAAGCCAGGCATAATGACATAGGCAGATGGAAGACACTGTAACTTGGTTGGGTTGAAAACATGGATGATTTGCCTCTTGCCTTTTAACAAATGAAATAGAAATGATGGTACTGTTCCATATATATTTTATAATTAGCAACATGGAGAAAGAAAGAATGCTCCTGAAGAATATAACTTGCATCTGTTGATTGTCCAATTTTCTACCCTATGTATGTATGGCTGTATTAAGTATGCAGAATGTTTTCCCAAAGGTGTTTTTTCAAGAGGCAACTGGACTTTCTGGTTTTTCTCTGAAGATGTTTCGCTTCTCATCCAAGAAGTTTCTTCAGAGCTGAAGAAGCTTCTTCGATGAGAAGCGAAACATCTTCAAAGAAAAACCAGAAAGTCCAGTTGCCTCTTGAAAAAGCATCTTTGGGACAACCATGACCTGGATGACTGAGAATCTCCATAGACATTTATGCAGAATGTTATTGATACTGGGAACTTGATTATGATGTCCTCACTATAGCAGACTAGGATGTTGGAATAAAATATTACCAGAGAACATTTTTCTTCTTCCTTTACTCAGCAACAATTTTCAACATGTTGAGAAATTGGTTGGGTTGGCCCATGAGTCTTTTAAATGTTTTCAGCAAGAATGGAAACATTGGAATTAAGACTTGAAAAGTGGTAGAATCTTAGACTAACTGGTAGCCAGTCTTCTGCCATCTGAAGAAACTTTGAACCTGGAGACCAAGACCAAAGACCAGAGGTTTTAGGAAATCGTGTACTACACAAAAGCTAGGGAGTTGACACAGCTTATAAAAAGTGTATGTTACATGGTTGGTTCAAATCTCAATTAGATGACTTTGAACATTTAATGGCACTGATAGTAGCATAGCAGTGCTATGAAAGCTTCTCTGTGGGTCACAGAGACAAGAGAGCTGCCAGCAGTTTTGGAGACATGGGAGGAGATTGGGAGCAAGACATGGAGACTATAAAAGTGTTTTACAAATGCTTGGCAATGCTTACAAAGGCTTTAGGACCTTCATTGAAGTTAAAAAAAAAGGACATAGTGCATGCTCAGATAAGGTTGCATCTGGATACCTGCAATAGAAGGAGAAAGTTTTTTGATGTCAGCTCTAAGAAGTTTTCAAAAAAAATGTTGAGAGAATATTAAAGAAAAAAACAAGAGGAGAAAGTTAAACAATTCTGATGAACCAGAAGGACAATCAGCTCAGTTTGATTAATGCAAAGTTATAAACCAAGTTCTGAACCTGTTAATAATCACACGCTCCAACACTAGACATTTTTAAGAAGATGTTGGATAACCATCTGTCTGAAGTAGTGTAGGGTTTCCTGCGTAAGCAGGGGGTTGGACTAGAAGACCTCCAAGGTCCCTTCCAACTCTGTTGTTATTATTATTATTATTATTATTATTATTATTATTATTATTATTATTATTATTATTATTATTATTATTATTATTACTTTCTAGTTTATAAATGAGGATAACATATGGTTAATTAAAGAAGTTGGAGATTTGTTAGTAGCAGGCTGTGATCTGCATCTGGCATTCTGGAGCTAAAATATATATTGTACTGTGCCCCTTTATGCACACTGCAAGAAGGATTGCTGGTAATTAAAAGCTAGACTTCTCATTTAAGTGCAATCAAATATATTTCTAGAATTTCTACCCAAGGTTCTTCCCACTCTTTTGGCTGTTTAAATAGACTGAACAAGTTAATTTGTTTTGTTTTGCCTTTCCTGAACTATATGTTAGCCTTATCTGCTTTATTTTGTTTTCGCTGGTTTCTCCAGACCATTAAGTTATCTGATGCTAGGTTTTGAGGCATATGCTATATTTTTAGTTAAAAAAATTCTGTTGCTGGAAGGAAGGTTTTCTAGATGTACAAATATTGAGAATGAATGAAGGTATGAATGAATGAATGAATAATGTATGAATGAATATTCTGGAGATGATGCATTTAATGCTTGAACCTTTGTAGCCAAGTTTGAAATCAACTGGCTCATCCTAAACTAGAAGGGTTACCATAGTTACAGATTAATAACATTGATGTGTTGATTTTGTATATCTCAGCTTTTCCCTGGATCTCTGGAGCTATTCAAGGTTGCTGAGATCTTGCTCAGCTAATCTAGTTTTAGGAGAATGGTCATAGTATCTGCAGAACTTCACCAAACAGGCTTTCAAAACAGTGACTTATTGGTGCTGCCTGTGACTTTTATTTTATATGCATTCTAATGGGAAGATACTGAGAGATAAGGGACAAGAGAATAATAGATTAAAACTAATGAAAACAATTTTACAAGCATCTCAGAAACTCATCTTAAAATAAGTTCTTTCAGGAACCACAAGGTGAACATGAGGACTATTCTGGAAATCGTTAGTTGGATAAAGCATCGACAGTAATGCAATCACATCTGGCTGCATTCACAGATTCCTTACACATTTACACTGGATCAGACAGCAAGGCCTGATTGAGTAGCAATAAGGAGACAGATGGAGGATAAATGAAGATCTTGGGGAATCATATGCTAGGCTGAATCAAGAAATTTACCTTTAGTCATCCAGACCAGAGTTTACTTTACAGCAGGGCTGTCAAACTCCCGACCTGCAGGCTGGATGTGTCACACGCTGGCCACGCCCACACCCAGTTTAGCAAAGGGGGGGGAAGTCCCGATACGTCACATGACGCCGCCATGATGAGGTGAGTTTGACACCCCTGCTTTACAGGATCTATTTTGTACATCACCTGGGTCTAGAACTATGCTCATAACCATTCCCACAGAATGGTTATGCCATTCTGGTTACACGCTAAGCTTTCCTTATTTCACCAGTATAACATGAGGAGTGGATGAAGAGAGAGATGTGTGTGGTATAGGGTCTCCTGCTGGAGCAGAAGGTTGGTCTAGAAGACCTCCAACATCCCTTCCCACTCTGTAATTCATTCATTCATTCATTCATTCATTCATTCATTCTCTCTCTCTCTCTCTCCCTCTCCCTCCCTCCCCCCTCCCTCCCTCCGTCCCCCCCTCCTCCCTCCCTCCCTCCCTCCCTCCCTCCCTCCCTCCCTCCCTCCCTCTCTCTCTCTCTCTCTCTCTCTCTCTCTCTCTCTCTCTCTCTCTCTCTCTCTCTCTCTCTCTCTCTCTGAAAAACAGTAGGAAGCCAGAAATGCTGGACAATCTAGAGTAAATCACCCATAGAATTAGCAAAAGGTTCAGATCTATTTTCTGCTTAACCTTTATCTGAAAAGTTCTTGAGAACTCTTCAGAATGAATGGGTTTTATACTGGACAATATGTCGTTTGACCTTTGAAGGACTATCTGGCAAAAGAAATGAACATGCAATATAAGAAGGAAGCAATAATAACAAAAAAACAAGTCAAATTCTTTTTGACTTGCTTTTTTTTTCATTCCACCATGACAATTATTTCTTGTGCTGAGACCTTTCATCCACTTCCATAAGCTAATATGTTGATTTCTCTGGAATCTGTCTTTAGCCAGTCCATGTTCATTATTTTTATAGGGACTGATTGTTCTGCCATTATCTCTTTTATAGCTCTGCTGTTGCTATCACAGTGTTACTGCTGGAATTACTTCTGTAGCACACACAGTTTCCAATTGACATTTAGTAGAATATTTGATCCACAAACTGTCTTGGGATAAATAAATAGTGATAACAGGTTGGGATAATAAATAGTGATAACAGGTTAGGATCTATGGCATCAGTTGAAGCAGAACCTTTTCTATCACTCTTGCAATTAAATTCAGAACAGTTTTAAAATATAACAACCCCTAAGTCATCCTTGACTCCTGATAAGTACATGGATGCAACCACATTTTGTAAACAATATGGAAAGAAGTGACGCAACAACAATTGATTAGTGGAATGGCTTGCCATCTGAAGTTGTGGGTCCTCCATCACTGGAGGTTTTTAAGAAAAGACTAGACAACCACTTGTCTGAAATGGTATAGGGTCTCTTGCCTGAACAAGTTAGAAGATTAGAAGATCTGCAAGGTCTCTTCCAACACTGTTATTCTGCTATGTGCCATGGCAATCGATTTTTTGTGTGTAACTCCAAGTCAGTCTTGAAAATAGGTCCTTGCAGTTTTCTTGGCAAGATTTCAGAAGTCATTTGTTGTTGCTTTCTTCCTAGGACTAAGAGAGCATGATTGGCCCATTCATCTGGATTTGTGCCTAAGACAAATCCAGATGAATGGGTCATTTCCTAGCTTGGTGCCTTTTAACCATTACACCAGGGAGGGTTCCTCCTGGTTCGGACCGGATCGCCTGAACTGGTAGCGACCCGCTGGTGACGTCACTGTCGGTACCGTTCAGTGTGCGCCGCCATCTTTTTTGGGGATTTTGTGCAAATTTTTCCCCTTCCGTGGCTTGAAAAAGGGCCCTCCTGCCCACCTGCAGGTGAATTCTGATCTTTATTTCTTTGCCCGAAGCACAGCTGATGAGCTCCTCAGCTGTGTTTCAGGCTAATTCCTGCTTCTGAGCATGAATTCTGAGCATGAAGCCAAACATCGCGATGCGAACCGGTGGCCAAAGTATGTGGAACCCACCCCTGCATTACACCAAACTGGTTCTCCATGGTCAATTGCCAGTTAATAAATATTATTATTATAGTAATAGCCAGCTGGAATCTACACAGGTGTGTCTTTATTGGCGTTCAGAATTTAGGCTGCCAATTCTGGATGCTGAATGTACAGTGTACATATTGAGCACACAGTTGAGGAAGGTTGGTCTATAAATATTAAGATGTAATATTCTTTGAGATTGTCCTCTGAATGAATTTTTGTTTCAGAGCAATTTCAGAAATTTTGTGGTTCTCAGATTTACATGTCCCAGGAGACAAAATTATTTTTATTTCATGACTAGATCCATTTTCTTACATTTTTTAATCTTTCTTCTTCTCTAAGTCAAAAATGAAAAGTATCCCATTATTTAAAAAGGTAGAGATATAAAAAGAAGATATTAGTCAGGAATTACTCTAGTAAATAACTTAGTGGCCCATCCTAGGAAAAAAATCCAAGAAATGAAATGAGAAATGTAATTATTTATATTCCGTTTTTATTATTTTTACAAATAACTCAAGGTGGTGAACATATCCAACATAACTTCCTCTCCCAGAAATTTCTAATTTTCAAAACAGCAGTTTCCTATTCATTTTAATTCCTGTTAGTTTCTCTCCATTTCTCTCTTTTCAATTCCTCCTATTTTATTTTATGTCAATCTGGGATTTAAAAAAAAAAGAAAGTCTGCATAAATATTTGTATCCATCTCATGTTCATTTTTCCTAATTTATATGGATTTGTAGATATATAAAAAAGTAAACAAACAGGAGCTACATTCTAATAAAGTGAGTAGGGTCACGAGAAAGCAAGATTTGATTTAGTATTGGTATTAATTTACTTTCATTACTTACATGAACAATTGCTCCCCATGTGTTTTTCCTCCCATCACATTAAAAACTAATCCAATTAGCTTTTATAAGGCTCAAGAGGCTGAATGCACCACTCTTTCCTCTAGGGTAGACAACATCCTTAAGGTAACATCAGTGAAGAGTTTTGTTAATCGGGAGAATGGAGTATTTATATCAGGGGTGTCAAACTCAAGGCCTGGGGGCCGGATCTGGCCCACAGGGTGCTTAGAACTGGCCTGTGGGGAAGCAGTGAAGGACCGGCCTGCTGTGCTTCTGCCAGCGAAAACAGAGCTTGTGAGGGCTGCGGACGTCCCTCCCAAGCTCCGTTTTGACTGGCAGAGGGTTGCAGGAGGCCGTCGCAGCCGAAAATGGAGCTTGGGAGCCCGTTTTCGCTGGCAGAGCACTCGGGCCTCCCTGAGGTGAGATTGGGTCCCACCCTTCTGTCCTTCCACAGGAGCCTGAAGACCTGCCAGATGGCTTAGTGCCCTAACAGGGAAACATCATATTGGGGGTGGTTTTTGAATTAAGAGGCAATCCCACCTCCCTTCCCACATACTTTGTTCCCTCTCTCCCCATCTTTTAACTATATCTTGATTGGCATTTTATTTTTATTCTTTTAAATATATTTATTTTTTAGGATTTTAATGTTTTAATGTTGGAAGTTGCCGAGAGTTGTTCATTACCAGATGGGCAGCAAATAAATTCAATAGATAGATAGATAGATAGATAGATAGATAGATAGATAGATAGATAGATAGATAGATAGATAGATAGATAGATAGATAGACAGACAGACAGACAGACAGACAGACAGACAGACAGACAGACAGACAGACAGACAGACAGATAAAAATAGTCCTCAACTTACAACTTACATTTAGTGACCATTTAAAAGTTACAACAGCATCGAAAAAAGTGACGTATGACTGTTTTTCACCCTTACAACTGTTGCAGCATCCTCATATACACATGATCAACAACTGACTCATATTTATGACGGTTGCAGGGTCCTAGAGTCATGTAATTACCTTTTGTGACCTTCTGACAAGCAACATCAATGGGGAAGCCAGATTCAATTTACAACCATGTTACTAAGTTGACAACTGCAGTGTTTCTCTTAACAACTTTGGCAAAGAAGGTCATAAAATGGAGCAAAATTCACTTAACAAGTGACTCACTTAGCAACAGAAATTATCCTACTCAATTGGGGTCATAGGTTGATGATTACCTGTATGTATATAGCAGGGGTGGGTTCCACTTATCTTCGCGTTCGCATCGCGACATTTCGCGCAATTTGGCTTCCGCGCATGCTCTGTAGCAGGAATCAGCCCGAAACACAGCTGAGGAGCTGATCAGCTGTGCTTCAGGCAAAGAAATAAAGGTCAATATTAACCCGGGGGCGGGCGAGAGGGCTCTTTTTCAAGCAGCGGAAGAGGAGAAGCCATCCAAACAGGGAAAAATTCGCAAAAAAATCCCCCCCCAAAAAATGGCAGTGCCCACGGACCGGCACCGACCGAACCGGATCTGTGATGCCATCGTAATGTCACCAGCGGCTCGCTACTGGTTCGGGCAATCCGGTCTGAACTGGAAGGAACCCAGCCCTGGTATATAACCACATATGGCCTGCTGCTGATCTGCTGCGTGGTGCAATTCAAAGTGTTGGTAATCACCCTTAAAGCCCTTCATGGCATGAAATCATGCTACTTGAGGGAACCATCTCATTCTACTGAGATAGGCCCATCCCACCCATGCCGGCAGGAGAGGCATGATGGGATGGGCCCATTGGCACGAGTATTTTGGCTGGTGAGGTCTAGGAGAAGAGCCTCTCTCATTGTGCTTGTCCTCTGGAACATCTTCCCCCTCCCTTCCGAGTGATATCCTCTCCCACCTTTCCAACTTTCCTAAGAGCCTAAAGACCTGACTCTGCCTGTTAGCTTGGGGGTCCAATGGAGGGAACATCACAGTGAAGGTGGTTGATAGATTAAAAACAGATCCCACCTCCCCCACTCCTGCTCCGACCCTCCCCATCTTTAATTGGGTTGCAGTGTTTGGCTTTTTGTACAGTATTAACTTATTTATGCTTCTAGCTTATACAATTTCTATCTTTTATGATTATAAGCTGCCCAGAGTGACCCTGAGGTAAGA
This sequence comes from Diadophis punctatus similis, assembly GCA_023053685.1. Classification (NCBI taxonomy): domain Eukaryota; kingdom Metazoa; phylum Chordata; class Lepidosauria; order Squamata; family Dipsadidae; genus Diadophis; species Diadophis punctatus. The sequence goes on from JALIGW010000002.1 coordinate 227,243,040, forward strand.
CGGGTGGATAATAAACTTTATAATTAAATACATAAAAAATATGTAGAGAAAACAAATGGGCATTAGGTTCCTTCTGGGAGAAGGGTGGCTATATAGGTTTGTTTATTAAATAAATACAATAATAAACTTACTAATGTATCCACTAGGCATCAGTGCCCCTCAACCAAATTTCACAAACCTATTGAAGCAACCAGTTCACAAGTATAGGAAGACCTTTCTGCACCAGTTTTGCTAGCTGGTTTTTGGGGGAAGAAGAAATAAACAACAACAACAACAACAACAAAACCAGAAACAAAAGTGAAAAAAGATTTGTTAGAAAGGAGAGATGTTCTAACTCACTTTTGGTTCTCACTTCATCAATGGCTGGCTTTCAATCCACATGCTCCATTTGCCCAGTGCCTTCATTAATTTATGCTGGAAAGAATCGTCCAATCCCAGTTTAGGGACCCTAAGTTTAGCCATAATTTTCACTGTGCACAGCATACCTGAGGCCCACTTTTGCACCGACACGAAACAATATTGTGAGCAAATGAAATATAACATGAAAAAAATTGTGGTTAGTATTGGTAGTATTTTCACCTGGAAAAAATAAACCCACACCAACAATCTGGTGTTTTGCTGAAAATTGCTCAATCTATAAGACAAAACATCGGCAGAAGCTGTTCCATGTAATTGTTTCTGGAGAGTTATTACAGCATTAGCGGTTTGTGAGAATGAAGTTTTCAACGAGCCGGCATATCATTGGCATTAATTGCTGTTTTCTTTCTTGCTGTTGTAATGCAGAGATAAGTAACATTTCCTAGCTGTGGGTACAATCATGCCATCTCACGGTGGAGCCATTTCATTTTTTAAAAAATGATTGAAATCTCATGAATAATTTGGCAATCTCACCCTCCTGTAAGATCTCATTGCTGAGCACAGTACAGCAACGGTATGAAAATCCAAATATAATTTTCATAGTCTGTACAGAAATGTGATAATGAAGTGACAAGTTAGAAAACAAAGTGATCTTATCTTGTGTATAAATGAATTTATAAGCTAGATGTTTCTCATTAAACACACATTTAAAAACAAAAAAGCACTTCACTCATGATGCAACTTCTTCACTCAGTTGTTTTAAAAAATCTCTCTATCTTTACTTCCACAAAAGGACAAAGTTTAGAATTATTTATATCACGGGTGTCAAACTCGCTGCGTCACATTGCCATCATGTGATGTTTTGCGACGTTTTCCCATTCGCGGAGCTGGGGTGGGCGTGGTCTGTGCGTGATGTATCCAGCCCGCGGGGCGCCAGTTGGACACCCCTGGCTTATATGAAACAAATTTCTTTTTTACATAATATTTATTTTCAGGAAAGAATGTGTAGTTTGAGAGTTAACAAATAGTCATTAAAGGAATCCAAAATTTGATTTTTACTTATGTTTTTCTTTCTTTCTTTTATTGCATTTATTAATTTTTTAATGCCACCCATCTCCCCTACAAGGTGGCATAAAAATTTAATAAATACAATAAAATAAGGACACGGTAGCCCATTCTGATAGAGTAAGATGTTCCAAATGTAACATCTGCAGTGCTAGTTTCAAAGTTGGAGTGTGATGCCCTGCCTGGTTTTATTTATGTTCCTTTATTGGTCATTAAACCAGCAAACCAGCAATTAATTAGGAATTTGCTAGAAGTACATATTTTAGTGAGAATGCAAATGCTTAACGCAAGGATTACTTTGCTATTTTTAATATGTGTATGAGAAGGACGATAATTAACAAAGACTCTCTGGAGAAAAAGGCATTTTATATAAGACAAGTTTTGGAATAAAGTAAGATAGCGTTGGTAACAGAAGGGTTTGACGTTTTCATAAGGATTTGGGTCTATTTCTGTGGTGAGAGAGAAAGAGAGAAAAGAGATCACTGCCTGTGAAGATTAAAATGATAACACTCAAGAAAACTAACAATTGCAGTAACAGTTTGCTGTGATCAATGCTTGCCCTAGACTTTTTCTCCTCCCTCATTAGATCTCTCAGTAGATTTATTTCCATCTTCTTCTGTTCATTTCCTGTGCGGCTTCCTGGAGCTACTGATTATTTTTAGAAATCAAGGGCTTATAGAGATATGCCAGCTGGGCCCTGAGTAAGGTTGCCTGTCTACCAGCAAGGCAGCTGAACAGAAAGAAATGAATGGAAATTCTTCCCATGAAGCATCAATAGACAACCTTATCATTGCCATTGTTGTAGATGACCTCTGAAAGAGTTGATTGAGACAGAAGCAAGTCCTGGAGAGGACCAGACTCAAAATGGGATGAAGATACTTCTCTCCCATTCTAAGCCATGTTTTCTCCCTCTAATACCACAGACACACAGACACACACACACACACACACACACACACACACACACACACACACATCTCTCTTTTTACCTGAAATCATTTTTTCACCCACTTAAATGTTAGTGCAGACAGTTCTGATGAAAGGTCTGCATTGCAGCTTTGGAAATTCAGCTTGAAGCTGCTTGGAAAACAGCACTGGCTGTAGTTTTACTTTCTTTCCATTATACTCAAGGCAAGCTCAGTTGCTGGCGATGGGTCACCCCACTTTCGTTTTCAATTTTCTAAATGTTAATTTGTCTTGAAAGGCCCAGATCTGTTTCACCCCACTGTTTTTGGTGTCCTCCTGGAACTTTTAGATGGTCAAAGCTGACTTTTGACCCATTCTGATTCTGAGTATATGCAGTAGATAGATACTGTGTTTGTTCCTCTCTCTACTGTTTGCTTTAGAAGATAGAATAAGGGACCTTGGAGATCTGGTCAAATCACCTGCCATGGTAGGAGTTCCTATACCATTCTGGACTTTCTTTGGGATTGATGGAATGGATACACATAATCATAGAAAAAATAACAGAACAGAATAATAGAGTTGGAATGGACCCCAGAAGTCCTCCAATCCTCCCCCACCAACCAAGCAGGAGACCCTACACCATTTCAGACAAATAATTGGTCATCGGGATCATCACAGGGTGTGTATTAATGTTCCAACTGATGAACCCAAGCAAGCAAGCATGGTTGAGATGATCCAATCTCTTAATGCAAAACTTTATTGAGTACATCATTTTGGCACTGGTTAAGGCAAAACCAGCTCTAGCTAATTCCCATGCAATCCCACATAATTAAAGTATAGAATTCTCCCTCCCCTTATTAGTCAGGTCACATTGTCCAATTCAATGTCATTGTATTGTTATGAGAAAATGTCTCTGAGGTTTTCAACCACCTGCTGAAGTGTCCTTGGCTCTCACAGTTTGTCTTCTTGATGTCTGGAGCCTACATTCCATTTCCCCCTCCCTCGCCCCCTAGTTTGTTGGTAAGATGAGAAGCGATAATAGTTGCAACAGTATAAACGTGCTTCGAAACTTGACAGTGTGTTTAAAAAGGTCCAATGACAGTGCAATCAAAGTGGCATACATGAAAACAGATAGAGCTTCGTTTGTACCATTGCAATTTGAAGCTTAGTCAACATACTTTCAACTGGAAGACTGTGGTAGAAATCCGAAGACAGTGGTATCTTGTATCTACTCTAGTTGGGAATGTGTTTTTGAAAAAAAGGAATAAATTGCCTAATATTTTGCTTTCTTTTTAAGATATTGGGAAAGAAGGGAAAAAAGGATCAATGAGGGCAAGAGGCATTATACAAGACAGGAGATAAAAAATTATCAATTCATAGAATTCATAAAGATGAGAATGTGTTTTTTGAAAAAAAGAGTAAATGGCCTAATACTGTATTTGTTCCTTTTAAGACTTTGGGAACAAAGGAAGGAACAAAAGAGTCAACAAGGGCAAGAGGCATTACACAAGGACAGAAGACAAAAATGATCAATTCATATCTTTTTAAATAAGATATTACTGTATTGTAGTAATATAACCGAAAGCCAGTTTGGTCTAGTGGTTAAGGCACCAGGCTAGAAAGTGGGAGGTCATGAGTTCAAGTCCCACCTTAGCCATGAAAGCCAGCTTGGATGACTTTGAGCCAGTCACTCTCTTTCAGTCCAATCCTCCTCACAGGGTTGTTGTTGTAGTGAGGAAAATAGGAGGAAGAAGATGTGTGTAATACGTTCACCGCCTTGAGTTAATCAAATAATCAAGGTGAGATACAAATAATAAATACATTGAATCTGTAGCGCATAGTTTACTACCAGCATTCATTGCTAGCAAAGCAAGATAGGAAGTTTGGAGAGAGGAGTCTACAAATCTTGCATTGATTCATTAAGCAGTCATTTGAGGGGAACGTGACAAATCTAATTCCCACTTCTGCTGGGCATAGAATGCTTCAAGGAATAGATGAATCGTCACTCATTTTTGTACTGTATATAAGGAACAAGGCTTGGGAGAGTACGTTTCGCCCATGGATCAGAAGGTAGCAGAAACAATATTAGCAATCTGTGCCGGATAAGCAGATGAGAATCAAATGGTCAGAAGGAGAAAGTTGGCATTAAAATAGTCATGATATAAATTGCTCCTCATCCCAGTCCACCTCTGGCTTTGTTGTTTAAAAATGGGGGATTGGGGTTGTTCGAAATGAAAATAAAACACAAATAAAACAAGGGAAGCTGTTTGTGCTGAGGTAAATAGCTCAGAATGTGGAAAAACCCTGGCGCAGATTTCCAAATTCAGCCTGACTATCCCACTGATGCCTCTAATTAGACGCAGTGTTTCCCAACCTTGGCAACTTGAAGATGTCTGGACTTCAACTCCCAGAATTCCCCAGCCAGCGAATGCTGGCTGGGGAATTCTGGGAGTTGAAGTCCAGACATCTTCAAGTTGCCAAGGTTGGGAAACACTGAATTAGACAGTTTTAGCTGGAGTGAAGGGTTGCAGTGCTGCTTTTAGCCATCTTACAGGTTATGTTACAATTTTAACGCATCTAGTTGAACACAATAGATACGATGATGGCCAGGCAATATTATTGGAGGTTCAATTCATACTTCTGTTGCATTAAAAATCTAGATCATTAAACAAGATTCAATCATTAGACTGTTGCTTACTGCTTGATATTTTTTGACTGATGTTAATCTTAGTGTTAATTCGTGCATATTTAAGTATTTGATTGCTGGCAATTTTTATTTTTATTTATTTATTTTTTATTTATTTTGTCAAGCGTGTATATGATTACAAAGTATAAACATAGTATAAACATGATTGTGAATATATAAGAAGTACAAGCATGGTTATGAGTATATGATATTTTACGAATACATGGGTACATTAGGACAGGGACGGTAGGCATGCTGGTGTGCTTATGCACGTCCCTTACAGACCTCTTAGGAATGGGGTGAGGTCAACAGTAGACAGTCTAAGGTTAAAGTTTTGGGGGTTTGGGGAAGAAACTACAGAGTCAGGTAATGTATTCCAGGCTTTGACCACTCTGTTGCTGAAGTCAAATTTTTTGCAATTAAGTTTGGAGCTGTTTACATTAAGTTTGTATCTATTGTGTGCTCGTGTATTGTTGCAGTTGAAGCTGAAGTAGTCATTGACAGGTAGGACATTGTGGTAGATAATTTTGTGTGTTGCACTTAGGTCAGATTGAAGGCGGCGTAGTTCTAAATTTTCTAGGCCCAAAATTTCAAGTCTGGTGGCATAAGATATTCTGTTGCAAATAGAGGAGTGTAGTACTCTTCTCGTGAAATATCTCTGGACATTCTCAATTGTCTTAATGTCTGATATGTAGTGTGGGTTCCAGACAGATGAGCTGTATTCGGGAATTGGTCTAGCAAATGTTTATATGCTCTGGTTAAAAGTACAATATTACCAGAGAAGAAGCTACACAAGATTAGGTTAACCACTCTTAATGCCTTCTTGGCAATGCTGTTGCAGTGGGCTCTGGCACTTAGATCATTAGAGATGAGTACTCCAAGGTCCTTTACTGAGTGAGGATCGTCAACATAGCAATAGCAATAGCACTTAGACTTATATACCGCTTCATAGTGCTTTACAGCCCTCTCTAAGCAGTTTACAGAGTTCAGCATATTGCCCCCAACAATCTGGGTCCCAAACATGGTCCGAAACATGGTCGTGATCATCTAGTTTGTATTTTGTGTTTTGGTTATTTTTGCCAATGTGTAAGACTGAGCATTTGTTGATCATTCTGATACATAGTCAAGGTCTTTTTGAAGGGTAGTAGTATTGTTGCATATAGCAATGAGGTCTTATAGTCTTTTTGTTTCTTTTTTTAGCTTTTTCATTGTCTCTTTTGAATGGTGTGTAAATATGATTTCTCTGTGTGCTTGTTGATGGCTGATTTGTCTGAATGCCAAGCCTCCAGGAATAATCTAGTATTTTTGAATTAAGCTCGGACTAGGATGCTCACAATTTCCCATTTGAAACTATGGTTAAGTCTGTTCGTGTGCTGTGAAATTAAGCAGTTTTCATTGTGTCTTCTGACTGCTACTTTGGATTTAAAGTAACGGCCTAACCTTTATTGTCAGCCTGTACCTTGTATCTTTGAAGAGGCTTTCCAGTTCTCTAACCTCAGAAAAAAATGGTAACAAATTTGCGAAGGAAGTAATCCTGGACTTATGACCACAACTGAGCCCAAAATTTCAGTTGCTAAGCAAGGCATTGTTAAGTAAGTTGTGCCCCATTTTACAACCTTTTTGCCACAGTTGTTAAGTGAATCATGTGGTCATTAAGCAAATCTGGCTTCTCCCATTGACTTTATTTGTTGAAAGCTGGTTGGGAAGGTTACAAATGGTGATGATATGACTATAGGATAGTGCAACTGTCACAGGGGTGGGTTCCTCCCGGTTCGGACCAGTTCACCCGAACCAGTAACCACCCGCTGGTGACATCACGATTATGTCACCGAACCGGATCGATTGGTGCTGGTCCGTGGGTGCCGCCATCTTTTTTTTGAATTTTTTTTTTTAATATTTTTTTTTTTAAATTTTCTTCTGCGAATGCTCAGAAGCCGAGTTTCTGGGACTGTGCATGCGGTTGCCATTTTGTTTACAGCATTTTGTGGGTTTTTTTATTTTTTTCGGGGGATTTTTGTAATGTGCATGCGCACACATGCAAAGCGAGCGCACGCCCACGCGGCGTAGCCATGCAGCATGGGAGGAAGTGAACCGGCAGTGAGGTAAGTTGGAACCTACCCCTGAAATGTCATAAATACATGCCAGTTGCTAAGCACCTAATTTTGATGACATGACCATGGGGATGCAGCAACTGCCGTAAGTGTGAAAAACAGTCATAAGTTACTCTTTTCTGTGCAGTTGTAATTTTGAATGGTCATTAAATGAATGACTGTATGTCAAGGACTTTGTGTAATTGGAGCCTGAGAAGCTGAAATTCAAATAATTCATGGCTCCTCATGTGATCTCAGGGACCATAGGTTTGCAACAGGGGTGGGTTCCCTGATTGTGTTACTGCCGGCTCGCTCAGGGATGCGGCACGTGTGCGCATGCGCATTGCGTGCCACGCATGCACTTCACACATGCACCTCATGCATGCACACATGCAAGCACAGTACTTTAAAAAAACTTCTGCGCATTCACAGAAGCAAAAGACAAGATGGCAGCTTCTACAGCACTGCCGAGAGAACTGGCTCGGGGGCGTGACAGGCCTGGGTCACTGCCGGTTCCAGTGACCCAGGCCACCAAGTTACTACAAGCTCTATAGAACTGGTCCGAACCAGGAGGAACCCACCTCTGGTTTGCAACTACTGATCCTGTCAATACACAGTATTTTTTTTACCCTTACTCCATGTTACTTTTTTTGCTGTCTTCTTTTTACACATTGGCTGATCTTTCCTACCTAAATCAAAATAGTATTTCAGAGCAGAGAACCTCAAATCATCCAAACAAGTTTTGTTTCCCACTCCTTGCAGGGCAAATTCCCTGCTTAAAGGGACTTTGCCATGATCACAATCATCAATCCTTTCTGTGTAGGAGAAACAATGATTCTAAAGAATTTATGGCCTAGCCAAGGGATTTTGTTGCCTGAGGAAAAGCAGCTAATGGGGTCATCCATCTAGACACATTCTTATACACACTCTACCTAAACTAAGGCAGGTTATTTTGGCATCCAGGCTAGAGGATCCGACAACATCTTTCCATCTGTGTCAGTAAAAAATCAATAATATCAAATATAAAACAATTTGTTGTCATTTTGTGACTCCCTAAACATTGTGCCTGAGGCAACCACCTCACTCAGCCTAACAGGAAGGCCACCTCTGGGTGTTACTTTTTCTTTAGAAACTAGGAATATAAAAACTCAGAGTAAAACATTGTGAAGCTAGAGCAGTGGTGGCAGAATTAATGATTATTCTGATGCTTTTGACACAGTGTGGTGATTTCCTCACAGTATCTAATTCCTCTTCCAGTTCCATGACACCCTTGCTTGAAGTGGAGGAAATAACCCATGCAATAAAGGAAGGAAGGGAGGGGAAAAAGAGAATGAAAGGCTGAAGTCATTCAATATTAAAATATGCATAGAAAGGCTTGTTTACAAATAAGGAAACACTCATTCCTCCAGCATCTGGAATTTGAATATTTGCATTAACACCAAGCACTTCACAGGACTAAATTTATAAGGTAAGGAAGATGATAATTTTAAAGAAGATAGATAGATGATAGATAGATAGATGATAGATAGATAGATGATAGATGGATGGATGGATGGATAGATAGATAGATAGATAGATAATAGACAGACAGGCAGACAGATAATGATAGATGAGAGAGGGCTCCCTACCGTAACCCTTAAAAGCTGCGGTGGTGAGCTCCCTCCTTAAGAAGCCCTCCCTGGACCCAGCGAACTTGAAGAATTTTCGTCCGGTCTCCAACTTGCCTTTTTGGGATAAAGTTGTTGAGAAGGTGGTGGCTCTTCAGCTTCTCCAGCTATTGGAGGAAACTGATTATCTGGATTCCTTTCAATCAGGTTTCAGGCGTGGCTACAGCATGAAAACTGCCTTGGTCGCCCTAATGGATGATCTCTGGCGAACCCGGGATGGTGGTCATTCTTCCATCCTGGTGCTACTTGACCTCTCAGTGGCTTTTGATACCATTGATCATGGTATCCTTCTGCACTGACTCGGCGGTCTGGGAGTGGGAGGCACCGTTTTGCGGTGGTTCTCCTCCTACCTCGCCGATAGGTCGCAGTCGGTGTTGACAGGAGGGCAGAGGTCATCTCCTAGACCCCTGACATGTGGGGTCCCTCAGGGTTCGGTCCTCTCACCCATCCTGTTTAACATTTACATGAAACTGCTGGGGGAGATCATCCATTGACATGGGGTGAGATTTCAACAGTACACTGATGACACCCAACTGTACATTTCCACCCCGTCGCAATTCAGGGAGGTGGTGGATGTGATGTGCCATTGCCTGGATGATGTTAGGATCTGGATGGGAAGGAACAGGCTCAGGCTCAATCCTGAAAAGACTGAGTGGCTTTGGATATTGCCTCCTAAGGATTATACCAATTGTCCCTCCTTGGTCTTTGGGGGAGATAAATTATCCCTCTCTGACCAGGTTTGCAACTTGGGGGTGCTCCTAGATCCACAGCTAAAATTAGACCAACATCTTACAGCTGTGGCTAGGGGTGCCTTTGCACAGGTTCACCTGGTGCACCAGTTGCGACCTTATTTGGAGAAGGAGGCTTTACTCACAGTCACTCATGCCCTTGTCAACTCTCGTTTGGATTACTGTAATTCGCTCTACATGGGGCTACCCTTGAAAAGTATTCATAGACTGCAATTGGTGCAAAATGCGGCTGCGCAAGTTGTGGTGGGTGTTGCCAGATACACCCACGTAACACCTATACTCTGCCAGCTGCATTGGTTCCCCATTGGTCTCTAAGTGCAATTCAAGGTGTTGATCATAATCTTTAAAGCCCTACATGGCTTAGACCAGGTTATCTTCGGGACCGCATCCTACCTCATACATCCCTACGACCAGTTAGGTCCCACAGAGTTGGTCTCCTCCAGGTCCCTTCAACCAAACAATGCCGGTTGGCGGGTCCTAGGGGGAGAACCTTCTCTGTGGGAGCTCCGGTTCTCTGGAACCAACTCCCCCCAGAGATCCGAATCATTCCCACCTTGCTGGCCTTCCGGAAAGCCATTAAGACATGGCTCTTCCTACAGGCTGGGTGATTGTGACTGTTGCTTGTGTTGTTTTATCGCTTTTAATTACTGTTTTATTATTGTTGTTTTTATTGTATTTTTTGATACTATTTAGCTGTTCTTATATATGTTGTACGCCGCCCTGGGAGTAGGGAGTAGAGCGGCCTATAAGAATCGCAAATAAATAAATAAATAAATAAATAAATAAAATGATAGATGATAGATAGATAGATAGATAGATAGATAGATAGATAGATAGATAGATAGACAGACAGACAGACAGACAGACAGACAGACAGACAGACAGACAGACAGACAGACAGACAGACTAGATGATAGATGATAGATGATAGATGATGATAGATAGATATAGATATATAGATAGATATATAGATCGATAGATCGATATATCGATCGATCGATCGATCGATCGATCGACAGACAGACAGACAGACAGACAGACAGACAGACAGACAGACAGACAGACAGACAGACAGACAATGAATGTCCAGATAGTTAGACGATGCATCTCTCTCTGTTTCTAAATTACTCAATTACTCTCCACTTTTTCATTTCCATGCACTGAGTCACCCTCTAATAAATGGAAATATAAGCTCTAAGATTGGGTAATAAACAGTTCACATTAGTATCAAGGAAACACCAAGGAGGCATACTGTCCTTTCAACAGAAAGTAAACAATAATTAAGGTATATAAATAAATGTGTTTTAATGGCCAGCGTTGAGTGAGTTTATTAGCAAAATAAAGTTAATGTAGGTAGGTGGAAGTCAAATCAAGTTTTGCAAAATAAATGCAAGTGGAGGAAGGGATCAGAAGAGGTTGACTAGAAGTGGAGATGCTGTTTTATGGAAAGAGAGAAATAAAATCAAAATGAAAGCTGTGAAGAGACCACTAGACAAAGCTGAACTCTGGTTCTACTGAATCAGCATGAATAGCAAAGCACAGAATGACAATCCATTACTCTAAGCAAGTGCTGAGACAATGCAACTAGCATTAAATAATGCTAAGCCTCCCACGAAAGCATTTTTATAATTTATTAAGAACACATGGAAAACACAACAGTGTAAAACAGCTTGGAATAGTTTATGAATCAATGGAAAGATGTCATCAAAATATATCTTGCACTTGAGAATGGAGGGAACTCTGAAGTGGCTTGATGTAAATATTCTGGAATCATCTAATTTTCATCATCTCATTTTATTTCTACAAGATTTATTCCTGCCAGTGTTGAGAAAACTGTGTACTTTTCCTTGTCTATCGCTCTGAAAGTCGACACAGCTTTTGGTACAGAGCTGTGAGCACAGCTAATCCATCCATCGCTCTCAGTTAGATAAGCATTCCTTCCATTTTCATTTTCCCCCCATCAAATGATTCTGCAGTTGTCTAAGACTTGGAGTTTAGTATAATTACCTTTAAAGGTGAGTACCTTTAAAGCCCTACATGGCTTTGGACCAGTTTACCTCCGAGACTGCCTTCTTCAACATACCTCCCTAAGACCGATTAGATCCCACAGAGTTGGTCTGCTGGTGGTCCTGTCAGCCAAACAATGTTGGCTGGCGGCCCCACGAACGAGGGCCTTCTCTGTGGCAGCATCGGCTCTCTGGAATACACTACCCCCCGAGATCCGTATTATTCCACCCTGCCAGCCTTCAGAAAAGCAGTAAAAACATGGCTTTGTCGACAGGCCTTCGGCCAATGATTTTAATACAACACAGATCACTCTTGGCCCCATGAATGATTTATTGTATGAGTTTTTAAATTGTGGTTTTTAATGTTTTTTAATGTTTAATATCTACTGTTCTTAATGCTTTTTATATTTCTTGTTGCGTGTGAATTTTTACTGTTGTGAGCCGCCCAGAGTCTCTCTGGAGTGGGCAGCATACAAATGCTACAAACAAACAAACAAACAAACAAACAAACAAACAAACAAACAAACAAATAGGGTTTGAGAATTTGCAGTAAAGTGACAAGGCTCTATTTTAGCATCTGTAATTAGAAAGTTCAGACTCTGGGTATTAAGATCATAGTAATATGATCTTAATAATAAATAATATGAACATAGTAATAAGATCATAGGCTGGACTAGAAGACCTCCAAGATCCCTTCCAGCTCTATTCTGATTTGATTGATTGGTTGATTGATTGATGGATGGATGGATGGATGGATGGATTGATTGAGATTAAGTATCCACAGCATTAATGATGGTGAGGTTTCCAAATGTATGTTGACAAATGTATTTAGCTTAAGCAAGTCCAGGGTTTTGTCATCAAGAATTTAATGATTAAAACAGATGTGTCACTAGATGTTGTTGTTGTTTTACCCATTCAGTCATGGCCAACTTTTGATGACTTTATAGGCAAGTGCTCCTCATGCTAGAGATTATTTTATGAAAAATCCACAGGTCCAGTTTCTTTCCCCTTTTATTTTATTTATTTTTATTTATCAAACAAAAATGATAAATTCAAACAAAGAAAATAAGAAAATCAAAATGTGACAGGAATAATAGGCATGCCTGTGCACTTACTCATGGCCCCTTAGGGACCCCTTAAATATGGAGTGAGGTCCACAGACATTAAGTGAGAATTAAAGCTGTGAAAGTTAATGGGGAGACAACTGAATCTGGTATGATATTCTAGAACGGTGATGGCTAACCTTTTCCGGACCGAGTGCCCAAAGTGTGCCCAAACCCCCAAAATGCAATGCACGTGTGGCCCCTATGCATGCCCCCTGCCCCGTTCATGTGAACGCACCCTGCGTGCACCCAGCCCCCCACGTTGCCCCACCCCCCATGCATGTGTGCGTGCCCCTGCGCGTCCCACCCCACACACATGCACACACGCCCCCCCTGCATGCGCCCCTCCCCCTGCACATATGCAGCAGAGACCCGAAGACCAGCTGGCTGGTGGGAGGCACGTGTGCATGTACAGCAGAGCTGAACTGGCCACAGAGAGGGCGCTGCATGCCACCTCTGGCACGCGTGCCATAGGTTCGCCATCATGGTTCTAGACTTTGACAATTCTGTTACAAAAATTGGATTTTTTTACAATCGTGTTTAGAGCGGTTTACATTAAGTTTAAAGCAGTTGTTCGCACACTTTACATAATGATTAAAGCAAAAAAAGTCATTTACAGTTAAAGCATTACTATGCTTTAACTATGCTAGAACTGGGTATGTGTAGTTTGATGAAAAGAAGGACTAGGGGAGACATTATAACAGTGTTCCAATATCTCAGGGGCTGCCACAAAGAAGAGGGAGTCAAACTATTCTCCAAATCACCTGAGGGTAGAACAAGAAGCAATGGGTTAAAACTAAACAAGGAGAGAAGCAACTTAGAACTAAGGAGAAATTTCCTGACAGTTACAACAATTAATCAGTGGAATAACTTGCCTCCTGAAGTTGTAAATTTTAAGACGAGATTGTATAACCATTTGTCTGAAATGGTATAGAGTTTCCTGCCTAAGCAGGGGGTTGGACTAGAAGACCTTCAAGGTCCCTCTCAACTCTGTTATTCTATTATATTCTAAATTAATGTACAATTTTGTATTCAATATCTAAATCTGACCGCAAGTGTCACAGTTCTAAACTATCCAAGCCAAGATTTTCAAAGCCTAGTAGCATAAGGCATTCTATTGTGGACAGAAGAATGCGAGACTTTTCTTCTAAAGTACTTCTGAACTCGCTCAATTGTATTAATATCCTATATGTGGTAAGGATTCCAGAGAGAATCCGAATTCCAGATTTCCTTACATTCTGGTTTACTTTCAGGTTTAGTGAAAAACATGCTGCTATTTATTATTGAGGTGTACTTACACCTGAAGCAAAACTGCAAACAGATGATATGCAACAGCAAACTGCATTGTTAATAGTTACATCTTGTTGTACAGTGAGAGCAGTGGTGGGTTCCTACAGGTGCGGTCCACTTTATAGCACCGGTAGCGGCCCGCTGGTGACATCATAGTACCGGTGCGGTCGGTTGCCAGTCCCTGGGCGCCACCATTTTTTTAAAAAAAATTGTTTTACATTTAAAATAAAAATTCTTTTGTGCATGCCCAGAAGCCGAGCTTCTGGCACTGCACATGCGCTGCCTTCCTACTCCACAGTGAATCCAAGCAGGGGAGGATGGCTGAGGGAGCGCATGAGACACTGAAAGAATGGGTGGCAGGAGCTATCTCCATTCCCCTCCCTTCAGCAGGCCGAGAAGCCATGAACGTGCAGTGATGATCCTAGGCATTTTCTCATGTTTGAGGCTTCTCGAGCTGCTGAGGGGAGGGGGAATGGGCGGCAGGACCTATCTCAGTTCCCCTCCATTCAGCAGTCCGAGAAGCCATGCTTACCCAGTCACATGGCTGGCAAGCCACACCCACAAAATAAGCCACGCCCACAGAGTGGTAGTAAAAAAAATTAGGAACCTGCCCCTGATTTATATGCCTCCATCTCACTGATTGAGGTGACATTCTAAAACATTTTCATGTGTGTGCATTTTGTATAAAGAGAGTTTGGTATAATTTATTTCTCCTTGTTATATTCCCATCACTGGAAAGGAACTTTTTTGCAATGCTTTTCCTTCTAGGTTCTGTCAAGAGAAAGTGCAATAAGTAGAAGTCTAGGTACAACATGTTCAGAACTTCAAGTGTCAGATGTGACATTTGGAAAATCAAAATAACCATCGCAGTGAGATGAAGAGGGAAGAACCAGAAGAGAAGCTTACGTGCTTTAAAACCTCCAACATAAATTCTCATGCTAGTAAAAGTCTCAGCAGATGGTAGTACTTAGCCAACATAATCTGGAACAGAAGCTCTCAGTGATGGCCCTGGGTTGTGCTTGCATGGGACACTATGAGGGAATACCAAATTTGATGCCTGCTTGAGGAAGTAAAAATTAAACCCAGAAAAAGGCAAATTATTTATCTCCTGCAACCAGTAAAACCACATGGATGTCATCAAGAGTTAAGCTTGACTTGAAAGAGGCTGTAGTAAAATAACAGAGGCTTAGAAATGCAGTCATTTAATTGTGTTATTGAAGAAACATGTTCCATCCACATCGACAGATGACAGACAGTGCAGTTAGTGAAAACAGAGTTATCCATAATTGATTCAGAGAATCAACTGAACAAGAACAAGAAAAGCATTAGAAGTGACAAGATAGGAAATATCCCTTGAGAAGAATTAGCGGATTTTTTTTCTTAGAAATGGAGAGATGGAAACATTTCTTTATTTCAAAATGAAACAAGTTTCAGATGCAATCCATCTGCTTTGGGACCATAATTATTAATTCTGAAATAGATAGATGAGAGAGATAGATAGATGATAGATAGATAGATAGATAGATAGATAGATAGATAGATAGATAGATAGATAGATAGATGGATGGATGGATGGATGGATGGATGGATGGATGGATGGATGGATGGATGGGAGGGAGGGAGGGAGGGAGGGAGGGAGGGGGGATAGATATAGATATAGATATAGATATAGATATAGATATAGATAACTGGGAAATAAAATGACTTCATACTCTCCTATAGCTCTTGAGATTATAGATAGGTAGATTATAGGTAGGTAGGTAGGTAGGTAGGTAGGTAGGTAAGGTAGGTAGATCTACCTACCTACCAATCTATCTACCTATCTATAATCTCAACAACTATAGTATGGAGCTATCTACCTGCCTAGCCATCTACCTATCTATTTATAATCTGCTTATCTACCTATCTATCTATAATCTACCTATCTACCTGCCTATCTATCTATAATGTTGACAGTTATAGGATAGTATGAAGCCAGTTTTCTTCCCAATTATTTTATATTAATAAAGAACTTTTCATTTAAAAACGATTTGATTCTGGGATCATCTGAATTTTGAGCAGCAGAGTTTCTTAAGCCAAGAAAGGTTATTTCTATGTGAAAGTACTGTATGGGCGCAGTGATTCCACAACAGATAAGACCATGTGCTCAGTGGTGGGATTCCATTTTTTTTTACTACCGGTTCTGTGGGCATGGCTTGGTGGGCATGTCGTGGCTTGGTGGCGTGGCAGGGGAACAATACTGTAAAATCTCCATTCCCACCCCACTCCAGGGGAAGGTTACTGCAAAATCCCCATTTCCTCCCGATCAACTGGGACTCGGGAGGCAGAGAATTTATTTATTTATTTATTTATTTATTTATTTATTTATTTATTTATTTATTTATTTATTTATTTATTTATTTATTTATTTATTTATTTATTTATTTATTTATTTATTTATTTATTTATTTATTTATTTATAGTTAAATTTATATACCGCCCTTCTCCGGGGACTCAGGGCGGTGAACAGCCAAGTAAAAATACAATATAAACATTAAAATATGTATACATTTAAAAGAAAATATTAGATGTGGCCCTGATTTAAGACAATATAATTAAAATTTGGTAAAATTTGGTAAAATCTTAAAAACCCCAAAAACTTTTTCATGCCAGCCCGGCTTGATAAAAATAGTACGTCTTGAGGGCACGGCGGAATGGTTCTTAAATCTGGAGGGAGCTGGTTCCAGAGGGTGGGTGCTCCCACAGAGAAGGCCCTCCCCCTGGGTGTCACCAGCCTACACTGCTTGGCTGATGGCACCCCGAGGAGGCCCTCTCTGTGGGAGCACACTGGTCTGTGGGAGG
Organism: Diadophis punctatus similis; assembly: GCA_023053685.1. Taxonomy (NCBI): domain Eukaryota; kingdom Metazoa; phylum Chordata; class Lepidosauria; order Squamata; family Dipsadidae; genus Diadophis; species Diadophis punctatus. The sequence goes on from JALIGW010000002.1 coordinate 227,259,800, forward strand.
CAGTTTGTGGCAGCAAGCGGTCTCGGAGATACCTAGGTCCAATGCCATGGAGCGCTTTAAAGGTAGTAACAAGCACCTTGAAGCGCACCCGGTAGACCACCGGAAGCCAGTGCAGCTCGCGCAGGAGGGGTGTTATATGGGAGCGCCAATTAGCCCCCGAAACCACCCGCACGGCTGCATTCTGGACCAGTTGGAGCTTCCGGGTGCTCTTCATGGGGAGCCCATGTAGAGAGCATTACAGTAGTCCAGAATAGATAGGGGTGGGGCCAGTCAGAGGTGGTATTTACCGGTTCTCCTAACTACTCAAAATTTCTACTACCGGTTCTCCAGAACTGGTCAGAACCTGCTGAATCCCACCTCTGCATGTGCTCATCCGTGACTGTGAAGAAAAGCCATTTGAGCATGATCACTAGCTTTAGTGATGTTGCTTGAGATAACTTTGTTCTTTGTCATGATTTCTTTCAACTTAGCTCCAACTTCCTCAGCATTCCTGATCTTTTGTGGACAGGCGCTTATACATGCTAGAATCTATAACTTGTCTTATTCTCCTATAAGCACTATCTTCCATCTTACTACTGAGAGGACAGACCAGCTCATCTGCCTCACAGTCATGTACTCAACTGGTAGATTTTTATGAAGTTAGAAATTTTAACTCCTGTGGTTACTGAACAGAAACACTTTTAAGAGCCATAATTTGTTTTTGATTTATTTATTTTTAGGGGGCGGGGGAATGGTCTTCCATCCTGCCACAGCTATTTTTACACGTTTCGCAAAATAAGGATTACAGCTAAGGGTGACATGCTCATTATTTGTTGGGGTAAAAACAAATGCCTATGAGTAATAGAATTCCTCCAGATGGGATTTTCTACTTTGACATCAAGGCATGTGCAAAAGAAAAGAAAAAAGATGGATCGGGAAATCATATTAATTATACAGTAATGAATGGGTGGAATTGACTTTCCCACGAATGGTGGGAAATAATCAGCTGGCAGTGCAACATGCTGAGAAAAAGGGAAGGGCAATCATTGGCTTTCCCAATTCATGGGAGGTGTACCTAAGGCTTTTGTGCAGGTGCTGATTGGTGCCTGTTGACTCATCCTGGCAGCTGCATTGTGTCTCATTAACTCTACCCGGATTATAAAGACGTAGGAAGGTCTTATTGTGCTCTTTATGTCTTAGATAATGTTGTCCAAAGAAGAGAATTACATGGAAAGTTTCAAAGAGAAAGACCATGAGAAATTGAGCATTTCTGTGTTCATGCCTCAACTTGAAAGCAAAGCTGCCTTCCAAAATATTTGGAATCCCATTAAATTCAATAAGCTTTATTTTCAGATTTAGGGAGAAGATGAAAAACTCATGCTAGTGGTAAATTTTAATTCAGGAATATAATGTATTTGATTTGTGCTTGGCTTACTCCATTGATGTTTATTTCAGTTTCACAATTAGATCAAATATATTTAAGGGAAGGGCTTTAAAAATAGAGACATGGGATTATTTTAAAGGTAGTTTTTTTTAAAAAAAATAGCAGTGTACCTTAATATAATTCCATTGAAATGAGCTGCTGCCTTTTTTGAGCGGATTTACACATAGCTGATTTATGCAAAGCTGAAATTACTGACATGGTTGAAGGGCGGAAGGGGTGTTTAAAAGACAGAAGAGGAAATTAAAGTAGGCCAGTAAATGCTTTTTATGGCAGAAAAGGAGCAAAAGAGATAAAACATCTTTTAGTCCAGAAGCCCCCTCAGTCCATGGAGTTTAATCAATAGATATAAATAACTTTGTCTCAAGGCACTCAGCAGTCCACTTGTTATAGGGTTGAAATCACTAATTGATGCCTCATTCACAAATTGTTAAAAAAGATGCATTTAATCAAAGGTGACCACTTCTAGTGGCATCTTCCCTATTCATCCACTCCTTTTAATCTTTCAGTGGATGGAAGTGTGTTCCCTCTGGCACTGATGACTAATGACCAAGCACAAAATAAATGACTACAGCTTCCATTCTTTTCCAAGCTCTAGATTAAAAGAATAAAGCAATTTGATGTATCCCACATCTCTCTTTTCGTCTCCTCATTCCACACGATCATTGAGAATAGAATAGAATAGAATAGAATAGAATAGAATAGAATAGAATAGAATAGAATAGAATAGAATAGAATAGAATAGAGAGTTGGAAGGGACCTTGGAGGTCTTCTAGTCCAACCCCCTGCTTAGGCAAGAAACTCTATAACAGTGATGGCGAACCTTTTTTTCCTTGAGTGCCAAAATAGTGCGTGTGTGCGCTATTGCACGCGCGTGTGTGCCCACACCCATAATTCAAAGCCCCCCACTCACTCCACCCCTCCTGCACATGCGTGCACAATCCCCCCACTCACCCATTTCCCGACTTCCAGTGGGCTCTATAGGCCCATTTTTTGCCCTCTGCAGACTCCAGAGGCTTTCTTGGAGCTTGGCGAAGGCAAAAACGCTCCCCCTGCCACCCTGGAGGCCCTCTGGAGGCCAAAATCGCCCTCCCAGAGCCTCCGCGCAAGCCAAAAATCAGCTGGCAGGCACACACATACGTGCTGCAGCTGAGCTAGGGCAACGGCTCGCGTGCCGGCAGATATGGCTCCGCATGCCACCTGTGGCACCCATGCCATAGGTTCGCCATCACTGCTCTATAACATTTGAGACAAATAGTTATCTAAACTCTTCTTAAAAACTTCCAGTGTTGGAGCATTTACAACTTCTGGAGGCAAGTTGTTCCACTGACTAATTGTTCTAACTGTCAGGAAATTTCTCCTTAGTTCTAAGTTGCTTCTCTCCTTGATTAGTTTCCAACCATTGCTTCTTGTTCTATCCTCAGGTAATTTGGAGAATAGCTTGACTCCCTCTTCTCTGTGGCAATCCCTGAGATATCGGAACACTGCTATCATGTCACCCCTAATCCTTCTTTTCATCAAACTAGACATACCCAATCCCAGCAACGTTCTTTATACGTTTTAACCAGGGGCAGGTTGCTCTTTTACCTCGCTACCGGAGCTCTGTGCGCGCATCGCCACGTTTGGTGCACACGCCCCTCGCACGATTTTGCTTCCATGCATGCGCGGAAGCAAAATCTCGGCGAAATCTCACGAGGGGACGTGTGCGTGCATGCGTGCAATTTCACCCAGATTTTGCTTCCACGCATGCATGGAAGCAAAATCTCGCCAAAATTGCACGCATGCACACATCCCCTCGCAAGATTTCACCAAGATTTTGCTTCCGCACATGCGCAGAACCAAAAATGCCTAAAAATACAGCACCGGAGCAGCCACGCTGAAATAGCACCATCTGCTGGCTGCTACCAGTACTGTAGAGTGGGCCGCACCGGTAGGAACCCACCACTGGTTTTAACCCATTGATCTATCAGAATTCCATCTTCTGAAAGATGTCTCATAATACAATACCATTCACAACTGATCAGCCTAGAAGGCAGATATAGAATCCACTTCTTCGTACTGGAGAGATGCTCTAGCCTCTTGTTTGGTTTGGATGATAGAAAAATAATAGCCCTTTTAAAACCAAGGTAGAAATTGCTGAAGCATGGCTAGGAACAGAGGAGACGAACATTGTTCTGCAGAATCTTAAAGTCTGGAATTTTGAGAAAGAAGGAAACTCCAGAGAAATTAAAGCACAGGAACAGATACTTCAGGGACCGATGCTGAAGGAACAAGTAAATAAGTCTAGGAAGGGATTTGGATCAAAATGTTTATGTTTGTTTCTCTGGGTTATGAAAGTCTATTGCGCATAATTGTATGTTCTTCAGCCCCTTTATGTTTATTGCAGATTGTTCATGAGGAAATGGTTTCTCTCTCAAAGTTTTGGTGGTATAATATATTGGAATCCTACTAAAGTCTCTTTACAGCAAATCCTTTTTATTAGTAGCAAACTAATACCAGCTCATGGTCTGCCTGGAACACTGTATTTTCTTATGTAATTCTCTTCTAAGGCCATTACTTTCCCTTGATTTGAACAGCTCTATATTTATCTCCTTCAACTGGGAAAGTTGAAATGTATTATTACAAGTCTTTTAATATTACATTTTATTTCTTTATTACTTCTGAGATTGACTTATTTCCCAAGGAAAGGATGAAACTGCTTGTTACCTTAACCCTTTGCAGTCAAGAAGTAAAGCAATTATTTCCCTATTATTTGATGATGATGATGATGTTATCCCTTTATTTCCCCCTTTTTTATAACCAGAAAAGTGGCATTGGGTATGAAATCTACTGTTCTTGCATAATGCTGTACGCCGCCCTGAGTCCCTCGGGAGTAGGGCGGCATAGAAGAACCAAATAATAAATAAATAATAAATAAATAAATGTCTATCTCTCATACATAATGGGATTGAAGGGATGGACATTACAGGTAGTCCTTGACTTACGACCCCAATTGAGCCCAAAATTTATGTTGATAAGTGAAACATTTGTTAAGTGAGTGTTGTCCCATTTTCTTGCCATTGTTATTAAGTGAATCATTGCAATTGTTAAGGTAGTAACATGGTTGTAAAGTGAATCTGGCTTCCCAATTGACTTTGCTTGTCAGAAGGTCACAAAAGCTGATCACATGACCCCGGGACACTGCAACCGTCATAAATATGAACCAGTTGCTAAGCCTCTGAATTTTGAGCATGCGATCGTGGGGATGCTGCAGCAGTCATAAGTGTGATAACCGGTCATAAGTCACATTTTCAGTGCCTTTGCGACTTTGAACGGTTACTGGATGAACTGTTGTAAGTCAAGGACTACCTGTAGTGAGATACGCATATCCAAAACAAGAAGTGGGCCCAAGGTGTGAAGACCAAGAGGGTTTCTGGAAAAAGAAAAAGAACTTTGAGACCCCCAGCCCTGCCCACCTAATTTTAGAAGTTGAGGTGGAGTTTCATAATAGTATCATATCTTAAAATGTTGAGGATTGTAGTTTTCAACCAGAAATAAAGAACAGAAAAAACCACACATTGTGGAGCTGCAGTGGCGCAGTGGTTAGAGTGCAGTACTGCAGGCTACTTCTGCTGAGTGCTGGCTGCCTGCAATTTGGCAGTTCAAATCTCACCAGGCTCAAGGTTGACTCCGCCTTCCATCCTTCTGAGCAGAGGTGGGTTCCTACCGGTTCTAACCAGTTCTTTAGAACCGTTAGTAGTTCGGCAATGATGTCATGGAGCCGGTTCTGTCGGTGTCTCTGTGGGCGCCGCCCAGGGGTGGGTTCCTAATTTTTTTACTACCACTCTGTGGGCGTGGCTTATTTTGTGGGTGTGGCTTGCCAGCCATGTGACCGGGTGGGCGTGCCTTCTTGGACTGCTGAAGGGAAGAGAACTGAGATAGGTCCTGCTGCCCATTCCCCCTCCCCTCAGCAGTTCGAGAAGCCTCGAACGTGCGAAAATGCCTAGGATCATCACCGTGTATTCGTGGCTTCTCGGACTGCTGAAGGGAGGGGAATGGAGATAGCTCCTGCCGCCCGTTCTTTCAGCGTCTCATACACTCTCTCAGCCATCCTCCCCTGCTTGGACTCACTGTGGGGTAGGAAGGCAGCGCATGAGCAGTGCCGGAAACTCGGCTTCTGGGCATGCGCAGAAGAAATTTAAAAAATTAAAAAAAAAATTAAATGGCGGCACCCAGGCACCGGCAACCGACTGCACCGGTACTGTGACGTCATCAGCAGGCCGCTACCGGTGCTATAGAGTGGACTGCGCTAGTAGGAACCCACCACTGGTGCCGCCATCTTGGATTTTGCTTCTGTGCATGCGCAGAAGCTTTTTTTAATTGCTGCGTGCACGGCGCGACCCTGAGTGAACCAGGATCCAGAACCCACCCCTGCTTCCGAGGTGGGTAAAATGAGGACCCAGATTGTTGGGGGCAATATGCTGACTCTGTAAACTGCTTAGAGAGGGCTGTAAAAAGAGGTGTATTAGTCTAAGTGCTATTGCTATTGTTATTGTTTTAAGTCAACAATGTGAAGAACAAATATTTACCATCAGATACCTGACATCTCAATCCCTCAGTTCAAGGCTAGTTTATGAGAATGTGGCATGCCACGCTAACAGAAAATATGCTGAACTACCACCAAGTACCAGAGGTATTATCCAAAGTAGATTTCTAGAAATGTCCTTTTTATTTCTTTTCTACATTAATAGAGATTTTTTTCCAGCTCTCTGACACTCACTGGAAAGACTTGTTAACGTAGTAATTCACACAATTGCCGATCGTTAGTACAAGACATTATTATTCCCGTTTTGTGATGATGTACCTATTTCCTGTTTTATGTTATCAGCTCTTTAATGTAATATTAAAATAATTTTAATAATTCAAGGCATTAAATCTTTATAAAGAATTTTCTAGGTCTCTAATTCCATTGAAATCTGTTTTTTAAGTTCAAAGAGTGGTTTGGCTGATTATATCTAGAGTAGCTGAATCCTTCGCTTCTGGAGTGCTATATAGAATAACCTTGTGAGAAAATAGCTTAAATTCAAAACTTAAAATACCCCCCAAGGAGTTTATTTATCATAGCAAAACATTAGCATCAGTAGACATGTAAACATTTGCAGGTTTCAGTGGAGATGTCCTTTGGGCATTTAAAAAACAATAGATAAAGGTCACATCTGCCCAGTCACATCTGACTCTGAGGGGATTGCTCATCTCAATTTCTTAGCCGAGGGAGCCAGCATTGGCCAACTACACTTTTGTGGTCATGTGGCCAGCATGACTAAACGCTGAGGCACACCAACACTGCTACCTTCCCATTGAAAGTGGTACCTATTTATCTACTTGCTTTTACATGCTTTGAACTGCTAGGTGGACAGGAGCCGGGCAGGAATGGGGGCTCACCCTGTCATGTAGTGTCCAACTGCCAGCCTTCCAGCTGACAATCCAGCATCTTAACCGCTGGGCCACCGTGTCCCCTTCCTTTGGACATAGCATCACTTAAACCATGTGAATGCCTCCGTGGGATAGAATTAGCACTTAGACTTATATTACCGCTTCACATTGCTTTACAGCCGTCTCTAAGCTGTTTACAGAGTCAGCATATTTCCCCCAACAATCTGGGTCCTCATTTTACCAACCTCAGGAGGATGGAGTCACCCTTGAGCCTGGTGAGATTTGAACTGCCAAATTGCAGTTGGCCAGCAGTCAGCAGGAGTAGCCTGCAGTACTGCATTCTAACCACTGTACCACCTCGGCTCCTATCTTCCAACTGGCACACAATAGATAATTTTTGGCCTGAAAATTAAAACCACGGAAAACCTGTCCCACTTACTGAAAGATAATTAATTTGACTGTCAATATTTGGATTTAGTTGTAGACTCTGTATCAAAAAATAAATGAAGCTGAGAATACATCTGATGTTGCTAGTCAGATGTAATCTACATTCATATTGTATATGAATATTCCAACCGCTATACATTGCTATTACACCGTGCTCAGCTGTGTTGATCCCACAGCTTTCTTCTACAAAGTACGAGGGGATACACTTAAGAGACTGAAGCAAGGGAAATGAAACTCTTAACAGAGCCTTAAGCTATTTAATACACGTTGGGATTTTTGTTTGGACAACAGGGTAAAGAGACTAGGAACAGCAGCTTCTGCATTTTTCTAGTGAGCCTCAGAATAATGTTCAGAAATATAACATATTTCATATCTAAAATAAATCACATATCTAACATAAATCAGATGCAGATGCAGAAACTGGAGACCAATTAAGACATTTAACTGTTGAAGCATCAATGATATTTTTTCCCCTTATATTATTTCTTTGACCAAAAAATTCACACATTTCAAACAGTATGAAGAAGAGGAGATATAAATTTTCTTGTTGATTCACCCCAAAGATTCATTAGTCCGAGACATGATTGGAATGCATTCCTGCCCTTTGTTGTCCACATCGGCTCTGCCATCTGTTGAAGTACATATTTCACTGAACGACAATCCCAAATCACCTCCTCCTCCTCCTCTTGTCCTGCAGTGCACTCCAGAGCAACACATGTGATGTGTCATTATTGCATTGCTGGTTTCCCAATTCTTATGAATAGTAACCAATGCTTGGGAGCAGGAACACAAAAGGTTATGAATTTAAGGAATACGTGCTACACATTTTCCTATTACAAAACTTTGTGTTGTGGGAAGCTACATCCCTCCTAGAAGAACAAAATATTTTGAAAAATATTTTTAAAAAGCCAGAATATTATATTGCCCTAAAGGAGAAACATGTTTTTAAAGACAAAAAGCAGCCTCCAAGTTTTGCTTAATCGCCCCGGCAGGACTGGGCCAGCCTATCTGCAAGGCAAAAGACCTTCAGCTCCAGGGTGATGGGATTAAGACATGACCCTCCAAATAAGAGTATTTAGCAGCAGCTCTTACTGCATTGCACAATCTCCTAAGGACATTGCATCACCCAGAAAACTTCAACCAAACTTGACTCAGACAAATATGACCCCACATGGCCCCATGGGAGTCTGACAACAGCCAATAGAATACATGCTCTTGCATAGGAACAGGAAGCTCAAGTGCAAAGCCCAAGAGAAGGTATATATACCCCTCACCCTCAACTCCATGTGGTCAGCTGCCCAGAACCATGTACTTGGTGGTTCTGCTTCACCATTGAACCATCTTTCCAATCAGCCTCCATATTTCCAGTGTCATTCTCTCGGCTTGGAACTGAACCAGATGGATATTTCTTCCAACAGTGTGAAGAACAAGATTAGCAGACACAGGAACAAGCCGCCCGGAGTCAACTTGTAGGGAAGATGGGAAAAAGAAAGGAAGGAAGGAAGGAAGGAAGGAAAGAAGGAAGGAAGGAAGGAAGGAAGGAAGGAAGGAAGGAAGGAAGGAAGGAAGGAAGGAAGGAAGGAAGGAAGGAAGGAAGGAAGGAAGGAAATTTTTAAAAAGATCTTGGGTAGCAGGCATCAAAAGCAGCTGAATTATATCTTTCTGCTTGAAAACTAGAGTTATAATTGGCTATCACGCACCTGCAACCTGTATGAATTTGTTTTAATTTTTTTAAGTCTAGTAGACCTTACTAGTAGTGACCCATTACTGCTTATCCTCAGCTAAAGTCCACTGATGGTCCTTGATGAAAAAGAAGCACACTCATAACAAAAACAGAAATGTCAATGTGCTGTGTCAAATCACTATATATGCAAGCGCACTACTTTAAACAAAGATGCTGCTTCTCTAATGATACTCCGAAATCAACTATTGAGGTGCAACTATCCAGATTGTATGCCTGCTACAACTCCATTTGAGCACCCAACTCAACATTCACGGATACTGTAGAGCCCACACGAATTCTTCAGGCCCCCGATATTGTCTTGTTCTTGCAAATCTGGAGTTGTCCGTGACACTTCCAGCGAATGCTGTGTAAAATGATCATTTCGCATGGTTGCCATAGGTTACTGATTGTTGCCGAGTTAGTTTGTGTGAACTGTTACAAGCTTTAAAAGCTGTTAAAACATTTTCTTTCGAGGCCACGCATGCATGGGTCAGAAAATATAGCTTTTAGACATTCATTTGCTGATGTTCTCATCAGCAGAGATATTGCAATGGAAGCCAGAAGGCCAAAGCTTACAGTAACAAAGAATACAGAAAAATAGTGTTAATAAAGTACAACATTGTCTATTGTATTAGGCAGAGTATGAGTAAGTAAAAACGTATGTAGAAAGTGCATTGGATGAAAAGATGCAATGAATGTATTCAGTGACCCAGATTGATCTGCTTAGTATTCTTGATTTTGTTTATTACAGGGTGCAAAGGAGCTGAGGAGTTAAGAGCAAAATATGTGTGTTTTAAGCCTCAGAGAGCCTTAGGTATTCACTGATTTTTGATTCCTTGCATCCAAAGTAAAAGCTGATCTAAAGCAGAACAACAAAAACCCAAATGGCTGGTCTCCATCACCCAGTACGTCAGCGATGGGTTCCAAATCCCAATGCTATTGGTTCGTGCGCAAGCAACGCTTCTGTGCATGCGCAAAAGCGTCCGGGGCAGGTGGGCGGAGACTTCTGCCTCCGCTACCAGTTTGTAGAATTGTACTGTACCGTACCGGTAGTAACCCACTGCTGCAGTACGTTCTTCATTTTATCTTCCAAGCTTTTCAAATGGTTGAAATACTAAAACAGTAATATGTCACTGTGAATTAGTTTAAACAGACAATATGTGATGCAACTACAGTTTGAGTTTAGTATAGGTAGATCTTAACTTTATTTATATTTTATGTATTCGTACCTCACCTTTATTAGTTTGACTTTAGTACAGGTAGATCTTAGCTTTATTTATATTTTATTTATTTGTATCTCACCTTTATTAGTTTTACAAATAACTCAAGGCGACAAACATATACAACATCACTTCCTCCTCCTGTATTTCCCACAACAACAACAACCCTGTGAGGTGGGTTGGGCTGAGAGAGAGAGAGAGAGAGTGACTGGCCCAAAATCACCCAACTGGCTTTCAGGGACTTGAACTCATGGTCTCTTGCTTTCTAGCCTGGTGCCTTAATCCCTGGACCAAAGTGATTCTCTTTTTTTTTATTTTGTTTTGTTTTAGTTTTCATTTTACCATCTCCCTTATAGATCTAACTAGACACCATGTCTTTTTCTGAATGTATTGCCCATCACTTTCAGTTTGATATTGTCAGATCGGAGCAGAATTTCGCTCTCTTTGAACTCAGATTCACCCAATGAAGTTGACAAGATAAGACAAGACAAAAAGAAAAAGAAAAGAAATAACAGTATCCAACACCTTGGAGCCAAGATAAGAAAATAGAATTTCCCAATTGCGGAGGAAGTACGCTTTCAAATCACTGTAGTAAAATCAGTAAAAGAAGTCAATTTCATTAATGATCCACCTGTAAGTTGTCTGGAAACATTGCGAAGATGGGAAGCACAGAGCTAAACTAAACACGCCCAGAGCAGCACAACTATTTTGTTTTTGTGGGTGAAGCCAAGCAAGATGGTTGCATATGTGCTGCCTATAGAAATTGATTGAAATGCCTGTAAAAATTGCCATAGTTGCAAAGACTATAAAGCACAATCATATATTTTTTGGGGGGGTGGGAAAAAATCAACATGTATTGCTATAGTAACCAGAGCAACAGCTTGGAGTCCTTCTGGAGAACTGTAATTACTTCTGCAAGTTTCAGAGGGCTAAAAGTAAACAATCACTGCTCCTCCAGCGTGGATGCTAGAGACTTTGAGTAATTTCATTCTGAATGTTAAATAGATGATAAAGAAAAATGACTCTCCTATGACAGTCTTAGCCCTAGAATTTGATAGGGGAAAAAAAGACTAATGTAATTTGTTTCCAGCTAACTAGTTTCATTATTTTATTAAAAGACAACGCTAAAATATATCTTCCCAGGGAAATTAATATAAGCCATTTGTTTTGCTTGTCTATTTTTATTTCTGTCTAAAATAAAATTCATTTTTAGGGATGCCTAAATTTCAAAATCCATTATTTTGAATTGAAAAAAAGCAAATTAACATATTTCATTGATACAATTTGTGAGTTGTGGCATCCGTAGTGCTCTCTGAGCTTGTTGAAGACATTTTGTTACCAAACTAGGTAACATTATCAGTGCTAGCTTCGCGAGTTGCTTTGGTCTCTAAAATGGATATAATTGTATATCAATTATCAAAGGCCCACCTAGTCCTAACTGCCACTTGCTCTTCCAGGCAGAAGGACCTCACAATTACACACCAAGTCTATTTAGGGTTGTGCAACTCCATCCAGCACCCAAGATGGTAAATTTCCAGATCCGGGAGAACCTAAACCCAAACCCAGTCAGTCTTGTCAGAGTTCAGTTGAAACTTCTTATATTCCATCCAGTCTCACACAACCTCCAGGCACCAAGACAGACATACCACTGCTTAATTTGCCAAGGGTCAAAAGGTATCATTGGGTATAGTCAGCATAAATTTGATGTACCTCTGCCTAGAGATGGAATTGCTGCATACCTCTGCAATCATGAAACATATACCTAAATGTTAATTTTCATGATATGTGTTTTTTATATGAATAGCATTTTTTAAAAAAAAGACAAGTACAGTCTGATGTTCTCAACATATAAAATATTAATACTTCCTTCTGAAATTATAGGTAGTCCTTGACTTTCAACCATTCATCTAGTGATCACTGGAAGTTATGACAGCATTGAACAAAGTGACTTATGATCTTGCAAAATGTTTTGCAAAAACTTGCAAAATGGCCCCGAGATTTGGACATTAATCTCAAAGGATTCAGTTAGTCCTCGACTTGTGACCTTTGTGAGCCGTGGTGGCGCAGTCATTAAAATGCCATACCGCAGGTTACTTCTCTGACTACTGGCTGCCTGCAATTTGGCAGTTCGAATCTCACCAGGCTCAAGGTTGACTCAGCCTTCCGAGGTCAGTAAAATGAGGACCCAGATTGTTGTGGGCAATAGGCTGACTCTGTAAACTGCTTAGAGAGGGCTGTAAAAAGCACTGTGAAGCGGTATATAAGTCTAAGTGCTACTGCTATCTATCTACCGGTATCTATCTATCTATCTATCTATCTATCTATCTATCTATCTATCTATCTATCTATCTATCTATCTATCTATCTATCTATCTATCTATCTATCTATCTATCTATCTATCTATCTATCTATCTATCTATCTCTATCTATCTATCTATCTATCTATCTATCTATCTATCTATCTATCTATCTCTATCTATCTATCTATCTATCTATCTATCTATCTATCTATCTATCTATCTATCTATCTATCTATCTATCTATCTATCATTAAATTTATATTGCTGCCTATTCACCCATGGCAGCTCAAGGTGGCTTGCAGAATATAAAAACCACATTTTTATAATAAATCATAATAAAATCATAATAAAATCACTCCCCACAAGGGTCACAAAATTGGATGCAACCCCATTTCATGACCGCCTTGCTGAGTGACGGAACTTCTAGACCCAATTGTGGATGTTAATCAATGATTGCCTGTATTTCGTATGATGTTCCTGCAAAGAAGGATCCCCTTCTGCTGTTCCACTAGCAGCAAGAAATAGCTTCTAAAATTCCAAAATGATCATTTGATTAAAAAAAAAAAAGAACAGATGCTGCATCAGATATAATACACAATGGCATTTTTCTCAGGATGAGCTTTGATCAGCCACAGCTTAGATTTAATTTGTAATTGCTTATTTAAAAACAGTGTTGGGCTGCATCCATGTAATCACCAGAAGCTGAGTTCCGCTTAAGAAAGTTGTTACTTTTTTTAGTTTAGCTAAAAATCAAGGTTTATGGGCATTTAATAAAACATTTAGCTGCTTTAGTAAAAGTTTCCTCTAATCTCATGCACTTCAGGGGTGTTGGACCAGGGATGAAATGCTACCCATTCGGCCTGGCCTGGGTGTACCGGTAGTGGCGGCTGCCAGTGGTTCGGAGAACCGGTAGCGGTGGCAGCGCAAGGCTCCGCCCACCCGCCTGGATGTCGCCATTTTCTTGTTTTTAACCCTCTGCGCATGCGCAAAGCATTCTGCGCATGCACAGAGGGTGAAAAAGCATGCACGCGCACAAGTGGAACAAGGGTGAAAAAGTGTGTGCGTGCGAGCAGAGCGAGCGAAGCGCGCACTTCCGAACCGGTAGGGAAGGTAAGTCGATTTCACCGCTGTGTTGGACTATAACTTTGGTCACCCCAGCCAGCACAGGTAATGATTGTGATGGCTGTGACTAATGGAATCTGTAGCTCCACACTTTTGAAGGGCAACTGTAAGAGAAATCTGGATAAGAATAATAGAATGTGGAATTGCAGTTGGTAAGACCTGAAAACGTACACCTGATAAGCTTCAAGCTCATGTAAGCTGCCCCCCATAAAAATAAAACTTATTTTCTGTAATTGAAATCAATCAGTATCTCCCAAAAGCTGTTTATCTGCTCAAGATAGAGACAAGACCTTTCTTTATATCTTTCCTACCATTCAGCCATCAAAGGAAATGAAATACAAGAGAATTCAAGTCTCTTACGCTGCCCATTGTATTGCCAAGCTGGACATTTGCCAATTCATTTTTTAATCTCCCTTTGCATTTATATTTCCTTTGTAGTATATTGTGCAATGCAGGCTTTCATCTCCAGTGAAAAACCCTGAAACCCTTAGTTTAATTGCCCAGTAACAGCTAACTTAAATGATCTACTTTTACCAGCTATATGTCAAAAATCCAGCAGGGATTTGCAGTAAACTCTGCAATGTATCATACAAATGTACACACAAGAAATGAGCAAGTATGTATATCAAAACACTTAGAAAGCCTGAGCCAAGTTTTTTTTCCTTTCCGCAGCATTTTAATTACATGTATCCACTTAACACATTGCATTATGTTCTGTTAAATGCGTATTGACATGCCATCGATGGGCGTTTATAGAGGTACAAGGGAGAAAAGACAAAACATGCACTGTGACACAAACTCAATCAATCAATCAGAATAGGGCTGGAAGGGACCTTGGAGATCTTCTACTCCAACCCCCTGCTCAAGCAGGAGACCCTATACCATTTCAGATAGGTGGCTGTCCAGTCTTTTCTTAGAAACCTCCAGTGATTAAGCCCCTACAACTTCTGAAAGCAAGTTATTCCCTTGGTTAATTGTCCTCACAGTTAGAAAATTTCTCCTTAATTCCAAGTTTATTTATTTATTTATTTGGCAGTTTTTCTATGCCGCCCTACTCCCTCAGGACTCAGGGCGGCGTACAACATTTTATGAAAACTGCAAACAAATCATTAAAAAGGCAATTTTAAGAACAATTTAAAAATCCTATAAACACCATTCATACGTGGGGGAGACATCAGATATAAAATCGTCTCAAACTCACCCCGCCTGCAGGAAGAGCCATGTCTTAATGGCTTTTCGGAAGGCCAGTAAGGTGGGGATGATTCGGATCTCTGGGGGAAGTTGGTTCCAGAGAGCAGGGGCCCCTACAGAGAAGGCCCTCCCCCTAGGCCCCACCAGTCGGTTGCTTTTCTCCTTGATTAGTTTCCATCCATTGTTTCTTGTTTTGCCTTCTGCTGCTTTGGAAAACAAGTTGACCCCCTCTTCTTTGTGGCAGCCCCTCAAATAATGGAATACTGCCAGGGGTGAAATCCAGCAGGTTCTGACAGGTTCTGAAGAACCGGTAGCGGAAATTTTGAGTAGTTTGAAGAACTGGCAAATGCCACCTTGGCTGGCCCCACTGGGAATGGAGATTTTGCAATATCCTTCCCCCAGGAGTGGGGATGGAATGGGGATTTTGCAGTATCCTTCCCCTGGAGTGGGGTGGGAATGGAGATTTTGCAGTATCCTTCCCCTGCCACGCCCACCAAGCCACACCCACAGAACCAGTAGTAAAAAAAATGGATTTCATCACTGAATTATACTGCTATCATGTCACCCCTAGTCCATACTCAATTCCTGCAACTGTTCTTCATATGTTTTTGTCTCCAGGCCCTTAATCATTTTGTTGCTCTTCTTTGCACTTTTTCCAAAGTCTCAACATCTTTTTTCTAATGTGGTGACCAAAACTGGATGCAGTTTTGGTCACTTTCTAAGGATTTATAAAGTGGTACTAATACTTTGCGTGATTTTGATTCTATGCCTCTGTTTATACAACCAAGGATTGTATTAGCTATTTTGGCTGCTGCCACACACTGCTGGCTCATGTTTAAGTGATTGTCCATTAAGATTCCAACCACAGAGAAATTTGCTCATGAATTTTGAAATATATTTCTTTTTTTTTTAATTTTTTTATTATTTTTCTTCATTAAACATCTGAATATTTTGATACAGATCTACACCCGTTTTTACAACATTGTTATATCTCAATTATGCACATTAAATCATAAATTTACAGTCTCTTCTGTCTTTGTTTTCTTCTCACGTTGTCACACAGTCTTTCCTCTTTTTTTTAGTCCAGTTGTACCATCTAGTCCATGTTTTGTAGTATTCTGAGTCGCATTGTCCTTTGAGTTGAATAGTCAGCATGTCCATTTCAGCACATCTATATATTTTGTCCATTAGTATATTTTCTGGTGGGATTTGATTGTCTTTCCAATATTGTGCATATGTTATTCTTGCCGCAGTTGTAATATGTAGTATTAAATATTGTATATTTTTTGGATGTTGTTTTTCCATTATCCCCAGAAGGAAAAATTCTGGGGTAAATTCCATTGTTCTCTCAGTAATTTCTTGTAACCAGGCATGCACTTTTTTCCAGTAGCCCTTTGCTTTGGGACACAACCACCACGCATGAAAGAAGGTACCTACGTCTTTTTTACATTTCCAGCAAGCCGAATTCATTTTTGGGTATATTTTGGCCAATCTTGATGGAGCTAAATGCCATCTATAAAACATTTTATAATAATTCTCTTTGTATGCTGTTGACTTAGTTATTTTGCAGTTTATATTCCATGTTTTCTATCAATACATTTTCATATGAGTAGGACAAATGTGTGCCAAAAGACATTTGGTTGATATACAAATATCAATGTATTTGTATGTATACAAATGTATGTATGTATGTGTGTATGTATGTATGTATGTATGTTTGTATGTATGTATGTATATGAATGAGATTATCAATCAATTTCTGAATAAGTCATACTTTGAGAACTTAGGTAAAATAATTTCAGCTCTTCTAATTAAATTTAGAGCACTTAGTTTTTCCATTAAGCCACAAAAATTTGATATAGCATAAGGCTAACTTTCCCAACAGTAGCTGATCAATAGCTCCTGTGAAAATGAGTCAAGCATAACTAAACTAATGTGAATTTTGAAAGTATGGTCCATTAAACTTAGTTTAATGGCTTCATTTAAGTTTGCTGAGGTTTTTTTTTAATGTACTGGTGTTTATGTGTAGTTTTCCTGTAGCATCTGCTGAGGGACTTCCCCCACATGTTCCAACATATGGATAGACTTTTAAGGGTATATATACCATAGAGTGGCAGCCATGAAGGAAAATATGAATTAAAATTGTACTGATCTGGTGTTGATTATTAGATAGGATAGATTATGGAAAGAGAGTATCTCTGGCTAAAGAGAGAAATTTACAATTGTACTTACAACTGTTCTAAAGAAATTGGAAGTCACTTCTTTATATCTTTTTTCTTTCTTTTCTCTTTTCTCTATCTTTCTTATTTTCTTTTTCTTTTTGCACTTCAACTTAATTTTTTATTTCTTCCATTTTTTCCTTCTTACACTGTATTTATTGCTTTTTATTCTTATTTGTAAAATTTTCAAAATTTTAGATAGATAGATAGATAGATAGATAGATAGATAGATAGATAGATGATAGATAGATAGATAGATAGATAGATAGATAGATAGATAGATAGATAGATAGATGGATGGATGATAGGTAGAAAATAGATTTTATATATATATATATATATATATATATATATATATATATATATATATATATATATATATATATATATATATATATACAGAGAGAGAGAGAGAGAGAGAGAGAGAGAGAGAGAGAGAGAGAGAGATGTTAGATAGATAGATGATAGTATATATATAAAAGTTATCCTAATCTGCATTTAGAAGCATTTAGAAGCAATGCCGAAAAATATTTTTTCATTATTTATACCTTCTACAGAAAGACAATATATCCATTTCTCTGTAATTCAAGTTATATCCAGAAGTACAGCTTGTTAAATTTGCATTAAATGAATATTCACTTCCTTTTTTTAACTAGTCTGATAGTATGCAGACAAAAAATAAAACAGATGGTGGTATTTTGCTTATGTTCATGATATGACTGGTTTCCATATTTCAGATTGGAAAGCTATTTTTCCTCTTTTACGCTACTGATCTTGGAGGGCTTCTGCTTTCCCCTCTAATTGCTTTGGCTCATAATGTGATTCTTTTCAAGTTATTTATAACTTTTCACTGCCGATTCTTTCAGAGGACCTTCACTGTGGCATGAATTACTTCAGCTACTTTGTGGAGCATGACAATTTGTATGGCTAGTCTATGGAACTTTATTTCTCTTCTGTGTTTAAAATTCTGTTGACTATCCATATTCTTCAAATGCTTCTTCAAAATCATGTTGTTGTCAGAAGCAAGGTCTTCCTACAGAAGGCACCTTTTTTTTCAAACCAATCATCTCTGCCTCTAAGCTATCAAGAGCTTGGAAATTTAACAGATACTTTTTAACTGTGGCAATCTTTTATTTCGTTTCTTAGCAAATGGATATTTTCATTTTAAATTAATATTTCTGAAAAGCCCTGCGGCTTCCCTTTCTTCATTTAAAGTGGCCCTTTTCCTATTTCAAAAAAAAATTAATAACTATGATCTACTTCTGACTTTTTGCTGGGAAGATCCTGAAGTGCAATTCTCCATCTGCATATATATGCACCGCTCGTTTTAAGGTCTGGGCAAAGGACAAATTCCTGGATTTATTCTTTGCGAAAAAAGCATTTCCATCTCCCCTGAATTACAGTGAACAGGAAGATACCTCTGAAAGACACTAAATTGGCATCTCTGTGAAATGTTGACTAAAAGTGATGAAGGCAGAAATGAACCAGAGAGGAATAAGGAAGCAGATAGACTGTTCAGATTAAGGATTAAGCTTGAGGAAGAACTGAACTTGCTAAGTATAATCAGACCTAAAAGGCCCTTGGATCAAGGGTGGGTTCCTCTCGGTTTGGACCGGTTCGCCCGAACCGGTAGCGGCCTCCTGGTGATGTCACGATGACGTCACCGAACTGGATCGGTCGGTGCCGGTCCGTCAGCGCCACCATCTTTTTAAAAATTGTTTTTTATTTTTTTTTAATTTTTAAATTACTTTTTCCTTCTGAGCATTCACAGAAGCCGAGTTCTGGCACTGTGCATGCGGTCACCATCTTTTTTCGGCTTTTGTTTTTTTTTTTGGATTTTTTGTTGCTGCGCATGCGTGCACGCACGAAGTGCGCACACACCCACAAGGCGCTCCCACGCAGTGTGGGAGGGAGCAAACCGGCAGTGAGGTAAGTTGGAACCCACCCCTGCCTTGGATGACAGACAATTAATAAATACTTGAACTAACTGATAAAAAAGAAACCACATTCTGCAAGAAGGAAATGGAGTTTAGATTGACTTGAAGATGAGAACTAAGGATTATTCAGATAATTAGTTAGAGAATTAACAGGAGATAATGGCATATCCATTTTAGATTCGCTCTCTGTTACTGGGCTATTATTACATGTTCATAAGTTTAATGAAATCTTTCTTTTGTATTACACAAACTAAATTGCAAGGCTAGATTACAATGTTCCTGATTCTGCAAATGTTTCTAGCTGAAGTTTCTTTCTGATTGTTATAAGGGTACTCTTATAATGTTTCTCTCTTATTTAGGGGTATTCTTAATCTGTAATTTTATAGGGAAACAAAATAACTCCTTTTTTCGCTGATGTTTTTTCCCTGCCATAAACACATTCCTATCCCATACAATATCCTCATGTTAAGTAACATCATTTAAAAAAAACACCATATGATTAATTGGTTTTTTTAAAAAAAAAATCTTGGAGGATCTGATCCACATGTTGAGCTAATACATACAAATCAATGTATTTGAGACATGACACATCCTTGTCTTATTCCCTGTTCAGTGTTGAACCTCTCATTAAGCAATTCATTGATTCTCATCAGTGTTTTATTTCCATAACCCATCCTGCTGGTATCAAATTCTTCAACTGACCTTTAACTCCATATTTATGCAAAGCATTCCATAATTCAAGGCTAACTAATATACATCCATATTCAGAACCTCTCATCACTCTTACAGACTTCACTGTTTTTCTCAATCTTTTCTCATAAACAACCAAATCAATCATGTTTTAATTCATTCCTTTGCCATGTGGGCATATGAATAAATGTATATTTATACCAAATATTTGAACAGGCATTTTTCTAAGCAGATGCTCACTAAACAGTTACTGTTCTTATTAATTCTTGGGTTTCTAAATGGCCCAATTTCTTTTTCTACAGTTTCTTTTCAGCATCTATCCATACTGATATCCTAAGTGAATTTTTGCCCTGGTCACATTCATAATTATTCACAAAACCCATCCCCATTCCTTCCATTATCACCATTAACTGGAACTTAACTTGTAACTTTCACCTATAGACTCCTGCTTTCATGGGCACCCACAGCATACTTTGATATACATTTTAGCCCATTCATTGCCAATTGAACTTGTACTTTTATCTTCAAAAGAATGTATACTATACATACATGTACTATAGTAGAGGTCAAACAATCAGCAATTACAGCAGGGAAAAACACATGGCGAGAGAGAGATACCCTAACAGGGCCTCTTATTATTATACGGGCTCTTAAAGGGATAACAGCCAAAAATCTTGCTGACTCATTCCCATCATTACATCATTGCAGCAGCTGGTCAGCTCTTAAATCACTACTCTGATAAAGTAGACCTTGACCTATGACTGTAACTGAGACCTCTATCACTAAGCAATTCAGTCATTAAGTAAGTCATCACTTATTTTGCCATGGTCATTCTCCCATTCATCAGAAGTCAGCTGGGAAGATCACAAATGGGGATCACATGACCCCATGATTCTGTGACAGTTGTAAGCACAAGATCCAGTTGTAAGTCACTTTTTTTCAGCGCTGTTATATTTTGGAATGGTTGCTAAACAACTGGTCATTTGTTGAGGACTACCTGTACAAATGGGTTCATAGATATAATTGACGTCTACTGACCATCATGGGGTTGGTCAATCAAGGTTTTCATGCATTGCTTTTTAGCCAAAAAGAAAAGAGGCAGATTAGGTCACTGGCTTTCAATGAATCTGTGATACATGCATGATGGCTGCTAATTGTTAATGTAATATCAATCCATTTTGCCCAGGATACTACCGTACAAGGACAACCAATGCCCAGTTTTACCCTAAGCATTCTTCTATGCAAGCTAGGCTCTCTGATTTAGTCTGTGCCTTGCAAGTCGACATATATAAATAGAAATATAATTCATAGAGATTTTTCATCTGGGGAAAAATATAAGCTATAGGATTACTGTACGTTTCCATCATAAGCTAACTTGCTTGCCCAAATTTCAGATCATTGTACTGTACAGATTTCCATCCTTCCGTGACCCGTTTTTTGTTTTTGTTTTTTTCCCTTTACGCAACCAGAAAGCAAGAAAATGTAGGATATTCACCCAGGGAACAGATTCTGCAATATATCCCAGATGCAAACATAAACAGAGTGAAAGGGGAAGAGTAGGGGGAGGGAAAGTGGGGAAGGCACAGAAGTGCGCTATCTAGAACAGTGCAATCACATCTGTTAAAAGGGAGAAGTATTGGAAGATGGCCAAACACAGTCATAATTTTGGTACATTTTAAGCATCGCCCTCCAATTTAATTAGAAAGTTATGCTTCATCTAGTTCTCTGCATGGCCAAATGAAGCTGCAAATGCAGAGCTTTTTCTGCTACAGAAAACCTGATGCTAACTCTTATCAAATGTTGGATGATTTCTCAGAATATTACAGATCGGCTTGTATGTTTGTGCAGTGATGGCCATGCAGAGTTAATTATATTAGCCTACTCAAGGACCTCATAACGATCCACATAAGGAGACTTGTTTAAAATACACTGTAGATGTCCTGCCTTTCATCATACGCAAGCATATAATATGCCCCCATGTTTTAAAATCCAATTTACACTGATGGATTTCGCTTTTACCAAAGCCAAAATTTATCTCTTTCCTCTCAAACCTGGGCTGTTGCCAGGTTTTCATATCAAGTTGCCAGATTTCTTTGTAATCATATCAAATCATGAACATTATTTACCTTGGCACATTAAAATGGTTCTGCAATTTCAGATAGCATAACATTTTAATGAGTCACGTAATTTTACCCAGCTAAGCGGTGAACTTTCATCTTTCTTTCTTTCTTTCTTTCTTTCTTTCTTTCTTTCTTTCTTTCTTTCTTTCTTTCTTTCTTTCTTTCTTTCTTTCTTTCTTTCTTTCTTTCTTCCTTCCTTCCTTCCTTTCCTTCCTTCCTTCCTTTCCTTTCCTTTCCTTCCCTCCCTCCCTCCCTCCTTTTCCCCCTCTTTCTTTCTTTCTTTCTTTCTTTCTTTCTTTCTTTCTTTCTTTCTTTTTCTTTCTTTCTTGAAAGGAACCACTGTATCATAAAATAACTCTGCATTTGGAACAATGTTAAGACAAGAGCTGTGCTGCACATTTTTTGCTCAGTATGTTTTTATTTTTCATCCTGTTAGGTTTCTTGCAGTTACAGAAACTCTTCCGAAAAAGTAAATTTAAAAGTAAAATGTAAAAGTAAAAGTAAATGTTCCGTGACCTTGGGAAAAATTGAATCATAACCTAGGCAGCATTCATATAGTGAACAACCATGCATTGACTTACAAATCCCATTAAAATGCAATATGATATGATTGGTTATAGCCTATTATGTGAACTTAGGCGTGGTTTGTAGTTTAGTATGTTGGGTAAAAATAGCCAGCTGTGATTTATATAATGAATTATAGTTAAAAAAAACATTGATAGGCAAATATACGTCTCCCAGGATAATGTTGCAAGATTGAATCTGGGTCAGTTACCAGGACTAGAGGTTTACTCTTCCGAGGTTTTGGACTCCCTGAAGGTGGGCTCCAGCACGAGTCCAAAAGCTCAGAAGAGTTAACCTCTAGTCCCGGTGACTGACCCAGATTCGATCTTAAAACATTGATAGCACAATAAACCAGATGTGGGTTCCTCCCGGTTCAGACCAGTTCGGGTGAACCGGTCCGAACCAGAAGGAACCCACCTCTGGTTTCGCCCGAACCGGTAGCAAGCCATTGGTGATATCACAATGACATCACGGAACCAGTTCTGTCGGTGCCAGTCTGTGGACGCTGCTATCTTTTTTTTAAAAAAAATGGATTGGTTTAAAAAAAAAAAAATCCGTTTTTTTTCCTTCTGCGCATGCGCAAAAGCCAAGTTTGGGGCGCCCTGAGTCAGTGGCTGGATGGAAAAGAAGCCTCTTGGCTTCCAAGTTCAGCAGCAGGCTTGGTCCCTTCACAGGGTCACTTTTCTCCACGCCTGAGAAAGTTCAAAAGGCGCGGAGTAGCCTTTAAGGACAAAGTCGGCGTAGCCGCCTAGAGGTAAGAAAATGAACCATTGAGGGAAGGAGCTCTCTGGGACTGGTAAACAAGTATGGGGAGGCGAAGGGGAGAGAGAAGAGAGAGTGCTGGGCAGGAGCCACAGGAGGTGGAGGGCGGCAGTTCTTCTTCTTCACCCCTTCCCGGAGAAGGATGCTCTCAAGGCGGCTCTCCACCCTTGGGCAACAGCTCCGCCTCCTCCCCTCCTCAAGTCCGGCAAGTAAGCCCGCTAAGGAAGCCCACTCCTCCCACCAGATCCACCCAAGGAAGGAGAGAGAGAGCCCGGTGGCTCCGCCAAGCTGCCTCTCCCTGAGCTAGAAGCAGCAGCAAGCACCAGGCCGCCACCACTTCCGGGTTAGCCTTAAACTCCACCCCACAGCACCTGAGAAAAGGAGCTTTATTTTCTCGCTCATGCCGGGGAGCGTAGTGGTCTCTGCCCTTAACTACTGCTTCTGGTTCGGGGAGATGGCAAAAGCTGTAGGACTCTCTCCCTTAAAGGACTCTGAATGGGCTTGATTCTGACAAAAGGTAGTTCTCAACTTACAACAGTTCCTTTAGTAACTTTTCAAAATTACAACAGCACTGAAAAAAGTGACCTATTACACCTTTTCACACTTATAACCATTGCAGCATCCCCATGGTCACATCAGAGGTGGGTTCCTACCAGTTCAGGCTGGTTCTATAGAACTGTTAGTAACTTGGCGGCCTGGGTTGCTGGAACTGGCCTGCCACAGCCGTGAGCTGGTTCTCTTGGCGGCACCATAGGCTCCACCATCTTGTTCTTTGCTTCTGCGCATGCGCGTCCCTGAGCGAACCAGCAGTAGCAGAATCCAGAACCCACCCCTGGGTCACATGATCAAAATTCAGGTGCTTGGCAACTAACGCATGTTTATGACAGCTGCAGTGTCCCGGGGATCATGTGACAAGCAAAGTTAATGGGACAGCCAGATTCATTTAACAATCATGTTACGAACTTAACAAATGCAGTGATTCACTTAACAACTGTGTCAAAACTCATTTAACAAATTGCTCACCTAGCAACAGAAATTTTGGGATCAATTGTGGTCATAAATTGAGGATTATCTGTATAGTATTTTCATATGAGAGAAGTCCTATCATTAACCCTTTAAACCAGCCATTCCAAATGAAGTCAAGAATAGGTTTTTAACCAATTAAATACATGTGAGAGGAAATTTGGCCTTTTGCACGAGAGTTCCATTTCACTAAGGTCCAGGAAATCATGTTTTCAGTGTAATATAATGAAAAATGAATGCAAAGAATCCACTGAATTCCCAAGTAATCACATACTTTAATCCTACAGTAAGTCTGATTTTCCAATTTAAAAAATCAGTATTACTACCAAAACATACCAGTCATCCCTTACGTTTAATGTACTGTATATACATTAAAATTTTCAAACCCTTCTGTGAATTAGCTCTGCAATGCCCTTCCTGGTAAGATAGTGTTTAGATTCTTAGATTTTTCCAGCTTTCCTTTTAATGTGCTTTCCTTTTAATGTATTAAAATGCATTAAAATGTATTAAAATGCATTAAAAGGAAATTCCAGCTTTCCTTTTAATGTAAACTGAATACAGATCTGTGGGATTATCCAGAATGGTCCCCTGTAATGTATAACGAACGAGTGTGGGAAAAAGCAGAGGAAAGAATTTCAAAAGAGAGAATGTCATTATTAACTGCACCATAGTAAAAACTACACTTGAGTTACTTTGTGCTTTTCAGAATGAAAACTCATGCCACTGAAGGCAAGGACCTGTTGGTAAACCACCCAATAAATGCCAGTTCTGTTAAGAAGAAGAGCTACAGTACATTTCCCAAGGATTTCCTTGTGTGTTGCCTTCTGTGAGTCTTGCTGTATAATTTACAGTATCTTGAGGGCACGCATGAGGGAATAATGCAAGTAGACAGCTGGCTGAAAAAAATAAGAAGTGGGCTATTAAATGAGAGGACTTAGCATCACAAACACAATGTCCTTCACCTGCTTTTTGTTTTATTGTACTTATTTAGCTCACATAGTACTCATTACCTGGCACTTATTTTAATTGCAACCCATATTAAGTGTCTTTCTGGCATACGCTGCCAAAAGCCTACCAGAAAACAAATAAACAGGATTGTGTTTTTTTTAAAATATCAGTATTAAGAAGTCTGTATGGATGGTGTTTTATGAGAATGAGATGCAGAAGAGGTGCAACATCTCACAATGAGACTGGGATTATTGTTCTACACTAGACACACAATATTGAGTATGAGTGAGAAAAGGGGAGCAGATGATACAGGCATGGTGATTTCACAATGCAAATGCTGAAGTTTGCATAGTTGTGGCCTATGATGTCATGACAGAAATACCTAATTATGTTCATTTGTTTGATGACATTTGATGATAATTTGCAGATGATACTAAACTGGTAGGAATAGCCAACACCCCAGAAGACAAACTCAGGATCCAAAAAGATGTTGACAAACTTGAACAATGGCCCTATCCAACAAAATGAATTGTAATGTGGAGAAAAGCAAAACTTTACATTTAGGCAGGAAAAATCAAAGGTATAAGTACAGATTAGGCGAGGCCTGGCTCAAAAACAATAACTGTGAGAGGGACCTTGAGTCCTAGTGGATGATCACTTGAATATGAGCCAGCAGTGTGCAGCAGCAGCCAAAAAATCTAATGCAATCCTGGGTTGTATAAATGGAAGCATAGAATCAAGTTCACATGAAGTATTAGTGCCACTTTACAAAACGCTAGTAAGACCACACCTGGAATATTGCAACCAATTGTGGTCACCATACTACAAAAAAGATGTTGAGACTTTGAAAAAAGTTTAGAGAACAGCAACTAAGATGATCAAAGACCTGGAGACTAAACCATATGAAGAACAGCTGCAGGTTTTGGGTCTGGCTAATCTAAAGAAAAGAAGAATTAGGGGCGACATGATAGCAGTATTCCAGTATTTGAGTGGCTGCCACAAAGAAGAGGGGGTCAAATTATTCTCCAGAGAACCAAAGGGCAAGACAAGAAACAATGGTTGGAAACTAATGAAAGAGAGAAGCAACCTGGAATTAAGGAGAAACTTCCTAACATTGAGGACAATTAACCAGGGGAACAGCATGCCTTCAGAAATCATGGGCACTCCATCACTGGAGGTTTTTAAGAAGAGACTAGACAGTCACTTGTCTGAAATGGTATAGGTTCTCCTGTTTGAGCAGGAGGCTGGACTAGAAGACCTCCAAGGTCCCTTCCAGCTCTATTCTATTCTAATTGACATCATTGCAGTGCCTAATACTGACACCATGGCAGTTTACTCCAGGTAATTAGATAGTCAATTTACCCATTTTTACTGTACAGGGAGTCCTCGACTTAAGACCACAATTGAGCCCAAAAGTTATGTCACTAAGTGAGACAGTTGTTAAGAGACATTTTTGCTCCATTTTACAACTTTTCTTGCCCCAATTGTTAAGTGAATCCCTGCAGTTCTTAAGTTAGTAACACGGTTGTTCAGTGAATCTGGCTTCTGCATTGACTTTGCTTGTCACAACAGGTGATCCCATGACCCCTCACATGAGTCAGCGGCCAAGTGTCTGAATTTTGATCATGTGATCATGGGGATGCTGCAACGGTTGAAGGTGTGAAAAATGGTCCTAAGTCTCTTTTTTTCCAGTGTCATTGTAACTTCCAACTGTCACTAAATGAATTGTTGTAACTCAAGGATTATCAGTATTTCTCCACGGGAGGTTGCACTAACATGAATGAAACCAGTGACAAGGACCACTTTTTAGTATTACAAATGTTTTCCCCCCCAACTTTTCTTTGAGGTGTTACAAAACAGAGAACCTCCAACATGCAGAGTATCTGCTGTAGTCATTTACCACGGCTTGACTTATACGAAGAACCAAAATTTGAATGAATGAATGAATGACAAATGAGAAGAATGCCTTCCAAGTAAACATAGTTATCAGGAATATCCAGATATGACACATTCGAAGATGCAGCTTCCTAAAAGCATATGTTCTACAAGCAGAATGACAAATTTATAGCATAAAGCTGCTTCCTCCACCACCACCCCTCCACCACCCTTTTCTTTCTTTCTTTTTAAATTCTTACCATTTTGGAAAGAGAGACCAATTGCTTGAGCCCAGGGAATATGTTTATTCTGGTACTCCCGGGCAGAGGAAGACTGAAATCTCTGAAGTGTGAAATAAGATTTTGGTAACTAAGGAAAAACAGCATTGGCTCTTCCCAAATTTTCTTTAATACTACCACGAAGAGCTCCGTCTCATGGCTTTTGCATATTAACACTTCAGTCTTTGACAGTTAAATAGATGAATAAGGAGGATGGTTGCTGAAATAAGAAAGAAAATTTAATAACGGCAGACTTCAACTCTCCAGCTCCAGACAGAGTGAATGCCCTTCATTGGGGTGAATGCCCTTATTTGTCGCAGAAGGCAGCTTGCTACACAGCTAAGCATGAAAACACTACGGAACACTACTTTATGCATATTCCTGATGCAATAGAGAGGGAGGGAGACACACACATACACACACATCTGCTTCTCTTGCATATTCCACTGGAAACATGTGGAAACACTGGAAACATCATCATCATCATCATCATCATCATCATCATCATCATCATCATCATCATCATCATTTTAGCCATTGTCTGTCCACTGCAGGATGAAGGCCTCTTCCGCATGTTTCCAACCAATACGGTCTTGAGCCGGAAACATTTATGCATGTGGATATGCTGATATCCACTGGATATCACATATGCTGGATATGCTTGTCTATCGAAAGGTCGGCAGTTCAGCGGTTCGAATCCCTAGTGCCCTGTAATGGAGTGAGCTCCCGTTACTTCTCTCAGCTTCTGCCAACCTAGCAGTTCGAAAGCACGTAAAAAATGCAAGTCGAAAAATAGGGACCAGCTTTGGTGGGAAGGTAACGGCGTTCAGTGCGCCTTTGGCGTTTAGTCATGCCGGCCACATGACCACGGAGACATCTTTGGACAGCGCTGGCTCTTCGGCTTTGAAATGGAGATGGACACCGCCCCCTAGAGTCGGGAATGACTAGCACGCATGTGCGAGGGGAACCTTTACCTTTTTATGCTGAGAAAAAGCAAATGGAAGAATAAACATTGGCATCACTTTAAGACAAAAAAAAGAAAAAGATGGAAAGATACAAAACATCTTTCTCTTCCTCTTTCAATAAACAATAGCACAAAAGAGGGAAATTCATTTTATTTTTAATTATATATATACCACCCATCTCACAGAAATGTGACTCCTTACATTTGTGCGTTTGGGGAGTGCAGATGATCATTCCTTCCAAACAAAACATTGGCACTCAGAAACACTATTGGGAAGCTAAAAGTTGGCACCATTTAGGTCTCCACACCCCTCTTAATTTTAAACTTCTTTCAAAGAACAACAATTTGACAATGTTGTGCTTCAAGAGTCAAGTGGTTCACTGCTGAGACATGGCTCCAGAGACAAGCTTTCCCAATACACATTCTTCTTGCAGAAATCGCTACTTGCGCCATGTTTTTAAAATGGCATAAATGAATCGGACCAAAATGTTGCCTATGATGAGCCCTCAAAGGCACTGAATATCAAAATAGAAATAGGCCCTGAATAAAGGTTACGTGGATTGGGTACGTCTAGTTCAATGAAAAGAAGGATTAGGGGTGACATGATAGCAGTGTTCCAATAGTTGAGGGGCTGCCACAAGAAAGAGGGGGTTAACCTGTTCTCCAAAACACCTGAAGGCAGGACAAGAAGCAATGGATGGAAACTAATCTCTTTCCTTCCCCCCCCGTGTGTGTGTGTGTGTGTGTGTGTGTGTGTGTGTGTGTGTGTGTGAGAGAGAGAGAGAGAGAGAGAGAGAGAGAGAGAGAGAGAGAGAGAGAGAGAGAGAGAGAGAGAGAGAGAGAGATTTGCATGCCTCTGTGGACCCTGCTGTGTCCCAGACAAACTGTATCATTAGCTAAACTAAATGAAGCAATTGGAATGGGTGGCCACTGGGACCTTATTATATCAGAAAACAAATGGAAAACATTATTAATAGGTTTCTCCCAAAACTTACTTTGATTGTGCTGACAACTGGATAATTTTGAAGCAAAATATTTCTTTTTCTTGTGTGGGATTCCTGTTGTCTAGATCTGTGATTTTTGCATAAATAGGGTTTGGTTTTGTGTTTTTTTTACCGCTACAAAATTCTCTGGTGTTTTCATGGGCTAGTGAACACATTAGAATTTGAGAACATGTCAAGGACTCTCTTGAGAGAATGGTTGCTGGCATTTGGTATTGCCTTTTACAAAATAGCTCCAGTGGTCTGTGTTGGACTGAACATCACAGAAAGCAAGGATTAACTGTTCAAATAAATAACATTAAATTAAAAAGAATACTTTCATACTATTGTTCTTTCTTCCCTTATGGTTGCAGGAAGTTGGTATGTGTAGTCTAACAAAGAGAAGGACTAGGGGTGACATGGTAGCAGTCTTCCAATATGTGCGGGGAGAAGAGGGGTTTGACCTGTTCTACAAAACACCTGAAGGCAGGACATGAAATAATGGATGGAAGCTTATCAAAGAGAGATCCAACCTAGAATTAAAGTGAAATTTCTTGTCCATAAGAGCAATTAATTAGTGGAAGAGCTTGCCTCCAGAAGTTATGGGTGCTCCATTATTGGAGGTTTTTAAGAAGAGATTGGACTGGAATAGTATAGAGCAGTAATGAGTTTCACTTACCTTTGCTACCGGTTCAGAGATGTGTGCAGATCGTCCATGATGACGTCCGGGTGGGTGGGCGGAGCCTCCCACTGCCGCTGTTACCAGTTCACCCGAACCGGGGCGAACCGGTAGCAACCCACCACTGGTATAGGGTCTACTGCTCAAGCAAGGGTTGAGCTGCAACTGAATGGAGTCTTTCCCTCAATTCCCCTCATTCAGGTCTAGCACCTTAAATACTACACTACATTTTCAGGAAGCATAAGAATATGATGAGATTATTCAGGTGAATTGTTTTCCATAAAATAATTTGTTTTTAATCCATGCTATTTCAAGTGGTGAGGATGATTTATAGCTTCACTCTTTATAATTTAGCAATATTTGACCATCATATATTAAAGACTTTACCAATATTAATCATCTCTTTTTCAACTGATTGACTGATTAATCAGTATTTTTTGCATTTATATTACCAAAGTGTGAACAAACAAAATATGGGGTAAATTACAATTCAACCACAAACATCCTTGTTTCTTTTCTTTTTGCGCCTTTTTTTGGTTAATCAACGTAGAATAAAAGGATTTTAAAATAATCTCTACCTTCCTGAGATGTTTTTCTTGATAGCTGACAGTCTATCATTGTAGTTTCATTATACAGGTAGTCTTCAACTTATGGCCGCAATTGGGACCGGATTTCCAGTCATAAGTCATTACAGTTGCAAGTTGAGTCATCCACATAACCCGATCCAATTTTATGACATTTTTGGTTGAGGTGGTTAAGCAAATCATTTTGGTAGTTAAGTGAATCTGCAGTTGTTAAGCAAACACCACAGTCGTAAGCCCAAACACATTCTTCTGAATGAGCGTTTTTTTGCCAGAAACTGCCAAAAAGATAAATAAATCACAAATTGTGGTCACAAGACTATGGGACATTATAAGCTGTTGTAAAGGCAAACCAGTTGCCAGGTAACTGGTGAAATTCAGTCATGTGACCACAGGGATGGGCGTGCCAGAGGATATCACATTATTCTACAACAGCCAAAAATGCTTTATAAAGCACCTGTTCTCAGCCCATCATAATTTCAAATTTTTTTGCTGTTGTTGTTGTTGTTGTTGTTGTTGTTGTTGTTATTATTATTATTATTATTATTATTATTATTATTATTATTATTATTATTATTATTATTAAAAAAAATAAAGAGAAAAACGATCATTCAAAACTCTAGCTATGAACAATATTAGCATCAGCAGTTTAAATAGCCACTTTCTTCTTAAGCAAATCGCTATACCTATCCATTAGTCCAATTAAAGCCTGAGCCTTAATCCCATGCAGTATGAATAGTCTTAATTTTCCATTTGCAAGATTGTCATCATTCTTACTGAAAGCAGGGACAGCTTTTGTCTGAAAGATTGGGATTAATTTCCCTTTCAAAGTTCTGAATGCTAATATTTACCTTCAATCATACCAAGGAAAGATTGTCAAAGGGAAGGTACACATCTGTAACTTTAAAAAGTGCGTAGAGAACAAAACTTGCTGAAGTTTTAAGCAATTGTGGATGCCTGTGGGGTTTTTTTCCCCCTCCTGACCTTTCTTCCCTGCTTTCATTTTAATCCTGGGGGGGGGGATTTTCCATTAGTCTAAATCCTGAGTCAAAATGGAACTGTGGCAAGGCTCCAAGGAGGTACCCGTAATGTTATGCTATAGTGTATTTCTAATTGAGCCTTTCAGATGGGGATATGTAATCCTGGATTATATGATGACATTAATGCTTCTCATCCTGCTTTCTTTTTAAGGCAGACATTTGCCAATAATTAAAGATGATGCCCTTGAAACCAGGAGGACAGTATCCCTGTAGGCCATGGAGCATGGCTAAAAAACTATCCCATTGACAGAATTTCTCCTCCTCCTTTTCCTCCATCTTTATTTTATTTATTTATTTATTTATTTATTTATTTATTTATTTATTTATTTGTCAAACATGTATAGTAGTAATTTGTATAAACATAAGTAAAAAGTAACGATAAAAGAGGACAATAGGACAGTAGGACAGGGATGGTAGGCACGCTGGTGCGCTTATGCATGCCCCTTACAGACCTCTTAGAAACGAGGAGAGGTCGACTGTAGACAGTCTAAGGTTAAAGTTTTTGGGGTTTGGGGAAGAAACCACAGAGTCAGGTAGTGCATTCCAGGCATTGATCACTCTGTTGCTGAAGCCGTATTTTCTGCAGTCGAGTTTGGAGCGCTTTACATTTAGTTTGAATCTATTACGTGCGCGTGTATTGTTGCGGTTGAAGCTGAAGTAGTCATTAACAGGAAGGACATTTTGGTATATGATTTTATGAACTACATTTAGATCAGATCGGAGGCGATGTAGTTGTAAATTCTCTAATCCCAGTATTTCAAGTCTGGTGGAATAAGGTATTTTGTTGTGAGCGGAGGAGTGAAGGACTCTTCTTGGGAAATATTTCTGGACTCTCTCGATTATATTTATGTCTGATATGCAGTGCGGGTTCCAGACAGGTGAGCTGTATTCCAGAATTGGTCTAACAAATGTTTTGTATGCTCTGGTTAGCAATGTAATGTTGCCAGAGAAGAAGCTATGCAAGATTAGATTAACAACTCTTAGTGCCTTCTTCTTCTTCTCTTTCTCCTCTTTCTCCTCTTCCTTCTCCGTCTTTTTTTTCTTCCTCTCTTTCTCCTTCTCCTTCTCCCTTGGAAAACATTTAAAATATAGATAATATGTCTGACATATTACTCTGGCATTTTACTCTCAGTGCCAGGACTTCTCATCCACAACTCAGCTGTGCCTTAAGTGCTAACTATACTACTGCAATTACAAATATGTGAGGTTCTAATTGTACATGCCTTCTCCTTCCCCTTCTTCTTCTCCTTCTTCTCCTCCTCCTTCTTCCTTAGATAAAGGTATAAACTGTAGGTACTCCTGTAAGGAAAACCAACATATAATGTTCAAGCAGAACTCCAAATATAGCCAGAAAACACCAAATATAGCTGCTAATTATTTGCAGGGTATGCCGTTAACCTCAATTAACACCTTCACCATTACTAAATTATGAAAGCAAGGAAATAATTGTAACCACAGAATTTTGCATAACTTTGGCTACTGAAAATACAGTGAACGTAGATTGTAGGAGAAGACTTTTTAATACCATCAGGGGCATACCAAAAGTCAAGATGCCAGCTACAACTTAATCCACAAAAAAGGCAGAGTTTAAATCAGGCTTTATAGATTCCCATCTTGACTCTTTTTTTAAAAAAAGTCAAGGTATTAATTCCTTACAAATTTAATAATGCTGAATGCTGAATTATTCCTTATGCTGGAAAGATGTTTTAAGAATAATCATGCGGGTAGAACAGGGGCTAAATTCACCAAGAGATTCACCTCCATGATGATACAGACACTTTTGTTAGGAGGAAAACATTTTCTGGGCAACTGATCAGTTTGCAGGTTCAGCAATAGCTATATGGATAAATTGTGTGGCCTAATCCATAATTGCAACCCAACGTTTCTACCAAATCAAATTGGGAACTGAAATAGCGATGCTAGGCTACACTTGCAACTTTCCAAAATGCACTACATGGTGCAAGCATTTACTGGATAGAACAATTTGTCTCTGGAGACGGATAAAATATAGGATGGCATTTACAACAAACCCAAGCTATCTTATAAAAATGCTTTATAGAGAACTGTCATCAGAGGAAGTACTATATCAGACAAAATATCTGATGATTGAATTTCCCCCTCCCCCTGAAGCTAGAAGAGATCATAAAGAGATCCATGATTTGGAAAGTTCATAAAAGGAATTATGAATAGATTCATAGTTAATGGAGATCCCCAGTGAAGAGAGGGTGAGAATTATTGGTTTTCTTGTATTTTTCCTGTGTTGTAAGCCGCCCTGAGTCCCTCGGGAGTGGGGCGGCATATAAGAAACCATAAATAAATAAATAAATAAATAAATAAATTAGATAACGTTCTACTTTTAGGTCTCAGTTATATAACTTCAATGTAATTCTGACTGACCATGGAATTATAGAATGTAGAGATCATCTAATCCAACCATCTGTTTAGTGCAGAATCCACTAAAGTATCTCTTAAAAGATCTATCTATCTATCTATCTATCTATCTATCTATCTATCTATCTATCTATCTATCTATCTATCTATCTATCATCTATATCTATCATCTTCTATCATCTATCCATCCATCCATCCATCCATCCATCCATCCATCCATCCATCCATCCATCCATCCATCCATCTATCTATCTATCTATCTATCTATCTATCTATCTATCTATCTTCTGTTTAAAAACCTCTAATAAAGGAAAACAGACCAGGACATATAGCAGCAGGTTCCACTGGTTGACAGCTCTAATAGTCTGGATGTTCCTCCTCCTCTACAATAGTCATAAGGACATTTTCAGCCACTGTATAGAACAGCCAGGCAGAAGACTGACACGTTCATGAACACCAACTAGCAATCTGAAGGCACAATGAAAACTCCTTAAACCCACAACATCTAATTCCTCCCCACCCCAAATGCTAGGGAATTCCTGGAAGCTTGGCATTCAGACAAAGAAGCTATCAATAGACACCTAGAGATAAATCACATTTATAGACCATACAAAAGAAACAGTAAAAATGCTAAGAAAGAAACAAAAGGACCAGAACACATCTTCTCCAGCAATCAACACACAGATAAGCAGAGCTTAACGTCAGACAAACAATCAAGCAGAAAACAATGCTCTAATCAAGGGACTTGATTATAGAAAATCATACCCTCACTCCACATTGGCAAGGCAAGCTACTGTATAATAAATAAATAGGGAGCAAACCCCACACTTGGTAGCATTGTTACCTAGTCAAGCAATGAAACATATGCAAGCAAATGACCAAGCTCAGAGGGCACCAAAGACTTCATAGAGTATTTTGTTCCATTAATCCATAGGTGGGTTCCTCCCAGTTTGCACCAGTTTTATAGAACCGGTAGTAAACTGGTGGTAACATCATGGAGCCGGTTCTGTCGGTGCCGGTCCGTGGACACCGCCATCTTTTTATTTATTTATTTTTATTTTTGAATTTTTTGCTGGTTTTTGCTTCTGTGCATACGCAGAAGCCAAGTTTTCGGCACTGCGAATGCACCACCATCTTGGTTTTTTTGGGGGGGTTGCTATTTTTTGCTTGTTTTTACTTCTGTGCATGTGCATGTGCGCATGCATATGCGCCCAGGCTCCCGTAAAGCATGCATGTGCCCACATGGCGCAGCCATGTGGCGCACAATACATGCGCAGCCACGCGGCATTGGGGGAAGCGAACCGGCGGCAAGGTAAGTTAGAACCCACCCCTGCATTGCTCCTATTTGTTATTGTCCTTTTTTTTAACATATTGGTGCCCCGAATTGGACATAATATTCCAAATGTGTTCTGACTAAGGTAGAATAGAACAGGACAATTACTTCCTGTGATCTGGACTATATGCTCCTGTTAACATACCCAACTATAGCATTTGCTTTTCACCGTTGCTCCTTCCAATTTTGAGTCATCTGCAGACTTGATGATGTGCATTCATCCAACCAACCAACCATGAATCAGGCTAACAGTAGCATTATCTTATTTTACCATATGTTAAGAAAAATCTTCTGCGGTACCATCAAAGATTTGCTGAGGTCTAGGAAACCATGTTATGATATTCCTCTGAACTTAGTAACTTAGTAACTCCGTCAAAGAAAGACATCAACTTAGCTTTCTTGTGACAAATTGAAGCTGGCTCCACTTAATGTCAGCATGCTTATCCCAGGATTTACAAACTTGTTGCAAAAATAAATGCAGTAGTAATGTATGCTGCACTGAATGACTCGGAGGAAAGGGATAATGCAAATCTAGCCAATAATGAGCTATGTGTTGTGATTATTATCAACTGTTCTCGTTTTAACATAATAAGTTAGGGAATATAACTCACTAGAAAAATATGTCAAGTACAATGCAAAATATTCCTCATCACCATATGGGATTTATAGTGTAATTCAACTTTAATGATTTCTCTATGTCACAGTCAAAGGCAGACGCTTCCAGAATTAGGTTACTTCCTTTCCAGTGATAATAGTAGCAGCATAACAGCAGTAGTAATACACCTGGTGAAGCTTTGTGATCTAATTTTCATGCCAAAAAAACCCCAAACAAACAAGAAACTCCCCTTATTCCCCCAAATTAATGTGGAGAACACAATAAAAATATTCAGCAATGACAGGTGTTAAACTATACCCAAATCACTGGCTTGCTTCACTACAAAAATTGTTGCTGATTTCACTTCCAGCATTTCGGAGAGCTGGATATAGCCATAACCATTCCTTAAAAAGAAAAGAAGTGTTGTTGTTCAGTTGCTAAATCATGTCCAACCTCTTCATGACCCATGGGTCACAGCATGCCATTCCCCCCCCCATCCTCCACTCCTCCTGAAGTTTGCCCAATTCATGTTCATTGCGTCAATGACACTATCTAACCAGCTCATCGTCTGTATTTGTATTTGTTTATTTGTCAAGCATATGTGATTATAAGCAAAGTATAAACAGTAAAACATGATTGAATATATATGTAATAGTACAAGCATGAATAAGAGTAAAAGAGGTATGAATATATGGGTGCAAATGGACAGGAACAGTAGGCACGATTGTGCGCTTATGCGCGCCCCTTACTGACCTCTTAGGAATGGTAGATAATCTGAGGTTGAAGTTTTTGGGGTTAGGGGAAGAAACTACTGAATCAGGTAAAGTGTTCCAGGCATTGACCACTCTGCCTTCCCCTTTTCCTTTTGCCTTCCATCTTTCCCAACATCAGCGTCCTTTCCAATGAGCCCTCACTTCTCCTTAGGTGGCCAAAATATTTGAGCTTCAACTTCAGTATCTGTCCTTCCAAAGAACAGACAGGGTTGATTTCCTTTAGGATTGACTGATATGATCTCCTTGCAGTCTTCTCCAACCCCACAATTCAAAAGGATCAGTTCTTCGGTGCTCGGTTTTCCTTATGGTCCAAATCTCACAGATATAAATTACTGCTAGATAAAAAGTACAGTATATGTCTAACTTCTGAATAATCACCTATTTTTCCCCTTCCCCTTTAAATCCTTTCTGTCTCTGTTG
The DNA here is from genome assembly GCA_023053685.1 of Diadophis punctatus similis. NCBI lineage: Eukaryota > Metazoa > Chordata > Lepidosauria > Squamata > Dipsadidae > Diadophis > Diadophis punctatus. The sequence continues at coordinate 227,296,808 of JALIGW010000002.1, forward strand.
CTTATGTGGTTTATTTATTTATTTATTAGTGAGACATATACCGCCTCATAGTACAAGCACTCTCTAAGTGGTTTATACCAATAAGCAATATATATATTTATATTGCCCCCAACAATCTGGGTCCTCATTTTACCTACCTCGGAAGGATGGAAGGCTGAGTCAACCCTGAGCCGGTGAGATTTGAACAGCTGAGTTGCTGATTTATTTATTTATTTATTTATTTATTTATTTATTTATTTATTTATTTATTTATTTATTTATTTATTTATTTATTTATTTATTTATTTATTTATTTATTTATTTATTTATTTATTTATTTATTTAAATGGATTTATATGCCGCCCAACTCCCAGGGGACTCTGGGCGGCTCACAACATGTCAATCCATTTTCCAATATAAAAAGACACAGTTGACTGATCACAGTCAACTAAAGTAGCCTGCAGTACTGCACTCTAACTGCTGTGCCACCTCGGCTCTTGTTAGAAGAGATAAGCTGTTATGAAGACTGGAAAGGAATATTGTGAATGAAATGAAATCATACGGGACATTTTCTACCACTAGAGTTTGTGTGAAGATTAAGGAAGGAGCCAGTAATGCTTAGGTTGGAAATGATAGTTATGCAGAGATATAACTCAACTTTGAGGCCATTAAGCATCACATCAAAAAATCTTGCCCCAGGCCACCCAAGTAACACCTTCAAGGTGCTTTCCTAGGACTTGGATTCAATGCAGGTCTGAAACCAGTTTCTGAAACTGAGTGGTTGCAGTTTTAGGGAGCCCCCATAGCTAAGGATCTTCCATCATTGACTCTAAAACTTCACCCAAACTATGGCTTGGAGTCTACTACTACATCCAGCCAAGGAGATACGTTGTGTAGCATAATTTTGAATTACTGGCAAGTCCTGGTGGGGGGACACATGAAAGTCTCCTGATTTTTATTGAAACCAGAGTTCTTCTAGATTGATCTATTTTAATCTTAAATAGAGCAGTACATACAATTGGCCGTTGCATTGTCCCGGGGTTACGTGATTACCATTTGTAACCTTGCTAATTGGCTTTCAACAAGCACAGTCAATGGAGGGGGGAGCCAGATTCATTTAAAGACCTCATGATTCACTTAACAATTGCAGTGATTCACTTAACAACCATGGCACAAAATGAGGCACCACTCTCGTAACAACTGGCTTGCTTTGCAACAAAACGTTTGGGCTCAATTGTGGTTGTAAGTTGAGGACTATCTATACAATCTTCTTGGACCTTTCCCAAATCTATCTTTGTGAGAAATGCCAGAGTTGAACTTGGTGCCTTGTCTCTTTCCCACAAAAGAGAGGAGCAAGCAAAGATGGTCTGGCAGCCAACAAAATGGGTTCATGATCCCATTGAAAAATGCCCCCGGAAAACAGATTACAGATAATTAGAGTTGGAAGGGACCTTGTAGGTCATCTAGTCCAACCCCCCACTCAAGCAGGAGTCCCTAAACCATTTTGGACAAGTGGCAGTCCAATCTCCCTTTGAAAATCTCAAATATTGGAGCTCTCACAACCTCCGCAGGCAAGCTGTTCCACTGGTTGATCGCACTCACCGTCAGAAAGTTTCTCCTTATTTCCAGGTTGAATCTCTCCTTGGTCAGCTTCCATCCATTATTCCTTGTCTAGCCCTCTGGTGCCTTGGAAAACAGCCTGACCCCCTCCTCTCTGTGGCATCCTCTCAAGTATTGGAACACTGTTATCATGTCACCCCTGGTCCTTCTCTTTGCCAGACTGGCCATGCCCAGTTCCTGCAACCACTCTTCGTATGTTATAGTTTCCAGTCCCCTGATCATCCTGGTTGCTCTCCTTTGCACTTTCTCTAGAGTTTCAATGTCTTTTTTGTAGTGTGGTGACCAAAACTGGATGCAGTACTCTAGGTGTGGTCTAACTAAGGCTTTATAGAATGGTATTAGTACCTCCCTAGTCCTAGATTGTATCTCTCTATTAATGCAATTTAGGATTGCATTGGCTTTTTTGGAAACAAAGACTGGAAGAGAAAATTACTGACAGCAAAAGTTGGGGGGGGAAGAACAAACTTCTTCAGTACTTGACAGCTGGCAGAGAAACTTTGAGCATAGGGAAAGGAAACCTGGCTCTTTTATATCTTAATTCATCTTCCTATTATTGCAAATATGCAATAATAAATATGTGAGTTTTGGGAAGAAGCACGTGCTGCTTTTTCTCACCACCGCTGTAATTATCTTGCCCACCGCCACGATGTAATAGAATGTGATATAGACCATAATTATCTGTACAGTGTGGGATCCCAAAATAAACACCAGGCAAGTTCTTAGAGAAAGTTTACACTCTTTTAAAACCTCCCATGTAAACATTGCGGGGAGGCAATGCTTTTAAGCAGTAATGTCTTAGCAGTCCATTTTGCTAATTATTTGTTTGTTCAGGCTAAAATACCAAACAACTTCTGTTTGGTATTTTAGACTAGACCAGCAGTGTCTGCCTTCAGATATTAAAGTAACTGGTGTATATGTGCATGCATGTTGCAAGTACACACATATCTATCACAAAATTCTCTTTTGGATCAAGCATAAAGGGAAGAAAAGGAGTAAAAAAAAATATTAACCCCAAAATTAAAAGACACGAGATAAAAAATATATAACTAAAGCTAATATATGCCGATATTTCTCTTTTGTCTTTGAAGTAAACTTTCATTCTCCCACAGTCACATATACTGATGTATATATATATATATATGTATGTATGTATGTATGTATGTATGTATGTATGTATGTATGTATGTATGTATATATATATATATACATATATATACATATATATATATATATATATATATATATATATATATATATATATATATATATATATATATATATACATATATATATATATATATATATATATATATATATATATATATATATATATATATATATATATATATATATATATATATATATTGTTCTTTAAACATTGTTCAACTTCATTTGGCTTTGTGTTTAAACCAGGGGTGGGTTCCTCCTGGTTCGGACCGGATCGCCCGAACCGGTAGCAACCCGCTGGTGACGTCATGGATCCGATTTGGTTGGTGCCGGTCCGTGGGCGCCATCATTTTTTTGAATTTTTTTGCGAATTTTTCCCTGTTTGGATGGCTTCTCCTCTTCCGCTGCTTGAAAAAGGGCCCTCCCACCTGCCCCCGGGTTAATACTGACCTTTATTTCTTCGCCCAAAGCACAGCTGATCAGCTCCTCAGCTGTGTTTCAGGCTGATTCCTGCTTCCAAGCATGCGCAGAAGCCAAATTGCACGAGGGGGCATGCACAAGTGGAGTGAGCTCTCGCGCAAGAAACATCGCAATGCGAACCGGTGGCGAAGGTAAGTGGAACCCACCCCTGGTTTAAACCATAATAATTCAGTTCATTCTTGATCCTATATTTATTTATTTATGATACAGGGATTCTGGGTGGCTTACAATATGCTAAAAAGTAGGAGAGGGGGAGTATTACAATACAATTAAAATTTGAAGGATTAAATAGAGAAGCTAAAAATCAAGATGATGAGCAGGCTGGGAGAGGGAAACCTTCTCCACCCATTTATTTTATTTATAAACAAGCCATAACTGCCCTGTTCAGAGGTAATATTTAAATATGCTTTATAGATTATAATGGTTGAGAAGCTCCTAGTTCACTGACTTAGTATTCCAGCCTTCCTACCATAGGCATGTCCCTTTCAGCACAAAACCTTCAGGGATAGGATTAGTGAATTTAGTTTAATACAACATATTCTTCTTTTTTCCAAACACACTCCCTAGGCACTGCTATTTTCATTTATTTGTTTATTTTATTTAAAGAACTGGTCTGTTTGCCTTGCTCACCCATGATTCAAGGCAGCTCACAAGCCCTAGGCAGCTGTTTTTAATAAAATGAACAAGATAAAATGAGAACAAAATATTTCCACCAGGCACCAGACCAACCATGCTATTGATCCCTGACTCAACTTCCATCCTGGTCCAGTTCTGGAGTTCTGAGCCTTCCAGAAGGCTAAAGCATTAAGAGCATCATGAATCTCCTGTGGGAGGCTTTTCCATAGGTTGGGAGAGCTAACAAGAAGGTGCACCTCCAAGATTTCATCAAATCATAGGAAATTACCTGAGGCTTCTCCATCTTATCTCTCTCTCTCTCTCTCTCTCTCTCTCTTTCCCCCCCCCCTCTCTCTCTCTCTCTCTTCTCTTTTTTCTTTCTTTTTCCTTTTTTTCTTTCCTTCCTTCCTTCCTTCCTTCCTTCTTCCAATTGATTAGCAACCATCTTAACACAGGGTAATTTTAGACAGCTTACAATATTTAAAAAATGAAACTATATAAATAAAATACTGCAAAAGTATAAAAATATAAAATACAACAGCTAAAAGATGGAGATGGAGGGATTAGGATGAGCAGGGGAGGTGGGATCTGATATTAACTCACCCTCAACAAGAAACCCTCCTTTGGAGCACCAAACCAGCTGGCAGAGCCAGATCTTTAGGCTCTTACGGAAGGTCGGAGCGGACCTCATTCGGGGGGGGGGGCAAGATGTTCCAAAGGGCAGGCACAATGGCAGAGAAGGCTCTTCTCCTGGATCCCACCAGCTGGAATACCCTGGGCGATGGAGTCTGCAGGATGCCTCCTCTGCCGGCCCAGGTGGGACGGGCCAATCCCAGTGGGTTGGGCAGATATTATTGGGATCCTGTAAATACCCTTGTGCCATTGGGGGACTTTAAAAGTGATAACCAGCCCTTTGAACCATCCCCTATCTGGGGATGCAACGGGGAGTCAGTGCAGTTCAGCCAAAGTGGTGTAACATGGATCTGGATATACCACTGCATTCTGGATCACTTGCAGCTTCCTGACGGTCTGGAATAAACAGATTCTGAATGAGGCCATCTTTGAGGCTTCAGTGTTGCCACAATGGAGATGAGGGTTAGGGTGGGGGGAGTAGAGATAGCTGGAGAGGTTTGTAGCCATAACAAAAGCCATGTGCAAATAGGCAGCAATACAAATTTCCTAAAATAAAAATAAAACTTGCAATTTGTTCCAGTTCCCCTTTCAAAACACTATTATTTTGGTCTTTGATTAATTAATTTTCAGATCCAAACTTCATGTAATCTAACAGTCACTAGGATAATTCAGGTTCTCAAGCCACAGCGCTGCATTTTCTGCTACGTTAACTTCAAGTAGTCCTCGGCTTACAACCCTTTGTTTAGTGACCATTCAAAGTTAGAAGGGCACCGAAAACAGTGACCGATGTGTCCATTTTTCACACTTTATGATCGTTGCAGCATCCCCATGGTCACATGATCAAAATTCTGGCGCTTAGCAACCGGCATGTATTTAGGACAGCTGCACTGTCCCTGGGATCATGTGATCAACTATTTTTAAATGTCAGTCACTTTCTGACATGCAAAGTCAATGGGGGTGAAATCAGATTTGCTTAAGGACTACACGATTCACTTAACAACTGTGGCTTAAAAGGTCATAAAATGGGGCAAATCTCATTTGACAACTGCCTTGCCATGGAAATTTGGTCTCAAATGTAGTCATGTGTTGAGGACTACCTGTGCACATTCCTGCCCCCCAATCTATTCTGTACTTCCTCATACTTTCTCTTTCTGCAGTCTTTGTACTTTCACTCTAACTTCCTTTCTGCCATGTCTATTTTTCTCAGGATAGCAATAGCAATAGCACTTAGACTTATATGCTGCTTCATAGTGCTTTACAGCCCTCTCTAAGCGATTTACAGAGTTCAGCATATTGCCCCCAACAATCTGGGTCCTCATTTTACCGACCTCAGAAGGATGGAAGGCTGAGTCAACCTTGAGCCTGGTGAAATTTGAACAGCTGAACTGCTACTCAGCTGGAGTAGCCTGCAGTAGCTGCATTTAACCACTGCGCCACCTCAGCTCATAGGATCCCCTCTCGCCAGTAGTGGGTTGTAAATCCCGTCGCTACCGGTTCGCTCGCGTATGTGAAGCGTCCCGGGCAGGTGGCCGGAGCCTCCCGTCCCCATCGCTACCGGTTCACTGAACCGGGCCAAACCGTGAGCAACCCACTGCTGCCTCTCGCCTATACCAAATAATGGTTTGTACCACATACATAACCACTTACCATATCTTGTATCCTTCACTAATACTCTCAGTTTTTCATCATAAACAAATCAACAATGTTTTTCAGTTCATTTCTTCGCCATGGGTACTTATAAATAAATGTATGCCTAACTATACGGTATATTTGAAGAAACTGTTATTTTCCTAAAGAAATTCTCTGCTATCTCTCTTGTCATTCATTAATGGGTATCCAAATAGCCCAAATGTTTTTTTTTGTACTCTAATCTTTTTCCCATTCATTTATTCACATCACATATTAGTATAATTTCTCCAAGATTGCACTTATTCAGAACATTTTTCCTCAGAACTGGGAAGTGGATCTGCCATTATCCTAATTCACTGAAACATAATTTGCCACTACACAGTATTATCCATCTATGGATTTTTATTTTCAAACATAAACATCTAGATAATATCAAAAGTAGACAGTCAGAGAGAGAGAGAGAGAGAGACAGAGACAGAGACAGAGACAGAGACAGAGACAGACAGAGACAGAGACAGAAAGACAGAGACAGAGACAGAGACAGAGACGACAGAGAGAGAGACAGAGAGAGAGAGACAGAGAGACAGACAGAGACAGAGACGACAGAGAGAGACAGAGATATGAGAGAGAGAGAGAGAGAGAGAGAGAGAGAGAGAGAGAGAGAGAGAGAGAGAGATCCTTTTTAATTTATAATTAAATATATGCATTCACTTCCATGCAAATATCTTTCATTATTCTGGGCTTTGATTATGTAAATATTATATTATGTAAAGTGCTCACAGTAAGCTGGAGCTGAGTGTTGATTAAATCTATGGAGATAAATAAATAGATAAAATAGCTCAATATGATTGCATGTATTCTATTGTGTTCTCTCTTTCTCTTACTCTCACAAATGCACAAGGCATCTATTTTTTTTCTTTCTTTCATTTCATTCATGGTGTTTACCATCTCACAATCTTCCATATGTCCAGATTATCACCATGATATTGACTTTTACAGCCCAACATGGCTGCGTCATAGAATCATAGAATTGGAAAGGTCATTAGAGGTCATCTGTTCCAACCCTCTGTTCAGTACCTTTTCCATGAGAGCATCCCTGTCTAATGACCCTCCAGGCTCTGTCTGAAGACCTTTAGCAAAAGCTAAACCCATCACATTCAGGGCAGGTTCTACTGTCAAGAAATTCCTCTTCTGATGTCTTGCTTGAACCTGGACCAACAGAGAACCCTTCTCCTCTGTGAAAACCCTTCAGATATTTGGAGATTGCTTCATCTCCTCTCAGGCATTTTTTTTAAAGTAGGCTAAAAATATATGCCCCTTCATGGATTACTGCCTTGTCGTGGCGAAGGTGCTTGCATAGCTCAATGAAGCTATGAGCTATGCCATGCAGGGCCACCCAAGGCAGACACATCATAGCAGAGAGCTCTGACAAAACGTGATCCACTAGAGAAGGAAATGGCAACCCACTCCAGTATCTTTGCCATGAAAACCCCATGGACAGTACCAAAAGGCAAAAAGATACGACGCTGGAAGATGAGCTCCTCAGGTCGGAAGGTGTCCAATATGCTACTGGAGTAGAGCAGAGGGCTAGTATTAGTAGCGCTGGAAAGAGTGAAGCGACTGGGCCAAAGCCGAAAGGACGCTCAGCTGTGGATGTATCTGGTGGTGAAAGGAAAGTCCGATGCTGTAAAGATCTTTTCTCCATAGGAACCTGGAATGTAAGATCCATGAATCAAGGCAAGCTGGACGTGGTCAAACAAGAGATGACAAGACTGAACATCGACATCTTAGGAATCAGTGAACTAAAATGGACAGGAATGGGTGAATTCAATTCAGATGACCATCAGGTATACTACTGCGGGCAAGAATCCCTCAGAAGAAATGGAGTAACCTTCATAGTCAATAAAAGAGTAGGAAAAGCAATACTAGGATACAGTCCCCAAAATGACAGAATGATCTCAGTTCAAATCCAAGGCAAACCATTCAATATTACAGTAGTCCATGTCTATACCTGAACCACTGCTTCTGAAGAGAATGAAATTGACTGGTACTATGAAGCCCTACAGCACCTTATAGAATTAACACCAAAAATGATGTCCATATCATCATGGGGGATTGGAATGCTAAAGTAGAAAGCCAAAAGATAACCAGAATAACAGGCAAGTTTGGCCTTGGAGTACGAAATGAAGCAGGGCATAGGCTGATAGAATTTTGTCAAGAGAATACAATGGTCATAGCAAACACTCTTTTCCAACAACCCAAGAGACGACTCTACACATGGACATCACCAGACGGTCAATACAGAAATCAGATTGACTATGTGCTCTGCAGCCAAAGATGGAGAAGCTCTATACAGTCAGTAAAAACAAGACCAGGAGCTGACTGTGGCTCAGATCATGAGCTTCTCATTGCAAAATTTAAGCTTAAATTGAAGAAAGTAGGGGAAAGCACTAGGCCACTCAGGTATGAACTAAATCATATCCCTGATGAATATACAGTAGCGGTGACAAATAGATTTAAGGAATTAGATCTGATACACAGAGTGCCTGAAGAACTATGGATGGAGGTTCGCAACATTGTACAATAGGTAGCAACTAAAACCATCCCAAAGAAAAGGAAATGCAAGAAAGCAAAATGGCTGTCAGAGGAAGCTTTGCAAAAAGCTGAGGAAAGAAGGGGAGTGAAAGGCAAGGGACAAAGAGAAAGATACACCCAATTGAATGCAGAATTCCAGAGAATAGCTAGAAGAGATAAGAATGCCTTCTTAAATGAACAGTGCAAATAAATAGAAGAAAACAATAGAATAGGGATGACCAGAGATCTCTTCAAGAAAATTGGAGATATGAAGGGAACGTTTCATGCAAAGATGGGCATGATAAAGGACCAAAATGGTAGGGACCTAACAGAGGCAGAAGAGATTAAGAAGAGATGGCAAAATTACACAGAACTATACAAGAACGAGCTTGACATACCTGATAACCACAATGGGGTGGTCACTGACCTCGAGCTAGACATCCTAGAATGTGAAGTCAAATGGGCCTTAGGAAATCTGAGCAACAACAAAGCTAGTGGAGGTGACAGTATCCCAGCTGAGCTATTCAAATTCTTAAAAGATGATGCAGTAAAAGTGTTACACTCAATTTGCCAGCAAATTTGGAAAACTCAACAGTGGCCACAGGGTTGGAAAAGAGCAGTTTACATTCCAATTCCAAAGAAAGGCAATGCCAAAGAATGTTCAAACTATCGCACCATTGCACTCATTTCACATGCTAGTAAAGTTATGCTTAAAATCCTACAAGCTTGGCTCCAGCAGTATGTGGATTGAGAACTAGCAGAAGTACAGGCAGGATTTCAAAGAGGTAGAGGAACTAGAGATCAAATTGCCAACATATGCTGGATCATGGAGAAAGCTAGGGAGTTCCAGAAAAATGTCTACTTCTGCTTCATTGACTATGCTAAAGCTTTTGATTGTGTGGATCACAACAAATTGTGGCAAGTTCTTAAAGAGATGGGAGTGCCAGACCATCTTATTTGTCTCTTGAGAAACCTATATGTGGGTCAAGAAGCAACAGTGAATACTGGACATGGAACCACTGATTGGTTCAAAATTGAGGGTCTTGAAGGAGTCTGGCAAGGTTGTATACTGTCGCCCTGCCTATATAACAGAGCACATCATGAGAAAGGCAGGGCTAGATGAATCAAAAGTTGGAATTAAGATTGCCTGGAGAAATATTAACAACCTGAGATATGCAGATGATACCACTCTAATGGCAAAAAGTGAAGAGGAACTAAAGAGCCTCTTGATGTAGGTGAAGAAGGAGAGTGCAAACATTGGCTTGAAACTCAACATTAAGAAAACTAAGATCATGGCATCTGGCCCTCTCAATTCCTGGCAAATAGATGTGGGGGGAAATAGAGGTAGTGACAGATTTTATTTTCCTGGGCTCCAAGATCACCACAGATGGAGACTGCAGCAGGGGTGGGTTCTGGATCCTTTTCCTTCCAGTTCGCTCAGGGTCGCGACGTGCACACGCTTGCACTTCACGCCATGCACGTACACCCGCAGCAATAAAAAATCCAAGATGGTGGCGCCCACAGAGACACCGACAGAACTGGCTCCGTGACATCATTGCCGAACTACTAACGGTTTTAAAGAACCGGTTAGAACCGGTAGGAACCCACCTCTGGACTGCAACCAAGAAATTAAAAGACACTTGCTCCTGGGGAGGAAAGCTATGACAAATCTAGACAGCATACTAAAAAGCAGAGACATCACCCTGCCAACAAAAGTGCGTATAGTCAAGGCTATGGTTTTCCCAGTTGCAATGTATGGCTGTGAAAGTTGGATCATAAGAAAGGCTGAGCGCCAAAGGATTGAGGCCTTTGAACTATGGTGCTTGTGAAGACTCCTGTGAGTCCCTTGGACAGCAAGGCAATCAAACCAATCAGTCCTAGAGGAGATCAACCTGACTGCTCTTTAGAAGGCCAGATCCTGAAGATGAAACTCAAATACTTTGGCCACCTAATGAGAAGGAAGGTCTCACTGGAGAAGAGCCTAATGCTGGGAAAGATTGAGGGCAAAAGAAGAAGGGGACGACTGAGAATGAGGTGGCTGGATGGAGTCACTGAATAGTCGGCGTGAGCTTAAATGAACTCCAGGGGATGGTGGAGAACAGGAAGGCCTGGAGGAACGTTGTCCATGGGGTCGCGATGGATCGGACACGACTTTGCAAGTAACAACAACAAAAATATACGATCCTTCAATTGTTCTTCATAGGGTACCTAGACACTTCACTACCTTGGTAATTCTCTTCTGCACCTGCTTCAGTTTATCATTGTCTTTTTTTGAACTGTCTTGTACACAATATTCTAAATGAGCAGAATCGAGTGGAACAATGACTTCCTGCGATCTGGACTCTGTGCTATGGTTAATGCATCCCAAGATAGCTTTTGCATTGTTAGCAGCTGCATCACACTGCTGGCACATGCCTAGCTCGTAGTTCACAAGGACACCCAGATCCCTTCCGTGTGTCTTCTGCTGCCAAGCTAGGCCTCCCCCATCCTGTTCTTGTGCCTTACATTTTTCCTATCCTTGCATTTCTCCCCATCAAATTCCATCCTATTCACTTCCGCCCACTGCTCAAGCCTATTTAGATCTTTTAGAATCTCCTTCCTTTTATTTAAAATATTAACCTCTCTTCCCAGCTTTGTGACATGCAGAAACTTTTGAAGTGTTTCCTCACCTAACTTAGCCAAGTCATTCTTTAAAAGGCTGAATAATCCAGAGCATAGGATGCAATCCATCAAAAAATTTTCACATAATCTTTCTTTTAATAAGATAAATGCATTCTAGGTAGCACTATGCCACTTCTACCATTCTCTTTTAAAGGCAAAAGGAGGGAAATTCAAAAGTAATGTTAGTATGACTTCACAGAAAGAGTAGTCGAAGCTTGGAACCAATTTCCAGCAGAGGTGAGGAGTCAATCGTCAGCAACTGAGTTTAAACATGCTTGGGATGAACGCATGACTTATCGTTTCACAAAAATAGAAAAAAAAATAGAAAAAAAAACAATTAATTAATTAAAAAGAAAACAAAAGCAAAACAAAAACTGAAAGGGCAGACTTGATGGACCATTGGGTCTTTATTTTTTTCTGCTGTCAGTTTTCTATGTTTCTACATAAGGATATTACCATTCAGTTTTAGCATGTTTTGGCTAGTAGGCCACAAGTACAACCAAAGCTCAGTGTTGCCCCAAACCTACTCTAAGACGCTGTGACAATAACCTCGGGAGACAGGAGGAAGAGTGACAGCCAGGGTAACAGTCAGATAAGGGATATCTCAGCCCAAAGGCAGGAATGGGGATGGAGAAAGCATCACAGAAAAAGCCCTCCCTAATTCTCCAGAAGATAAAGGAAATGGAGGAAGAAAATGCTTTCAGATTTGGAAGAATCTGCTACTGTAGTCTTACAATAAGGGTACCATCAGTACCCATGGTTGGGTTTTATGTCTGGACTGTCTTTGAAGGGCTGACACTTACTCATACTATTCTACACACGGTAGGATCTCTAATGGAGAGATCTTCTTGCAAAACAGTGTACCTTTGCCTGCAACCCACCAACTAGTAGGTACGCGCAGCATACGGGCAGATGCTCAGGATGCTTATAAAGCAATTAATATTTATTTATTCACAATGTTTACAAAAGGTCACTTGCTAACAAAGTGCTCTGCTATCTCAGAAAGACATGCTTTAAAAATGTAATATTAGAATACCAAGCATTCAATCAGACAGTACATTTGCACTTAACGTAGCCTGCATTATTGAACGCTAAAAGGCTAGTTGTACAAGACTGTTGAAATAATATGACAGGTGAAATTAGACTCAAGCCTTAAAGATCAGCTTTTAGAAGTGCGGGGGGGGGATGTTTGGCTCCATATAATGGGGCAGCCAACTAATTTTAGACCCTGAACTTCAATGCTTGGACAAGAGATGGGAAGTCATCTGTAATACAGTCACATGTATTACAGATCGTCCTCGACTTATGACCACAATTGAGCCCAAATTGTTGTTGTTAAATAAGTTTTGCCTCCTTTTATGACCTTTCTAGCCTCCTTTGTTAAGTGAGTCGCTGCAGTTTTGATAAATTAGCAACACGGTTGTTAAGTGAATCTGATTTTGCTGATTGAAAGGTTGCACAAGATGATCACATGACCTGGGGACACAGCAACGGTTGTAAATATGAACTAGCTGCAAAACGTCTGAATTTTGATCACATGATCATGGGGCTGCTACTAAGGTCATAAGTGTGAAAAATGGTCATAAGTCACGTTTATCAGTGCCATTATAACTTTGAATGGTCACTAAATGAACTGTTGTAACTATCTGTGGTTGGGTACAAAGTATTGTAATCAGGGGTGGGTTTCACTTACGTATGCCACCGGTTCGCATCGTGATGTTTCACGCTCGCGCGTCCCCTCGTGCGATTTGGCTTCCACGCATGCTCAGAAGCAGGAATTAGCTCGAAACACAGCTGAGGAGCTCATCAGCTGAGCTTTGGGCAAAGAAATAAAGGTCAAAATTCACCCGCGGGCGGGCGGGAGGACCCTTTTTCAAGCCGCAGAAGGGGAAAATTTTTTTAAAAATCCAAAAAAAAGATGGCGGCGCACACGGAATGGCACTGACAGTGACATTACCAGCGGGTCACTATCGGTTCGGGCGATCCAGTCTGAACCGGGAGGAACCCACCCCCGATTGTAATACTGTAATCATATTTTGTGCTTAAAAAAAAGAATGATACATTTTCCCCAAAAAATCATCTGGTATGCTGTCAGCCCTGATGCTAACAGGTTTTTAAAAATTAAAAGGATGCAGTAAGCAGCAGCATCTTACTGGCATCTGGTGTTTCTGCGTGATGCACATATGAGCCTCTTTACAGGTGGTCCTTGGCTTATAACTTCAACTGGGACCAGAATTTCCATTCTAAGCAAGGCAGTTGTTAAGTGAGTCTCACCCAATTTTACAAACTTTTTTTTGCCATCGTTATTAAGTGGATCACTGTAGCTTTTAAGTGAATCGTATGGTCGTTAAGTCAACCCAGCTTCTTCCACTGACTTCGCCTGTCAGAAATCGGCTGGGAAGGTTGCTAAGGGTGATCACGTGGCACACACACACACACACACACACACAAACACACACACAAACATACACACCAGGAATGGTGATGACATGACTCTGGGAAACCGCAACCATCATAATGCATACATGCCGGTTGTAAAGTTCCCAAATTTTGATTACGTGACCATGAGGAATGCTGTGATGGTCGTAAGAGCGAAGAACCGCTGAAAGCCATTTTTTTAAGTGCCTTTATAACTTTGAATGGTTGCTAATGAATGGTTGTAAGCCAAGGAGTATCTGTACTGATCTCCTTTCACTTCTGATTTTTGTGTGGTCAGTTTAGCTGTAGTAACGTCTTATTACTTATTACAGCAATTTATTGTCATTGTATGTACCATATTTTTCGGAGTATAAGACACACCTTAGTTTTTGGGGAGGAAAATGGGGGGGGGTATCTGCCTACCAGGTATTCATCTGGCTATTGTCCTTAGTCTGGTCAGCTTCAGCACATTATTTTATCCCCTGGTTAGGACTTAAAAAACACCTTCTTCTGAGAGAGTAACAATGAAAGAGCCTGCAAGCCAGTAAGAGCTGGGAAGATCATTAGCACCTGGTTAGGGCTAGAAAAAAACTTATTCGGAGCAAGTAGCAGGGGGTGGCCAAACTATGGTTCTTTGAGGACCTGTGGACTTCAACTCCCAGAATTCCTGAGAGCTAGCTCAGGAATTCTGGGAGTTGAAGTCCACAGGTCCTCAAAGAACCATAGTTTGGCTACCCCTGAAGTAGAGCAATGGAAAAAACCCTGCAAAGACTTAGGTCTGGAAAAACATTCTTCGGAGAGAGTAACAATAAAAAAGTCTGCAAGGTAAGAGCTGGGAAGAGAGTTAGCACTTAGTTAGGGCTGAAAAAAAGCTTTGAAAAAGCTACATTTGGAGTATAAGACGCACCCAAATTTTCAGCCACTTTTAGGGATGAAAAAGGTCTTATAATCAGAAAAATACGGTATATACACAGTACACCCATACAACGAAATTCACATAATGCCTCAAGACCAGTCCCCAACACACATATCGATCCCTAAAACACATCCCACCCGCCACAAATTCCCCACCCTGAACCATCCAATAATTGAACTTTTGAAGAGAAGGAAGAGGAATTAATCAGATGGCCAAAAAAAATTGTATAGAAAGAGCAAAGGGAGGAAATAGCTGGGGAGTGAAGCCTTCTGCTAGGAAAAGAGAAGGCCTGTAAGCAAACAGACTCTATCTCTATCTCTATCTATCCTCCCTGCCCTGCTAATAAACCAAGGGTGAAATTCAAAAGTTTTCCCTACCTGTGGGCGTGGCTTGATGGGCGTGGCAGGGGAAGGATACTGCAAAATTTCCATTCCCTCCCCACTCCTGAGGGAAGGATATTGCAAAATCTCCATTCCCACCCAACTCTGGGGCCAGACCGAGGTGGTATTTGCCAGTTCTCCAAACTACTCAAAATTTCTGCTACCGGTTCTCAGAACCTGTCAGAACTTGCTGGATTTCACCCCTGTAATAAACCAAGTTGGAGATAAGACAGTTCATAAAACAGAAACCACTTACGCATTCTCATATGCTCCTATATACCGGTCATCTTGATTTTGAAAGCAAAGCACGGTACTGTGCCTTTAATTTTGCATTTGCAAGCAAAAAAATCCAGACTTGCCCTAAGAGTATTTTTCAGCTATGTTTCTTTCTCAAAGCAAGACGTACAGCGAGCCCAATAAAATACAAACATTGCAAATACATCTATTCTTATTGAGTAAAGGTCTTTGTGAACTTTGCAAACTCAATTGATATTTTTTTCTTTTTGCCTGGAGAAGAAAAATAAAGTCCTGAATGATAATTGCTTTCATTTATGAAAGATTATAAAGACTTCAATAGTTTGCCCTTATGTGTTTTAGATGAACAAAATCTTGGCAAGGTGTCAGTTAGGAGGTAACCTGATTTACATTTTTCAATATGATTAATGTGATTGCAGACATGTTTTTTTCTGGTAACGGTACATCCATGTTATCTGGAATGGATATAATTGCTGGACATGATTTAGCATAGTTTATACATAGCTTAGATTGAGCAGATCTTAGGTCTGCATGTAGATGCTTGTCAGGAATTCAATATATAATCATAGGTGTAAAATTCTCCTGTAAGCGAAACCAAGGAGGTGTCATAGATTGGAGTTTGAGGAAGAAGAGTTTTAGAATAGTGGATACCATTAAATATCCCTCTTCAGGTGTTAAATATTTTAAAAAGAAGTTATAGTTGCTATTTGAAAGTTACAACAAAACAATATGTAGTCAGTCCTCGACATACGACTGTAATTGAGTTGTAACTTGTGTCACTTGTTAAGTGGATCATCACAAGACTACTTCCATTTTTACAACCTTTACAACCTTTTTTGCGATGGTCATTAGATGAATGCTGCAGTCATTAAGCGAACCCATTGTCCACAATGGGCAGCAGTAAATGCTAGTTTCTGGCAAAAAACATAGTAACTCGCAGTCTTGTCTGTGGAGATTCTCAGTCATCCAGCTCATGGTTGTCCCAATGGTGCTTTTTTCAAGAGGCAAGTGGACTTTCTGGTTTTATTTTGAAAACATTTCACTTTTCATCCAAGAAGCTTCTTCAGTTCTCACTGGATGGTGGGGAATGGAAGGATTTATACTCCTTGCAGACAGCTGATCATTTGTATTCTTTTAGCAAGTCATTAAGGCCACCTGGAGGTTTATCTATGTCATCAGAGTCACCTGAGTGGTGCAAATGGGTGTGGAGCCTTCTTGGAACTGCTGAAAGGACTGTGTTGTGGACTGAAGATAGATGATATCGTATTTATTTATTTATTTATTTATTTATTTATTTATTTATTTATTTATTTATTTATTTATTTATTTATTTATTTATTTATTTGGTATTCTTATATGCCGCCCAACTCTCGAGGGACTCAGGGCGGCGTACAACACAAGAAAAATACAAGAATAACCAATAAACAGATTGAGTTAAAATCAAAATATAAAAATTAAAAATTACAATATAAAAAGACCATTCAACAGCCAGACATACCCAGGGGAGAGTTCAGGTGGAATTAAGCTCTACCCCCTGCCTGCAGGAAAAGCCAAGTCTTAACGGCTTTTCGGAAGGCCAGCAGGGTGGGGATGGTTCGGGTCTCTGGAGGAAGTTGGTTCCAGAGCGCGGGGCCTGCTACAGAGAAGGCCCTCCCCCTAGGGCCCGCCAGCCAGCATTGCTTGGTTGACGGGAGCTGGAGGAGGCCAACTCTGTGGGCCCTAACCGGTCGGAGGGAAGTATGAGGCAGAATGCGGTCCCGGAGATAGCCTGGTCCTAAGCCATGAAGGGCTTTAAAGATGATGATCAACACCTTGAATTGGACCCGGAGACTAATGGGCAACCAATGCAGCTGGCGGAGTATAGGTGTCACGTGGGTGTACCTTGGCACACCCACCACAGCACGCGCAGCCGCATTTTGTACCAGCTGGAGTCTCCGGATACTCTTCAAGGGTAGCCCCATGTAGAGCGCGTTGCAGTAGTCCAAACAGGAGGTGACAAGGGCATGAGTGACCGTGAGTAGAGCCTCCTTCTCCAAGTATGGCCACAACTGGTGCACCAGGCGAACCTGTGCAATCTGTGTATCCCTCCCCTCTGTTGTGAGAGGGCTGTTCACTTTTGACATAGATGTCCTCTTTCACCCTCATAGAGGTCCTCTCTGTCCAAAATGTGGACTTTGCTGTCTTCAAAAGAGTCACCTTTGCCTTTTAAATGCAGATGGACTGCTGAATCTAGTTCTGATGGGTTTGTTCTATGTTGTGCCATGCGTTTATGAAATGGTTGTTTTGTTTCCGCAATGTGCAGATCTGCACATGGCTCACTGCATTGTACTGCATATACCACGTTGCTCAGTTTGTGTCTGGGTGTTTTATCCTTGGGGTAGACAAGCATCTGCCTTAGTGTATTCTTGGGTTTGAAGTATGCAGGTATGTTGTGTTGGCTGAAGATCCTCCTGAGCTTTTCCAATATTCCTACAACGTATGGAATGACAATGTTGCTTCGGGGGGAATCTATCATAATTATGAATGGTTGCTAAACATTCAAGAACTGGATGTAGAAGAAAATATGTTATGTCAGATAAAATAATGAAGAAACAAAGTGTCTGTATGTACCGTATTTTTCGGACTATAAGACGCACCTTAGTTTTTGGGGAGGAAAATAAGAAAAAAAAATTCTGTCTACCAGCATCTATCTGGCTAGCGTCCTTAGCAAACAGCCTGGAACAGGTATATTAGCCTTGCAAAGCTCCTTTGAGAGGCTGGGCGGGGCTACATTCGGTGTATAAGACGCACCCAGATTTTCACCCACTTGTAGTGGGGGAAAGGTGCGTCTTATACTCTGAAAAATATGGGTATGTATTTATTTATTAGATTTTTTTTAATCTCACCTTTATTAACTTTATAACTCACTCAAGGCAGCGAACATGCCTAATATTCTTTCCTCCTCCTCTTTTCAAATCAAATCAAACCTTTATTGTCAACGCACAACATGTGTACAATGAAATTGAAAATTTCCCCACAACAGCAATCCCGTGAGGTGGATTGAGCCATGGGAGACAATGACTGGCCCAAATCCACCCAGCTGGCTTTCATTCCTAAAGTGGGAGTAGAACTCACGGGCTTCTGGTTTCCAGGCCAGCATCTTAATCACCATACCAAACTAATCTTCCTTTTTTTTTTGCATTTTACATATTAACTACATTAATATATATATAAAAGATTGAAATGTAGCCTACGTATTATCCTTGAATCCCATCAGCCGCTTTTTTCAAAGGAAATACTAATACGATAAAAGCAGAGGAGGTTAAAATATTGATTTTTTTTGTCAGCGACATTTTTGTTCCTTTACTGTTGCTGAATCGCTGCTAATGATTGTGTTCTCCTTTTGTGCAGCTGGACAATCCTGATGAACAAGCAGCCCAAATTAGGCGGGAGCTTGACGGTCGTCTCCAAATGGCGGACCAGATTGCCAAGGTAAGAGACGGGGTGGAAGGAAGGGCTGCTGACTGGATTTGAGCCCCCCCCCCTTTTTTTAATGGCTCAGGCAGTGGCAGTGTTTATTAAAAGCTGTCTTTGTATTTATTTGTTGACACTTTCTGTCAGAGAAGCACATGTTCTCCATTATGGGATCTGCCTTCTGGAATGAGATCCTCCAGAGATTCAGATGGCTTCCACCCTGATGATGTTCCAGATGTTATGAAGATCTGGATGTTCTCCCAGGTTCTGGGGCAGAGCGAAGGTTGAGCCCCTGATGGATAGATATTTTTTAGGTTATATGCTGGGGTTTTTTTTTAGCTGCTCACGATTTCTTTTTCATCTTCTATCATTTTGAAAAGGATTAAAATTGTAAGCTGCCCTAAATTATTTGAAAAGTGGATGGCCTATAAATTGTGTGTATGTATAAATAAATAAATGCCGAGACATTTAAAGGACTAGAGATTTAAAGGCAAATAAGCTGGAAAACCATGTTTCAATAAAAGAGCCAATGAAGCATTGGTTGTCCTCGGCATACAACCGTAACAGTGTTTGAACGTTATGGCCATAAATTGTAACAGTCGTAAAGCGAGTCAACTGTGTGACCAACTCAATTGTACAACCTCTTTTTTCTCAATGGTCATTAAGTGAACACTGCAGTCATTAAGCAAAACCGTTGCTTGCTATGGGGTGTTTTGCTGAAAACAGAAAGTAAACAGTGGTTTTCAATAAAAAAAGATAAATTGTGGTCACATGACTGTGGTACGCAAAAAGCCGTAAATGAGAGTTGGTAGCTAAACTCCCGATATCATATCACTTATGGGGGGGAGGGGGCCTTTTGGTGGGGGAGGGTCAAGGTTCAAACAGTTGCTAAGTGACAGGTTGTAAGTCAAAGACTATCTGTATAGTGGTTTAGACATTGACTTAGACTTGAGAAGATCCAGAATAGTGAGATTCTCTCAGCCATCTCACAGGGTTCTGGTCCAGGGATAAAAATTAAGGGAGATCTCCAGGAAAGCCATGCAGGGCTCCTGTAGGAAAGGTGGAATATAATTTAAATAATTAATTCTACTGCCAGCCACTTTCACCCCTTGGGACATGTACTACATTAGACTCGGGTCCTGATTTAAATTGGGGGGCGGAGGGATATTATTTAAGTGTTTATATTGGTGTTCTTAGACTACTCGCAGGATGGCGGTTGTGTGAATAAAACAAGGAGAGAGTTTCATATAAACCTTAATTACTAGGGGGAAAAAGTAAGATATAAATCAAACCAAATTGTAATATAATGGGATTTTAAAAGGACATTGAAAATTACAGGTTACAACAGGAAAAAAAATCTAAAACATTGCTAAACATCACATGCTTACAGTATTTATTTCTTAACGTATCAAAGGAGCAGGGTTGTTTGATTCAGTTGCTACATTCTTGGCTGGTTTGTGTGAGAGAAGGAAACAATTGGAATGGAACATTTATTTCGTTTGGCATAGAAGTGGCCATTTATGAAACTGTTGTCTCCTGTAGTTTGGACTTAGTGGGCTCAGTTCTTGCTTTAAGTAGTAAAGTAAAGGTAAAGTGAAGTCCTGTGAATTTTACTTCACTAGTCGTTGCCAACTATAGGAGGCAGTGCTCATCTCCGTTCCAAGGAGCCGACGCTGTCCAAAGACATTTTCAGGGTCATTTGACCAGCATGATGTCACGGAGCACTATTATCTTCCCACTGAAGTGATACCTATTTATCTACTCACATTTGCATGCTTTCGAACTGTTAGATTGGCAGGAGCTAGGGCAAGGACGGGACTCACCCTGTCGTGTGACACTCGGGTCTTGAACCCGGGCTGCTGGCTTTCCAGCTGTCAGCTGCCTGTCTTCGCTTTCTTTGAAGCTCGCTAGCAACTGCCATAACCAGGGGGAAGAGGGCATTTGGGAAGGGAAGAGTGCTGGAGGTGTGAATGTTCTGGGGAAATTAACATGGACACTAACAGGAACCAGAGGTGCCAAACTGAGCCATCTTCCTGCCTTCAAGGATGCCAGCCCTGGGAAAGGATTAACCGCGGCACCTGAGGCACAGAGTTTCCAAAACATCGGAACAGGACCTGATTGGACTACTCTCACAGGGGGGAGGGTTTTGGATATTGGGGGCTGCTTTCATTATATGATTTTCACGCGTTTTTCTTCAGACCTTGCCTCACTCGTGCTGCACTCAGCATCTCTGGTAAAAGTACCTTTGGAGTCTATGGAGTCAAGAGTCATTTTTTCCTAGGGAGCAGGCTGTGGCCAGTCTGACACCAGCTTTATGTCATGCTTGTTGAGAAATACAGAAGTTACAGTATAAAATATAGAGCTATCCCCCACACAAAGACCAAACAAGAGCCTGAGAAAATGGCAAATACGGAAGGAGCATACAGCAGTTCATGGATTTAATTGAACTAAAGAGGGATGAGAAGGAGAAATAGGAAGGAGAAATAGGAAGGAGAAATAGGAAAAAATAGGTGGGCCTGATTGCATCAAGCATGGTGAGGTACCTTAGGAGACTCGATTGTATACTGTTGTGAACATCAAAATAGCTGAGATCTCAAACGTAGATCTTGTCAGGCATTCAGTTCCTTCAGTTGTTCTTCTGAGTCTTAACGGATATTGTGTTGTCTTGACACACAGATCCTTTACTGTACATGACAGCCCATGTGGTTGTATCAATTACCAGTTCAGTTCATCTTCAAGTAGCACAGATATACAGTGTCCAAAGTAAGCCATCACTCCCTGAAGGAGAAGAGATAATAATGTCAATGTTTATGTATCCTTGGGGTCTTATGTGGGGGAGGGGATCTTTCAATATGCTGTTTGTTGGGGAAACATTTATTTTAGCAGAACACTCCCAAGACATCCAAGTGAATCTTTGTATTATGAATAAAATCATAATACATTATTTAGCAACAGCATTTGGAGAAACAGCCTTTCCCTTCTCTTCTTTTGACCCTGCATTGTGTGTTTCAAAAACATTGTCACAGCAGGTACTTCAGAAGAGATCAAAATAGATGTAAAAAATAACAGAGCACAGCCCATACATTTATTTTTATTTCACACATGTTAGCTTGTATTTGACGTCTTTTTGAACATTTTTTTTGAACATTTTGAACACAATACAAGACGTCCATGATTTACAACTGTAATTGAGCCTGGCAATTAAGGTTGTAAGTTGTGGCAGTCATAAAGCAAATCATTCCATGACTGACCAAAATGATTTTATGACCTTTTTTCTGGAAGTTATAAAACAAATGTTGTTAAGCAAACCCATTGTTCATTATGAACTGGTTTTTTGTCTAAAAACTGGAAGTAATTGCCGGTTGGCAGCAAAAATGGCATAAATTGTCGTCATGTGATCACAGGATGGCCGTAAATGCAATCTGGTTGCTGAGCAACCAAAATGCAGTCACATGACACAGGAGGGCTGGCTTCAGAACTTCAGAACCATATTGTAAGTATCTTTGGGGAGGTCCATCTTAACTTCAAACGGTCACTAAGTGAATGGTCATAAGTCATGACTGCCTGTATGGAGTGATACTTTAGAATTTGATAAGAGCAGGACAGTCCATGGCCCTGGGAATTCACGGTCACAATTTCACAGCTTAGTCAACTACGTAAGACTGTGGTGATGCTGAAATTTGAGGAAGAAATGCTACATACTGTATGCTATTATGAGTCCAAGAAAGAAAGTTGGAATAGAACTTTAACCAAATAATAAAGTGAAGTAAAATTACTGTCTTCTGCCACAGTTTTATGTGTTTAAGTTAACATTTTGCCACAATTTAAAAAATAATATTAATAAATCATTGGGAAAAAATATGCTTGCCATTGCCCTTCATAAAAAACAGTGCCCAGAACTGGATGCATTCTTCTAGTTGCAATCCGACCAACACAGAAGAAAGAATGACAACTGCTTTTGATCTCCACATTCCTTAAGGGACATTAAGCAACATGCCTCATTTTGCGCTCAATAAGGACAACTTGATGAGGGATGTTGATGTAGAAGAAAATTATTTTACACATTTATAATAAATCTTTTGAGAATAACAGAGTTGGAAGGGACCTTGGAGGTCTTCTAGTCCAACCCCTTGCACAAGCAGAGGACCCTATACCTTTCTGGACAAATAGTTGCCCAATCTCTTCTTAAAAACCTCCAGTGTTGGAACATCTACAACTTCTGGAGGCAAACCATTCCACTAATAAATTGTTCTCACTGACAGGAAATTTCTCCTTAGTTCTAGGTTGGTTCTCTCCTTGATTATATCCCACCCATTGTTTCTTGTCCTGCCTTCAGGTGGTTTGGAGAATAGGTTGAAACCCTCTTCTTTGTTGCAGCCCCTCAAATATTGGAATACTGCTATTTATTTATTTATTTATTTATTTATTTATTTATTTATTTATTTATTTATTTATTTATTTATTTATTTATTTATTTATTTATTTATTTATTTATTTATTTATTTATTTATTTATTTATTTGAAGTTCTTCTATGCCGCCCTACTCCCTCAGGACTCAGGGCGGCTATCAAGTAGCCCCTAGTCTTTCTTTTCATTAAATCAGACATACCCAATTTCTGCAACTGTTCTTCATATATTTTAGCCTCCGGTCCCATATTCATCTTTGTTGCTCTTCTCTGTACTCTTTCTAGAGTCTCTGCATTTTTTTTAATATTGTGGTGACCAAAACTGGATGCCATATTTCAAGCGCGGTCTTACTAAGGCTTTGCAAAGTGCTACTAGAACTTCTTGTGATCTTGATTCTATCCCTCTGGTTAATGCAGCCTAGGACTCTGTTGGCTTTTTTGGCAGCTGCAATCAATGTATTCTTTTTAGCAGTAATAAGGTGCTGTCCAAGTAATGTACCAAAAGAAAAGCCTTTAAATTAGATTACTTCTTAACAATAAGAGTTCACGTAGTCAATCTTGGTATTGCTTGGACAGGAAGACCCCAGCAGGTTGTAAAATATGTAAATTATATGATCCAACAAGTAGACACATTATGTCTGGCTGGCAAAAGCCCAGAAGAACACTGATGGTAGCAAAAAACGAGTGTTTCTGTATATTTATTTATTTTATTTTATTTATTATTTATTTATTATTTGTTCTTCTATGCCGCCCTACTCCCAGTAGTTGAGTTGATGCCATTTAATGGCCAATCAACCTGCATCTGGTACTTACTTACAATCTATGGTAAGAAACTTTGTACCTAAGAATAAATAAATGTTTTCTCCCATGAGCTTAAATTTTCTTGTCTTGCACATTATGCAGGAGATCATGAATTTATATTAGTCATTAAAAGAGTTGCAGGCTTGAACTGTTCCTCATTTTCTAAATAACCTTTTAATGAGGAATCTGTTCCACAGCCTTCCTGTCACAACTTAACTATTTCTCAAAGTGCCCCAGCGTCTCATTTGGGCTATGTACTGCCCATTCATTACAACAAAATTTTGCTTGGAGGAAGCATTTAATTTTCTGGCCCTGGGCACATTTCCATAAGTTAAAGACTGATCAGTAGAAAGAGGATTTTATGCCTCGTGTTGAAAACTAGACAGGACGTAAAATGAGACATAACAGAGCAAAGTGCTATTGAGTGAGAGGTGAGTAGAATTACTGGAGGGATTGGTTTCAGTTAAAGATTCTTAAACTATTGGGCTAAGAGATTGGCCTCAGACATAGATTCTCAAAAGCCCTTTTTTAAAATGCAGGTAGTCCTTGACCTACAACCATTCGTTTAGGACCGTTCGAAGTTACAACAGCACTGAAAAAAATTATTTAAGACCATTTTTCACCTCTAACAACCCATGACCATGGGTTGTAATCAAAATTTGGTTGCTTGGCAAATATGCTTGGTTCATATTTATGATTGGAATGTCCTGGGGTCATGTGATCCCCTTTTGTGACCTTCTGACAAGCAAAGTTAATGGGGAAGCCAGATTCACTTGCAACCATTTTTTACTTTTGTGATTTGCAACAAAAGTAAAAAATAACAAAAAAAGCTTCTTCCAACATGTTAAAAACAAGAAAAAAGTCAAGGAAACAATTGGTCCATTGCTGGGAGAAAGTGGCAAGAAGGTGAAAAGCAACAGGGAGAAAGCAGAGCTACTTAACTCATTTTTTTGCATCTGTCTTTACACAAAGGAAAAAAAAACAGTCCAACCTATCAAAAGCAGCACCACAAAAATCATATTTGGAACACAAGTTAAAATAGGAAGAAAATGGTAAGTGAACACTGTCTACCCTAGACGAGTAAAAATCACCAGGACCGGATGGATTACACCCCAAGGTTCTGAAGGAACTGGCAGACAAGATCTCAGAACCACTGAACTATATATCTTTCAAAGATCCTGGAGCTCCAGGGAACTGCCAGAGGACTGGAAAAGAGCTGATGTAGTTCCCATCTTCAAAAAAGGGGAAAAAACAGATCCAGGAAACTAAAGACCTATCAGCCTGACATCAATACTAGGGAAGATTCTAGAAAAGATAATCAAGCAATGAATCAACGAACACCTAGAAGCAAACAAAGTAATAACCAAAAGCCAACATGGGTTTGTCAAAAACAGATCATGCCAGGCTAATCTTATTGCATTCTTTGACAAAGTGACAAAATTAGTAGACCAGAGGAATGCTATCAATATAATTTACTTGGACTTCAGTAAGGCATTTGATAAAGTAGACCATAACCTACTACTAGAACAAGTAGAAAAATGTGGGTTAGACAGCAACACCACCAGATGGATTCAAAACTGGCTGACCAACCGCACTCAACATGTAGTGCTCAATGGAACTGCATCTACATGGAGGGAAGTATGCAGTGGAGTACCCCAAGGCTCTGTTTTAGGCCCAGTACACTTCAATATCTTCATCAATGACTTGGACGAGGGGATAGATGGGGAACTCATCAAATTTGCAGATGACACCAAACTGGCAGGAATAGCCAACACTCCAGAAGATAGGCTCAAAATACAGAAGGATCTTGACAGACTTGAACATTGGACGCTATCTAACAAAATGAAATTCAATGGTGAAAAAAAGTAAGGTTCTACATTTAGGCAAGAAAAACAAAATGCACAGGTACAGTATATGTGGTATTTTGCTCAACAGTAGTAACTGTGAGAGGGATCTAGGAGTCCTAGTGGACAACCATTTAAATATGAGCCAGCAGTGTGCAGCAGCTGCCAAAAAAGCCAACACAGTTCTAGGCTGCGTTAACAGAGGGATAGAATCAAGATCACGTGAAGTGTTAATACCACTTTATAATGCCTTGGTAAGGCCACACTTGGAATACTGCATTCAGTTTTGGTCGCCACAATGTAAAAAGGATGTTGAGACTCTAGAAAGAGTGCAGAGAAAAGCTACAAAGATGATTAGGGGACTGGCGGCTAAAAAATATGAAGAACGGTTGCAGGAACTGGGTATGTCTAGTTTGATGAAAAGAAGGACCAGGGGAGACATGATAGCAGTGTTCCAATATCTCAGGGGTTGCCACAAAGAAGAGGGAGTCAAACTATTCTCCAAAGCACCTGAGGGTAGAACAAGAAGCAATGGGTGGAAACTAAACAAGGAGAGAAGCAACTTAGAACTAAGGAGAAATTTCCTGATAGTTAGAACAATTAATCCGTGGAACAGCTTGCCTCCAGAAGTTGTGAATGCTCCAACACTGGAAGTTTTTAAAAAGATGTTGGATAACCATTTGTCTGAAGTGATGTAGGGTTTCCTGCCTAAGCAGGAGGTTGGACTAGAAGACCTCCAAGGTCCCTTCCAACCCTGTTATTCTATTCTATTCTAACCATGTATCTAGCTTAACAAATGCAGTGATTCACTTAACAATTGTGGCAAAAAAGGATGTAAAATGGGGCAAAACACACTTAACAACTATCTCGCAGTGGTCATTAAATGAATACGGTGGTTGTTCAGCAAATGCCATAATCGTTACCTAAACCCATTATTTGCTATGGGGCATTTTTACTGAAGCTCAAAGTGAACACTTGTTTTCTAGCAAAAAAGTAAATCACACTCTTGTTGATATTGCAAACCGCTGTAAAAGTGGGCTGGTTGCTGAGCGCCTGAAATGCTATCACGGGACCACGGAGGGCCCAGCCATAAAAACTTCAGAACCAGGGTCATAAATACTTTTTGCGGGTCTCTCATAACGTCATAAGTCAAAGGCTACCTGTATTTACTAAAGTTGAACCTATGAAGTGTATACTACAACTTTGGGGATGGGGGTGGTGGTAAGGCACCTATTCTTTAAACCTTCCTACCTAAAAGCCTAAGCTCCCTATGACCTCATCTACACATGTAACAAAAAGTGTTGATGGACTCTAGCTGCAAAGCATAGGTTTTAGGAGCCCAAAGCCACAAACAGGAGATGATGCTGAACTATTTTCCCAGTAATGTGTGCGGCCATCAGTACAGATTGTGTTATATGGAGAGCAATTCTGCAGTAATATCCCTAATGTACAACTTGAAGTCCATCTTGCTACCAAAACATTCTATCCTCTGGTTCAGGATTGTGCGCAGAATGTGGTACAAAGTCAAGATGGTAACCATGATTGTGGGGTTGACGTTATAGCACAGCACACATAAAAACACCAACGGGACTTTGAATACACCGACACAACTGCCAGCCAGTTTGTGGATATCCCTGCTGTGGCTAGATGCTTAGAACTATCTTATAAAATGCTCATTAACATTCAAAGATCTTAACGTTAAGAGCTTCCTTTATACAATGATTGAAAGAGCTGGCTTTTGATTTATTTTTGCTATTGCATTTTAGGTTTAATGCTGTTTTGCCAAGCGTCAGGGCAATGATCAGATGGCCCAAGCAATTTTTGGATCCAAACACTTTAAGCACATCAGTGAATAAAAGGATTTTAAGCTTTATGATTAGCTCAAGGGAACAAATTTTATAAAGCATATATACCAAGCAAGATAATACTTATATCTCTTACAGGCCTGACAGGAGCTCTTAATACCGACAACAGAAGTACCTCTAGGGTAGCCAATTTCCACAGTATCCAACACTAGGTTCTATGCTGAATTTCCCCACAACAACAGCACCAATGTTGTTGTTTTTTTAATCAAAAGCTGGCACCATGACCTCACAGCTCTGCTATGGTCAGAGCTGGCCTTGACTGGATGGCACATGACTCTGGGATAGGAATCGAGACTTTCACAGCTTTGAAGCTACATGAAGATTCTGACAAGACTGAATGGCTATGGATATTGCCCCCCAGGGATTATGTCAACTTCACCTCCTTGGTTCTCGGGGGAGAAAAAATAACTCCCTTGGAACGGGTTCGGAATTTGGGTGTTCTCCTAGATCCACAGCCAAAATTGGAGCAACATCTTTCAGCTATGGCTAAGGAGACCTTTGCACAGGTTCGCCTTGTGCACCAATTGCGATCCTACTTGGAGAGGGAGGCTTTACTCACAGTCACTCATGTCCTTGTATCATGGCTGGATAACTGTAATGCGCTCAAAGAGTATCCGGAGACTGCAGTTGGTGCAAAATGCAGCTGTGCGAGCTGTGGTGGGTGTCCAGAGATACACCCATGTGACACCCATTCTGTGCCAGCTACATTGGTTGCCCATTAGTCTCCGGACGCAATTTAAGGTGTTGGTTTTGACCTTTAAAGCCCTACATGGCTCAGAGCCAGGTTACCTCTGGGACCGCATCCTACCACATACCTCCCTATGACTGGTTAGGTCCCACAGAGTCGTGCTCCTCCAGGTCCCATCAGCCAAACAATGTCGGTTGGCGGGACCTCAGGGGAGAGCCTTCTCTGGGGAGCCCCATCTCTCTGGAACCAACTCCCACCAGAGATCCAGACCATCCCTACCCTACTGGCCTTCCACAAAGCCATAAAGACATGGCTCTTCCGGCAGGCGGGGTGAAGAAGACCGATTTCCCCCATGGATGAATGGTTTTGTTTTTTAACTTTTGTAGTGTTTGTAAATTGTCTTTATCATACTGTATTGTTCTTATCCTTGTTGTACGCCGTCCTGAGTCCCACGGGATTGGGCGGCCTATAAGAACTTTTAATTAAATTAAATTAAATTAAATTAAATTAAATTAAATTAAATTAAATTAAATTAAATTAAGATTTCCCCCTTCTCCTTTTTTTGTAAATTATTTTTATTGATTTTCACATTTTACACGTCATTATATTTTTAAACAGATCTGCAGCCTTTTATATACATCGCTGTTATATTTGTACATTTTATACATTGTTTTACTATATTTTCTAGTCCTATGTCGTCGTCCCACATTGTCTCTTCAATTTTCTATTGTTAGTCCAGTTGTACCATTTTTCCCAAATGTTGTAGTATTCCGATTTTTTTGGTCCTCTGAGTTCAATAGTTAATTTGTCCATTTCGGCACAGTCATATATTTTCTTGATTATCATACTTTCCATGGGTATATTGGGGTTCCTCCAGTTTTGCGCATATACAATCCTGGCCGCTGTGATAATATGCAGAATTAGGTATTTGGTGCTTTTACTATATTGTCTTTTGAATACACTAGTAAAAGGAGTTAAGGAGTGTGCTCCACTGTTGTGTCCACTATTTCCTGTAACCAGTGGTGTATTTTCATCCAGTATTTTTTTGCTTTGGGACATAACCACCACATGTGAAAGAAGGTGCCTTGCTCTTTTTTGCATTTCCAACAACTCGGATTTAAATTTGAATATATCTTAGCCAATCATGCTGGTGCCAAATGCCAGCGGTAAAACATTTTATAATAATTTTCTTTATATGCTGCTGATTTTGTTATTTTATAATTTCTGTTCCAAATTTGCTCCCAGTCGTCCAGGTGTATATTATGTCCCACATTCTTTGCCCAAGCAATCATTGGTCCCCCTTCTCCTTTATTCAGTAAACAAGAATAAAAAAAACAAGCAGGTCAGCTCAGAATGCGTTCTTAACTTATCTAAACTTTTCTTAATATGTAGGAGAAATCAAGACAAGTCACTAAAATCCTCAAAATAAACAATAGTCTTCTGCATTGCCACTACAAATGCCTATTAGAGAATTGAATTCAATATGTATAAATATATGCAATCCTGTCAAACATATACTCTTGTTGTTTTTTTACTTTGCTTTCCATCCCAGGAGCGTAAATTTCCTAAATTTGTGTCTAAAGAAATGGAAAACATGTTCATTGAAGAGTTGAAGTCATCGGTCAATTTACTCATGGCAAACCTGGAAAGCATGCCGGTGTCCAAAGGAGGCTCCGAGTTCAAGTTACAAAAACTGAAACGCAGCCACAACACTTCCATCATTGACATGGGAGAGGAGAACGAAAACCAGCTCTCCAAATCAGACGTTGTGCTATCTTTCTCCCTGGAGGTAACATCTAGTTTTCATCAAATAAATAGAAAGGTGTATTGTAAAATAACCTTTGTAAAATTTGGGTAACATGAATAGAATTTTACAGCAGCTCAGTGACTGATGTCTTGGCACTCAGAACTTAAAAGGGAATCACAACGTTTTTATATTTTTGGTACATGCAGGGGCAAGAGACATTGAGGAACTCAGTGGTAGATTTTTAGATGCTTTCCTCAAAGCATTATAACTTGTGCTTAATTCTGGAATTGACTCTCTCTCTCTCTCTCTCTCTCTCTCTCTCTCTCTCTCTCTCTCTCTCTCTCTCTCTCTCTCTCTCTCTCTCTCTCTCTCTCTCTCTCTTTCCCTCTCTCTCCCTCTCTCTCTCTTTCCCTCCCCCCCCTCTCTCTCTTTCCCCCCTCCCTCCCTCCCTCTCCCTCTCCCTCCCTCTCCTTTAGGTTGTCATCATGGAAGTTCAGGGTCTCAAATCCTTAGCACCCAACCGGATCGTTTATTGCACTATGGAAGTGGAAGGAGGAGAAAAACTACAGACTGACCAGGCTGAGGCATCCAAACCAACGTAAGTGTCCATCTTCGCCTCCATCCCATTTCCTCGTTTATTTCAGATATGTACCTGGCAATCTAAGGAGCAAGGCCCCTGGATGCCCACAACGTAACTTGGATGACCACAGCCACCCCACTATTGCTACCCTAGGGTGTCAGCTAGAGCGAGACCCTGATCTCCACTGGGCATATTTTATTATTTATTTACTTTATTAAAATTATATGGCTGTCTAACTCACTCACTACAACTTTGTTTATGGAAATATGTTGGAATAATGAAGAGTGGTACCCTTAGCTGGATTCATACCCTGGAGATTTTCTGATTTTTCTTTGAAGACATTTCGTTTCTCATCCAAGAAGCAACTTCAGCTCTGACTTCCATATAAATCCTTCCATTCTCCACCATCCAGTCAGAGCTGAAGAAGCTCCTTGGATGAGAAATGAAATGTTTTCAAAGAAAAAAGAAAGAAAGTCCATTTGCCTCTTGAAAAAGCCCCTTTGGGAAAACCATGACCTGGATGACTGAGAATCTCCATAGACACAATCACTGAACTCATTTTTTTTAAATACTTTTGTCTAAGGGGCAAGTGACTAAAAAGATATTTACACAATTTTGACTATCATGCTAAAAATATATCCTACACATTCTTAATTCTGAATGAGCAAATCACAAACTGCCATCTTTTCATTTGGAAAGAAAGGAGAGTGATTGACTTTGGTTCACACATCATGCTAAGCCTAGTTTATTTCTGATAGATTGCTGAATAAATCACAGTGGCTGATTCACAAAACACGATAAGCTATAAACCATGTTTATAAAGCAGACTTGCTGGCCTCCTACAATTTATTAAACCATAAAGCAGGATTTATAAAGCTCAGTGAGCGAGCTCATAGAATACCACACTCCCAACGTGCTTATTGTATGGCTTAACAAAATGTGCACATCCATCTTAAATGTGCTGTAATTATTTTGGTCTAGAAATAACTATTTCAAACTTCAGTCAATTTTATTTATAGCCAAAAGGCCAAAAACAAGATACAAATGCAATCTAAACTTGGTATTAGACATAAAAATTTAGCAACTAAAATGTTTAATAAACATTACATAATACACTTAAAACCCCAACTTACTGATATGTTACTAAAAAGCTTGGTTTTATAACCATAGTTAAACATTTAAAAAGAAAAAAAAGTATTGTATTGTGAATGTTATAAGAGTCCTCAGCAAGAAGTTATCCAGTTTATTTTAAAATCTAGACAAGGAAAAAAAATACATCTGAGCATATAAAAATTTTACTTGCAGATGAAAATCCTAAGATTACAGCAGCAACAGCTAGATTTTTAACTGTGGCTATAAATAACTACTCCTATCCTGTTTAAATCTTCCAGCCAATCCAGTTTGCCATAAACACAATAAGTATTGTTTCTAGCCTAGTCATTTTCCTCTACTTCAGTGTCAGATTTTGCTGCTCTTCACCCCTACACATTAACATAATAAAGAATAATTTTGGAGTCTTCAGATAAATCCCAGTTATAATTTCTCCTGCACACCAATAACCTGTTTAGACAAGAGTTAGTAGCAGTGGTGGGTTTATCTCGGTTCGGACCGGTTCACCCACCCAGGACGCTTCTGTGCATGCGCAGAAGCTTCTGCGCATGCGTGCGTGTGAACCAGTGGCAAAATTATTTACAACCCACCACTGGTTAGTAGGGCAGCTCCTAGTGCATTCTGCCCCGCTGAAATGTGAAAAGATGTGAAATATAGGTTGACCGTGAGTCTCTATTCCTTTAAAGTTTATTTTGAGGAAAAAATAATTCAATAATTATATGTCTTGCAACAAGAAAGATTCAATGTTCTTGTGCTGACATTCAGCTTGCCTAATATATTATTGTACAATAATCCTGATTTGGTTTTAAATGTAAAATTAAGTCAGCTGTATTTTTGGCAGCATTTTAGTTAATTGTTTGAATAGGAAATGTTCAAATATGCCAGTTTAATAGATTTAGTAATTGTATGTTGAGTAAAGACATTTTGTTTTAACTGAATTCTACAAATCAAACCTGCGACAGACTTTCAGATTTCAGATAAAATTGTCCCATGCTCCAGAATCAGTTAAATGTATCTGGTATTGTTATGAGAAATAGGAGGAAAAGGATTCAATCAGATCACATTTTAAAGTGAACTAGCTAATTAAGTCTTCCATCTGAAATGAAAATCGATTATTCTTTAATATTTGGACTCTTAAAGTTTTGGTTATGCAGTCTTCCAATTAAAAATATATACAGAAAGTATATATTGATGAAAAATAATAGACCTTAAATGATGGGATAGGAAATATGTGTACATTACAATAATGCATATACTGTACAATGGCGGTAAGAATATGATAATCCACATAGATTTTCATTCAATTTCATATAAATGAGCCAAACTTCGATTTATAAACATGAAAAATGGAGTTAAATCTAATACGGCAATTTGATCCATCCCTAATCCGGCACAGTGTGCCTCATTGCTATGTCTCTGGTTACATTTTATTCATTAAATATTCAGGAGGTTCAAGAGGTTGTTATAATTTTTGTGTGCATGTGTGATTTATTGCAAGTCTTGCTTTCCCAAATTCACCTTGGAGTGTGCAAAAGGCACAGTGTGCCATTTAATACAATCTAGGATTACCATGCATCTGGGTCCCCCTCCCCCTTTCCACATCTCTGTTTAATCTTTAAGTGCTCCATCTGCCTGGGAATTCAAAGTATCATAAAACATCTGGGATTCTGCAGAATGAGAAGGCATGAGAGTGGGGTCTCTCCCGTTCCTTGGAAGGTCTCTTTGTGAGCAACAGACAGGTTTAGAAAGGCAAATAGAGGCTAAAGGCAAATAGAGGCTAGGAGCTTCAAAGGGAGTCTGGCACGGCTGATTCGCGTGGCATTTATATTTTCCGGAGAGAAAATAGAGATTTCTTTTGGGATTGGGAGGAAAGTGTGTTTCGTAAGAGTTTTGGTTTTGAAACACAGGGAAGCCCTGTTAGCTCCCATGGTTGGTTAGTTTGGATATACAGGAAGTCCTCAACTTACAACCATTTGTTTAGCAACTGTTCAAAGTTACAACAGCACTGAAAAAAGCGACTTAATATCTGTCCTCACATGTTCAACCATGGCAGCATCCCTGTGGTCATGGTACTTAAGATTCTGGCACTTGGCAATCGGTGTGTGTTTATGACAATTTCAGTGTCTTTGGGTCACATGTGTCAACTCGTGAAGCTTTCCGGAGTTGCCATAGGCAGGGGGATGGGGGGGGATCAAGCCTCGCAGCTGCGTCGAGGAATTTGCACCTCAGTCCAAACAACACACATCCTAGCCGGCCAAAGTCAAGGCCATCTCTACAGAAACCAGTAACGGCCAGAGGGAGTGACTTCTATAGCCCGCAAAATTGCTTCGTTGGGGAATGTGACTGATGACACACCTTGGGGGGAGGGGGAAACAGGGTCAGAGGCAAGGTGCGAACTGAGTGGGGTCAGAGCTGGCTTCACTAGGTCCATGCTGACATGGCGTTCCTAATAAATAACTGGGTTTTTCTTGAAAACTGGCTTGAGGCTCCTGCTTTTATTAGGGCATCGGTCAGAACCCTGACAACATGATCTTTATTTGTGACCTTCCCAGCTGGCTTCTGATTAACAAAATCAATGGAGGAAGTTGGATTTAGTTAAGAACCATGTGATTCAATGAACAACCAGGGTAATTCACTTAGCCATACTAAAAAAAAGGTCATAAAATTGGGTGTGACCCACTTAACAACCATCTTGCTTGGTAATAGATGTTCTTGTCTCGATTGTAGTCGTAAGTCGAGGGCAACCTACAGTTCTTGATTTTGAGCTTAGGGGAAAAAGTATTTCCACAGTGTCAAATACGGCTTCCACTTTATTATCTGGATTATTTTTTTCAGTTTGTGCTTTAAAGCAAAAAATAAAATAAAAATCCAATTCTAGTAGCTTTTGTTTATTATATAGATTTTTTTTTTGCTTCACTTTAGATTCTTCCCTCAGCTTCAGTTCCTAATAACTTGTTCCTGGTGTCCTGATGTTTCACTGGCATTGCAGCTGGTGTCTTTGGAGGCAGAGTGTACTCACCTCATAATGTACTTTCTGGCAACTGGACAGGAACTGACTGTGCTTTTGTATTTGTACCTGGCAAGCCGCTTCTATAGAATCAATCACCCAGCAAGGCTGATAACAGATTTCCTTACCTGTCTTGTAACTTGGAATAAGTGCAAGGATTCACTCATCATCCGAAACCATATAACCATGCTCTCTTCTTCTTCATACTGGATACGCATGAGCCAAATGACTTCTTCTGTTTTGTCCTTCATTTCTAAACTTCATTTCTAAATCTCAGCCTTGCTTTCTTGCCCTGGAGATTAAAAAAAAAAAAGTAGAACTGGAATTCCCTAGGTAGCTAACCCAAAAGGAAAAATAGGGATAGCTGTCTGCTTCCAGTCCATGATTAAATTGCCCCAAAATATCTGGGTTGGATAGAAGTGTTGTATGTTACCTTTTCTTCAGTGGTGAGTTGATGCCGGTTCAGCCGGTTCTTTAGAACCAGTAGCGGGAATTTGCCGCCCTTCCCCGAACCAGCAGCAATGACCGGCGGTCCATGCTCCTGAACCGGTTGCCACGGCTTACAAAAAAACCCTCTGCGCATGCGCAAAGGCTTCTGCGCATGCGCAGAGGGTCATTTCCGTGAAGTGACGCGCAATTCCGTCGCGATGTAGGGAAGGTCAGTGGAACCCACTCCTGCTTTTCTTGCCTTTTCTTTTGTACGCAAAAGGTTCCAAAGTAAAACATCGCAAGTCAGGCTTTCAATGCCTGGCAGCCTTTGCTTGAAAATCTCCATTTAGATTTGCTTTGCTGTTCCGTTGCCAAACAACTGCTCCCCCTTTTCTGTAATTTTCTCCTTCCTCCTAATTTCCCACTAAAATCTATCTTCATATTGCTTACTTAAGCTCACTACATTTTACTCTGCCCCCTGGTGCCAGAGAGAAAAAGTTAGTATTATATTAGGAATATCTCCATCAATGTTGTTGACATTATAATTCATATTATTTTCTTTGGCGTACTTGGTGCTCCACTTCCAAAGACTCTGCATTTGCCTCTTCTGTCCAAGAAATTGGACAGAATGTGCTCATGCTTTCTTTCGGCAGGCTAAGCAACTTTCCTCCAAGGCTTGATTTTATATTGTTACTATCTTTCTTGTCCTCCCTTAATCCCAGATCGATTTGTCTAGATCCCTCTTAAATTGCAAAATTCAGACACGGACCCCAGCAGAGTGATTTCTGAGTCGTTCAGAATGACACGAACATATTATTTTTTAACCTGGAAAGAGGGATTCTATCATTCAATCGAAAATTGTATTAGCCTCCCACTCCCCTGTTTTTAAAGCTGTGTCGCCCTATTGATTCATATGAAAAATATGATCAAAATGCTAAAAAGCAAAGAAAGAAAACATATGAAAAGCTTACCTAATGAGGAGAGGACTTACTTTGTGAGGAATGATTGATGTATCCTAGTCTTCAGGAGTAACCAAGTGAATGACACTTATCTGGTTTTTTAATCTTATGGACTTAATTTGCATGTACTTATTTGCTTGGCTTGGCAATCTTTTCTCATTTAGGACTGATTAATATCAAGGGATCTTAGAAGCATTAAACATTTTCTTCTGAGATTCAGTTACATTGTCAATAGTATTTAGCAAATTATTCCGACACTTTCTGATTTTTAATACTGAGTTAGGAACTTTCTTAACTGAATTGTAATAAGCAATCAATAGACTTGGAGTAAAGTATTTGGAAAGTGTTTGCTAAATTATAAATGCTTAATAATATAAATAAGTATAGATGTCATGTGTGAAAAGCAAGTAAGCTACAAAAATTATCTTCTAACATTTTTGTACTCTGGAAAGCATTAATCTCTCCAAAGAAATTATCTTTTTATCTGTCTTTTTTGTTCAAATATCAATGGCACTGCTTAACATGCTGCAGTGCTTTAATATAAAGATCACATCATCAGGACGTTATTGGGATGAAAGTTATAGAACCCAAGTGATCCATTTTTCATTGTTAAAAAAGCAATGCTTGAAGCCTGTATGGTGTTTCTTTATATGCCTGATGAATCTGAAATGGAATTTAAAAGTGCTTCAACCAGCAATATTTCAAACTGGTGATTTATGCTGACTCCTTAGCCCAATGTTTCTCAAACTTGGCATCTTCTTGACATGTGGACTTCAACTCCTAGAATTCCTCAGCCAGCTGCTAGGTGGGGAATTCTGGGAGTTGAAGTCTCCTATCTTAAAGTTTCCAAGGTTGAGAAACAGTGCCTTAACCTGAGAAAAACCTCAGAGTCAATTTGAACATTATCTTTTCTTTTTAACAGGGTTAATAATCATATGCATCTTATATAGAGTCCTTCAGTGCACACATGATACATTTTGCTTATGCTTCACCCATTTATTTCAAAAGTGACAATAAATTGCTTGGTAAAAGCAAAGGAATGCAAATATAATTGCAAGGTCTCACTTTACATGAATGGAGAGGCAGATAGGGCCATCAGGTTTGACCTACACACTCTGAAAAACGACTAGGAGGCAGCAAAAGGACAAAGAAAATAGTAATGTTTGCTGCCACCTAATGATCATCTGGAGATGTGCAGCTGAGATATAATATCCCTATTCATAAAACCGTGTTGATGTGCCTTGTCTATTCATCTCTAAGGCACTTGTTACCTATTCATCTCTCAGACACTTCTTACACAACCCCATAAATCAGGCCTGAACAATCTTGGCTGATGTTCATTGGTCATCCAAATTTTAGCAGCAATGATGGGATGACCACCTGGAGAAACAGTGGAGGGGAATTTTGCAGCAC
The DNA here is from genome assembly GCA_023053685.1 of Diadophis punctatus similis. NCBI lineage: Eukaryota > Metazoa > Chordata > Lepidosauria > Squamata > Dipsadidae > Diadophis > Diadophis punctatus. Next base: position 227,334,437 of record JALIGW010000002.1, read on the forward strand.
AGAGCTTTCCCACAGAGAGGCTCGAATCAAGAGATTGTGCAGCCCCAAGCTGGATAGGGGGAAAAGGAAGAGGTTCATGGTAGCCAGCCCCTAGAATCTCCCAGGATACATATAATAGGTTAGAAGGTTATAGATTTGGTTTGGTTTCTGTCCATTAGGTGTAAGCAAATAAAGAATTGGACCTGATTGGATCACCTAGATCTGCACTCTAGAGAAAGTGCAGAAGAGAGCAACCAGGATGATAAAGGGTCTGGAAAATAAAACATACAAAGAGCGGTTGCAGGAACTGAGCTTGGCCAGTCTGGCGAAGAGAAGGACCAGGGGTGACATGATAGCAGTGTTCCAATACTTGAGATGATGCCACAGAGAGGAGGGGGTCAGGCTGTTCTCTATGGCACCAGAAGGCCAGACAAGGAATAATGGATGGAAGCTGACCAAGGAGAGATTCAACCTGGAAATAAAGAGAAACTTTCTGACTGTGAGAGTGATCAACCAGTGAAACAGCTTGCCAGCAGAGGTCGTGAGAGCCCCAACACTTGCGACCTTCAAGGAGAGACTGGACTGCCATCTGTCTCAAATGGTGTAGGAACTCCTGCTTGAGCAGGGGGTTGGACTAGATGACCTACAAGGTCCCTTCCAACTCTAATAATAAATCTAAAATCTAAAAAAAACAACCTTTTGTCATCTCTGGGGTTGGGCCTTACGTCAGCCCAAATTTGATAGACCTAGATGGATGGCTTGATTGGAGCAAGCTTCAAAAGTTATTTTAGTGTATTTTTTATAAAAGAGAAGCCATATTATAAATCATAGTATTTTTCCAATCAAATCAGCATTGCCCTTCTATCTTAAGGTCTGCGCCTTTCAAATGTAATAAACAAGCATTAAGCCTGAATTCAGAAGTAGTGCAACAAGCTAATGACATTGAATCATAGCATGTTATTCTCTTGAAACTCCCAATAGATTTTAAATGATCAACAGTGCTCTAAAGTCAGTGCTGCACAGAATGTTCCTGCAACAATCCCAGCCATAAAGAAAATGACCACATAACTACTTGAGATTAGTTCAAACACTGAGAGGAGCACTGCACAAATTGAAAGCTTATTAGTGCCATCTAGTAGCTGAAAAGCAACATGGCATGTTTCAGTAGGAATCACCTGTCAATACATTTTATTTTTGTTTGTGTCACTCTAGCTCAGTGGTGGCCAACCTTAAGCATATACCATGTGCCAATTTTTTCACTGACGAGTTCAGATGTGCCATACAACTCAAGCACGTTTTTTACCTTCTTACCTTCACGTTTGGGGTTGCAAAATAAGGATAGGGGTAGGATCTGCTTTGCTTAAGGGAGGAAAAGGAATAACTCAATCACGCAATTCAATTAATTAATTTACGCCATTTCAAAAGACACATGTTTATTGGAGCACCAATCTACAATAGTTAGAAATAATCTCTTGGACGAGAGGGTGATCGCTGTCGTGGACCCCACTGGTGGTGCTACAGCTGCCGGAGAGTCTCGTTTGGTGAAAATGGGTTTATAAATGCAAGCATGCAGTCTTCTTCTTTAGTAAAATCATGAAAATGACTTTCAAATGACTCTTGCAATAGCTTGATTGCATTGTCTGTGTTGACTCTGGTCTTACAGTTTTATCCGTCATAGTGGATCTGTGTGCTTTTTCGCCGGGCAGAGTAGAGCTGCGTTTACACTCCACCTCTGTTCCAAGATTGTTTCCCTTGTTCCTTGAACGCAGGACCCTGTTCTACCCAATCTTGGTGCACTTCCAGCACACTTACTGGAGAGCCAGCAGCTCGACCTCGATGTAATACGAGCCCTGCAGGCTCACATGCATTGGAACTCCCCCCCTTTTTTTTCTTCCCGAAACGGGGGCACTGGTTTGTTTCATTTCAGCCTGTTGCCGCAGGTCACAGGCGTCCTCCTTCACGGTGGATCGCTGTGCTCTTTCTGATTCGCGACTTGCAATGCGCCACTTGTAATCATCCAATGCGCCACATTTGGCGCATGCGGCACGGTTTGGCCACCCCTGCTGTTCATTGTCATTCAGTGAAGCTAGAAGTGAGTTCTCCAAAGGGTATATGTCCTTTGATAAAGGACAGTCCTTTATTTCAGAAAGCGCTTCTTTAGATTTATTTATTTTTTGAAAACTCATTTTTGTCCTTTTGGTTCTTTAACTTTTACTGTACAAATAGTATCCCTTACTGCACAGCCTTTCATGTGCATGTTTTCAGCTTTTTGGGGGGAGGGGGTTTGAATTTTTTTTTTGAAATATTTTCCGGGTTTTTTTTCTTCTGCACATGTGCAGAAGCCGAGTTTCCAGCACTGTGCATGTGGTTGCCATCTTGTTTTTGGCTTTTTGGGGGGGGAGGTTGGATTTTTTGCCACTGCGCATGCGTACGTCCAGGAGGCGCAGCCACGCGGCGCAGGAGGAAGTGAACCAGCAGCGAGGTAAGTTAGAACCCACCCCTGCTCCAGACCTTTAATCATTTCTGTTGCTCTGTCGTTTAGTGCAGAAGGATTCAGACAAAGCAGAACACAGAAGGTGCCATTTGCAGTGGGTTTTGGTGATTTTTTTTTTTTTTGCAGAAACGTCTGCAAGGAAACCACCAAGTCAAAAAGTACCAAGGACCACACAGTTCAACCCTGAGCTACAAATATTCTTTTCTATCAGTTTCAAGAATCAGTTTCAAGAAACCTCATAGCAATAAACTAGCATTCATGGAAGGAAGCCTTTTAGATTTAGATTTATTATTAGAGTTGGGAGGCACCTTGTAGGTCATCTAGTCCAACCCCCTGCTCAAGCAGGAGTTCCTACACCATTTGAGAAAGATGGCAGTCCAGTCTCCCCTTGAAGGTCACAAATATTGGGGCTCTCACAACCTCCGCTGGCAAGCTGTTCCACTGGTTGATCGCTCTCACCGTCAGAAAGTTTCTCCTCACTTCCAGGTTGAATCTCTCCTTGGTCAGCATCCTCAAACTAACTCTTGCTTCTATTCTTTCTGGGCTCTTCTTTACTATAGAAGTGGTTTGGTGCCTCCTACTATTCATTCATTGGGCTACTTGTCACTTAACTGAAAAGCACAAACACAATGTTGAAAAGCAAGGATGTCTGTGCTGCGTAAGTTGCTGTCATTTTCAGTGGGAAAAACTGAAATATATATATATATATATATATATATATATATATATATATATATATATATATATATATATATATATATATATATATATATATATATATATATATATATATATATATATAGTACAAAATAACAAAAAGGAGAAACAAATTGGGGCAACAAAATTGGGAATCAGAAGGTGGAAAGGTTGAAAACATGATAAGAAATGAAGGAAGAATAGATAGACTTCCAACTTTCTTCAGTACAAGTACAAATGTAAAGTAACTTCGTCCTCTGTTAAAACAAAAACCTCAAAACCTCATATAAGAATATAGAAACCATCAAAATAACAGTAAAAGTATATAACAAAAAGCTTATTTTTAGTTTAAACATGTGCATCAGAATACAATGGACATGTCTAATAATAATAAAAATACACAATATTTCTACAATCATAACAAAATCTATTCACCAAGTACTAAAATTGAAACTTCATTTTTATCTTTCTGAAACAAGAAATCCCCAAGTGGACTCCAAGTAGGTCCCAGCATACACCCCGCTTCTATTGCTGATCAAGCTGGGCCACAAAAATTTATGGAGAAGGCAAGATATTTCTTCTAGTGCTGCTCGCTCATGTCATTTAGAGCAGTGATTCGGGAATTGTAGATGTTGGATTCCAGTGGCTGTAAGACTCAGCCAACAAGGTCAAAGATACTGAAAACTCTAATCCAGATGGTAATTGTATTCCAACACATTTGAAAGAGAAGACTTATCCAAATCCCTGATTTAAGTAAGGTGACCAGACATCCCGATTTTGGCGGGACAGACCCGCTTTTTCATGATTTGTCCCGCGTCCCGCCCGTCCTCTAAAAAGTCCCGATTTTTTGAAAGAATGCACGACTAGGGCATTCTTTCAAAAAATCGGCCTGAAAGGCAGCAGGCCTCTCAGCTCGGGCCGGCCGTGGGCGGCGTTGGCGGCGGGCGGGTGTCCCGCGTTGTTGACTCCTCCGGCGGCAGCTGGAAGCTGGGGGGAGGGGGAAGGGAGGCTGCTCCTCCTCTCCTTCCCCCGCCCCATCCCTAGCCCCGCCCTCGGAGGCGCCGCTGCTGTTGGGAGGGGTGAGGGACGAGGAGCCGTCGCCGCTTTGAGCTTACGAGCGGCGCAAACAGCCCTTCCTCGTCCCCCTCCCCTTTCTTCCCCCCGTCGCCTCGCTGCCGCCGTTGCCCTGGGGCCGGGCGGGCGACCGGGAGACCGCGGCGCTTGGATGCTTGGAGCAGGTAAGCTGCCGGCTGCCTCCTTTCCCCGTCTCCCGCCTCCCGTTCGTTGCTTGCCAGCCCGGCCGAAGGGGAGGCGGGAGGCGAGGAAAGGCCTCCCGAAGGGGAGGCGGCTCGGGAGCCGGCAGCCCTTCGGGAGCCCGCCTCCCTTTCGGGAGGCCTTTCCTCGCCTCCCGCCTCCCCTTCGGCTGGGCTGGCAAGCAACGAACGGGAGGCGGGAGGCGGGAAAAGGAGGCAGCCGGCAGCTTACCTGTCGCGAGCTCCAGGCATCCAAGCGCCCTCCCGCCTCCCCCCCCACCTCACCTGGACGCCGACATTTGCTGTTTTGCCCTCTGCGCATGCGCAGCGTTCTGCGCATGCGCAGAGGGCAAAACAAATGGCGGCGCCCAGGCGCCCCCCCCCGTCCCGCTTAAAAATAAAAAAATCTGGTCACTTTGGATTTAAGGGGCTGCACAATCACCTCTAAAAGAATAAAGTAAGGATCAGACTTGTTAATCAAATCATAAAAGGAACCCAGTAGATGTCAATCTTTTTGCCTAGAGTTTCAGAAGCTGTATAGATAATTACATATTTGGTAGTGCAGATTGAATATTGGTCATTGCACATGCTAGAAAATGTGTGAGTGTGCAAATTGATTGATCAAAAATACTTTGTATTTTAAAGCAATTCCCCCTAAAGACTTATTCTTTTTCATAAAATCCATGAAACCATTCCTAATCCTGATTTAATACTTTAAACAAATTACATATGAAGAGGACGCTGACAGTGGGTTGGCAAGAGAGAGTTTGGAAATTAATCTTTGTGATTAATTAAGTTAGCATTTTCATAAACATTATTATAATAACAGTGTTTAATAAGAAGGAATCCAGTTGCATTATTAATCCTTTAAACAAAGATCTACTCTTTAGGTATTTTCTGTGGTTACACTAAGTTTTATTAAATGGTAAGGTTAAATTTTGTGTGTGTGTGGAAGCGGTGCATTTAACATGAATGTTTTATTTATTTATTTATTTATTTATTTATTTATTTATTTATTTATTTATTTATTTATTTATTTATTTATTTATTTATTTATTTATTTATTTGTCAAACATGTATAGGATAGTAGTAGCTTGTATAAACATAAGTAAAAAGTAACGATAAAAGAGGACAATAGGACAGTAGGACAGGGACGGTAGGCACAGTGGTGCGCTTATGCATGCCCCTTACAGACCTCTTAGAAACAGGGAGAGGTCGACTGTAAACAGTCTAAGGTTAAAGTTTTTGGGGTTTGGGGAAGAAACCACAGAGTCAGGTAGTGCATTCCAGGCATTGATCACACTGTTGCTGAAGTCATATTTTCTGCAGTCAAGTTTGGAGCGGTTTACATTTAGTTTGAATCTATTACATTCCTGTGTATTGCTGCAGTTGAAGCTGAAGTAATCATTAACAGGAAGGACATTTTGGTATAAGATTTTATGAACTACATTTAGATCAGATCGGAGGCAACGTAGTTGTAAATTGTCTAATCCCAGTATTTCAAGTCTGCTAGAATAAGGTATTTTGTTGTGAGTGGAGGAGTGAAGGACTCTTCTTGTGAAATATTTCTGGACTCTCTCGATTATATTTATGTCTGATATGCAGTGTGGGTTCCAGACAGGTGAGCTGTATTCATGTACTAATGTAATGTAAATAATAATTTGTTGAATTAGAGTATGTCCTGATGCTGAATATCACTATGACAACTAATTGCATCATCCTCAGATGAAGCTTGCCCTAAATTTCATTGCTGAATTGTCATGATGTAATGAAATATTTCACGGTGTTATTAAATATGAATTTATAATCACCACATCGTTGTCAAAGGTTTGCTATATGTGTTTACTCTCATTTGGTTTATTCCCTTTGTAACTCATGTGATTCTCATATGGAAAACCTAATGGAAATTACTGTTTGCATTTGGATAATAACATTTGTTGATAACATATGGTCTGTGGATGCTTCAGCAAATAAAAGGCTTTTATTAGTACACAGAAATAGGCGTCATACAAAGCAGATGCTATCAAAATGCACAGCGCAAGATTATAGGGCATTTCTTCTGCTGCTTATTCCCTTTTACAAGTACTTTTCATACACTAAATTCTTGATTCCAAGTTATTCAATGAAAATGGATTTTGGGGAGCAGACTGAAATGTCAGCAAGGGGAAAAAAAACATTTCAGTGTATTCAAAAGAAACTATAAGCCAGTGAGGGCGAACCTTTACTGGCTTGGGTGCCAAAAGGGTGTGCGCGCATGCAATAGCGTGCGTGCGGGTGCCCACACCCATAATGCAATGCTCTTCCCTCCCGTGCTGCCCCACACACACATGTGCATAGGCCTCATTGAAGCTTCCAGTAGGCTGTTTTTCGCTCTCCCCAGGGTTCAGGAAAGCCTCCTGAAGCCTGGGGACGGTGAAAAATGGCCCAACGGGCCAATCGGAAGTTCAGAAACAAAACGGAAGTGGAGCTGCCCTACTACCGATACTTACCTTCAGACAGTTACAGCCAGGCCACGCACACCTCAGCCCTTTTCTTCTGCAGCCGGCAAGGCTTTCCTGAAGGCCTCTGTAGCCGATAACAGAGCTCTGGATCGATCTGGAGCTCTGTTATCAGCTGCAGAGGCCTTCAGGAAAGCCTTGCCGGCTGCAGAACAAATGGGCCGAGGTGTGGGAGGCCTGGCTGCAACTGTCCAAAGCCGAAGAAGTTCCTGAAGACCTCTGACAGCAAAAAGGAGGCTGGGAGTGACACACACAAGTGAACTTCCAGAGGTTTTCCTGAAACCTGGGGAGTGCGAAAATGGCTGAAAAGAAGGCTGAAAATCAGATGGCCAGCGGGCTGGAGCTGACATAGGGCAACACCTCGTGTGCCCTCAGATATGGCTCCGCGTGCCACCTGTGCAAAGTGACCAGATTTTTTTATTTTTAAGCGGGACGGGTGGGGCCGCCTGGGCGCCGCCATTTGTTTTGCCCTCTGGGCATGCGCAGAACGCTGCGCATGCGCAGAGGGCAAACAGCAAATGTCGGCGTCCAGGTGAGGTGGGTGGGGAGAGGGGGGGAGGCGGGAGGGCGCTTGGATGCCTGGAGCTCGCGACAGGTAAGCTGCCGGCTGCCTCCTTTCCCCGTCTCCCGCCTCCCGTTCGTTGCTTGCCAGCCCGGCCGAAGGGGAGGCGGGAGGCGAGGAAAGGCCTCCCAAAAGGGAGGCGGGCTCCCAAAGGGCTGCCGGCTCCCGAAGGGGAGGCGCCTCTCCTTCGGGAGCCGGCAGCCCTTCGGGAGCCCGCCTCCCCTTTGGGAGGCCTTTCCTCGCCTCCCGCCTCCCCTTCGGCCAGGCTGGCAAGCAACGAACGGGAGGCGGGAGACGGGGAAAGGAGGCAGCCGGCAGCTTACCTGCTCCAAGCATCCAAGCGCCGCGGTCTCCCGGTCGCCCGCCCGGCCCCAGGGCAACGGCGGCAGCGAGGCGACGGGGGGAAGAAAGGGGAGGGGACGAGGAAGGGCTGTTTGCGCCGCTCGTAAGCTCAAAGCGGCGACGGCTCCTCGTCCCTCACCCCTCCCAACAGCAGCGGCGCCTCCGAGGGCGGGGCTAGGGATGGGGCGGGGGAAGGAGAGGAGGAGCAGCCTCCCTTCCCCCTCCCCCCAGCTTCCAGCCGCCGCCGGAGGAGTCAACAACGCGGGACGCCCGCCCGCCGCCAACGCCGCCCACGGCCGGCCCGAGCTGAGAGGCCTGCTGCCTTTTAGGCCGATTTTTTGAAAGAATGCCCTAGTCGTGCATTCTTTCAAAAAATCGGGACTTTTTAGAGGACGGGCGGGACGCGGGACAAATCATGAAAAAGCGGGTCTGTCCCGCCAAAATCGGGATGTCTGGTCACCTTACACCTGTGGCACATCACTGCTATAAGCCCTGTGACTCTGAAGTGCAAACAACAACCCCAGCTGTTTCTTTTCCCTTGTTAATATACCATTATTTGTTAAAATATGTTTTTACAATAAAACCTCAGCTTAATAAACTATTTAGAAAAGGGCTATCTATAAATTTTAATTCTGCAATAACTTTAATTGAATCCAACTATATATTACATGCATAATTACATAATTGACTAGAAGGTGCCATTTGTGTAAAACCTTGATTTATCTACTCATTTATTTAATGAGATTTATAACCCACCCCAATTCTAACACCCTGTACATGGCAAATAACAGATACAAGAACTAAAAATTATAAAAACAAAATATAAAGGAAAAAATAATACAATCAATTTAAATTTAATCCATCAATAAAATAAATGTAAGTAATGAACCCCAATTTAATAGGCATTACAGTAGTCCTGTCAGTGACAGTAAACAATTAATGAAAAATTAAAGGAAAGTTTTACGATATTTCTACTATAATGTTAATCTGAAATTAATTTATATATGCATGTATATATGCTAATATTATATAAAATATAAAAAAGAATAAGAAAGTAACAATAAGAAGTAGTAAGTCAAATAAATTACAATATGATGTAAAAAATACAGTCAAATCTAGTTTTACACTAATATCACTCATTAAGACTCTTTGTATCTTTCAATCTTTATTTCTATATTATTTGCTTGTATCATACCCAAATACCACTTTTTTTACTTTATTTTTTGGATAGGGCATCCTTTTCCAAAATATGATATTATGAAATCCCCACATTCCAGAAATGCTCATTGTCTGTGTTTAAAGTATGTAGTTTTAAGGTCACAGGCATAATTAAAAATTTTAAAACATGAGTGAAAGGTTCAGAAGTTACCAAGGAATGACATGTATTGTGGTTTTTACCTCATAATTCTCAACATCTCACAGACAGCATAACCACACCACACCCTTACGCTGCTTTAGCTTTTACTAATGCCTCTGCTACCATTTTTTTTCTCCAATCCTCCAATGCAACATTTCATTCTTTTTTTCAATCACTGAAATAGAAGTGTTTCAATCTCAGGATGAATTTCTAACAAAAAGTAAGGAAAGAAAAACAGTAATTACCCCCCAAAAAGGGCAGGTTTGTGCTGAATTTTGGACTGGGAATGTTCTTCCCGTTAAACACATGTTATTAATACAAAGCTGCTAAGGAATATCTTCCACAAAAAACTGCAGCAGACTTTCTTGACTAAAACGTTCTGGGGTTTCCTGGAGCAAAATAAAATTCATAGAATCATGGGGCTGGAAGGGGACCCTGGAGGTCTTCTAGTCCAATCCCCTGGCCAAGTCAGGAGGTCTTAGGTCAGAAAAATATTATTTTCAACTTGAGGCAGGAAAGCACAAGTTAGATGTGCATTCGTGGTAGGCTGAAGTTGAATGAAAGTAATGCCCTTTCTTTCCTCCAGGAACTGCAGTCAACCCTGTGTCCATAATGATGTAACTGCTCTTGTTCATGTGCCCAGTTATCTGTGCATGTCACAAAAAAGGACTACGCACAGCCTATGCACTACACTAGGATTAGTTCTGGGAATGAGAAAAGGGTTAAAAGAGCATTGTGTTGTGGAAATCAAGGCTTTTCTTGAACTATACAACCAGCTCTCAAATGACTTTCTCATAGGTCTGAGTTCAAAGAGGTTGAATCCAAAGTAAGAGTTGAGTGACAAGACAGTCTGAACCCAAAAGTTAAGTAAAAATGCTTTAAAAAGGTGAAAATGGTAGAAAGAGAAACACGTCTTCCAGCTCCTAGGTGACCATAGGTTTGACAAAACCTATGGTTTACAAATAAATGTTTCAAATGCAAACTCTTGGAATAATAATAATAATAATAATAATAATAATAATAATAATAATAATAATAATAATAATAATAATAATAATAACAACAACAACAACAACAACAACAACAACAACAACAACAACAACAGAGTTGGAAGGGACCTTGGAGGTCTTCTAGTCCAACCCCCTGCTTAGGCAGGAAACCCTACACCACTTCAGACAAATGGTTATCCAAACATCTTTTTAAAAACTTCCAGTGTTGGAGCATTCACAACTTCTGGAGGCAAGCTGTTCCACTGATTAATTGTTCTAACTGTCAGGAAATTTCTCCTTAGTTCTAAGTTGCTTCTCTCCTTGATTAGTTTCCACCCATTGCTTCTTGTTCTACCATCAGGTGCTTTTGGAGAATAGTTTGACTCACTCTCCTTCGTGGCAGCCCCTGAGATATTGGAACACTGCTATAATGTCTCCCCTTGTCCTTCTTTTCATTAAATTAGACATACCCAATATCTGCAACCGTTCTTCATACGTTTTAGCCTCCAGTCCCCTAGTCATCTTTGTTGCTCTTCTCTGCACTCTTTCTAGAGTCTCAACATCCTTTTTACATCGTGGCGACCAAAACTGAATGCATCTTACCTGCAGAGTTCAGATGATGTTCCATGGAATACTTGTTTGATTTCAGATCAGACAGATATTAATAGCAGTTTAATTGCTGCTATTTGACAGGGAATATTTTTGTTCATCAAGTTTTAATTCTGTTTTCATTTATAGCGCAGTTATAAGTCTGATTCTGTTGGTCCATCCCTTGTCGTTGGGCCTTGAAACTGGGCTGCCACTCATGCAGAGGTGTGCCTCAGTGGTACATTTTGGATATAGAGATAGCAGCAGACAACATAGAACTTGGCAATATTTCTTGCATTTTGATCTAGCATTGCTTTTTTAAAAAAATTGTAAATGGCAATGCAGAGGCTACTTTCTCACAATTTATTAAGCCCTATATGTGTTTTATTAAGTCAGGGAGAGAACAGCCCACCTTCACGAGAACTAATGTGCCATTTACTTTAAAAAGGGAAGAAGAAGAAGTGATAACACAGCTTGAAATTTCGAGAAACAAAATTAAATGAGCTGTGAAGACTATTGAAAATCTATCAGAGCCATAACAAAAAGTACCTTGTGTTCTCTCCAGACCTAAAAAAAGAATCTGGTATGGTTTAATAAATTCAATTTCAATTATTCTGCAAAAAAAAAAGTTCTAAATTGGGATCTTATGTGCTCTTCCGTTTTACAGCTCAAATAGTTTAGAATAGTTTAGAAACCTGATGGTGCAGCAGTTAGAATGCAGCACTGCAAGCTAACTCTGCCGATTGCGAGCAGTTCGATCATAACTGGCTCCTTCTATCCTTCTGAGGTCGGTAAAATGAGGACCCAGATTGTTGGTGGCAATATGCTAACTCTGTAAACCACTTAGAGAGTGTTGTAAAGCACCGTGAAGTGGTATATAAGTGTAAATGCTATTGTTATTGCTATTAAAATTCCTGGGAAAATGATAAGGGGCGGAAAAACCATGGAAGTGTCATAGTACAGTACATTTTTTTTAAATGATCTGGTTTTATGTCCCAGTATCAATAATGGCCTCTCTCATATTCATATCAACTATCCAGCCATGTCACTATCCACAGATTGTTTTCTCCTTTTTGAGGTTTATGGAGAAGGCAGAATCCTTATTTCACCTCATTTTATTAATCCGTCATGACTTTTTAAGCTCCTGCTGTGACATTTTACTTCTTGAATTAATTCATCCTTTTTATATTTCTCTCTTGCTGATGGTTTAATAATGTTGCTGATTTGCTATTTTTCACTTTTCATTTTGTTTGTGCTTTAAATATTCTGCATTTTCTATTTTACGAACATTAAGGAAAAGTGGAACAAATGAAAGCAAATTATTTTGCAGCCTGCTGGACATCATTAAGGAGATCAATTCTGAAAAGGCCTGTGATGAGCCCTAGATCATCAATTAGAGATTTTGAACTTTCCCAAAGATTCTTCATTTGTATCTTTGTCTCCTTGTTTTGCATGAGTTTGTTCATCATTTCATTTTGGCAGATTATCCGCAGTACTTATGGTTTGTTTAGCCATTTTACTCCTAAATGGTTCCAAGCAGCATACAATATAAATATCAAAAACATCAAATAAATGCTGATATCTAGAGAACATTGATATCAGCATTTACTTGATGTTTTTGATTTTTCATTTATGATCTCCCTCCCTTCCTTCTAGAGCAGCGGTTCCAACCTTCCTAATGCCGCGACCCACGACCCGCCCCCACGCCCCCACCGTGACCCACCCCACCGCCACCATTTGGGTTCTTTTACCCTCTGCGCATGCGCAAAGCATGCTGCGCATGCACAGAGGGTAAAAGAACCCAAATGGCGCCATCTGGGCGAAGTCTTCAGATCCGGGCGAGGTCTCCGCTCACTTCGCTTGTTGCCTCTGGGAGCTTTTTGAGCCCCGTCGCGAAAGGCATGCGCGACTTCGGCAGGGCCGGGACAGGCGGCTGCCCGGAGAGAGCCACCCCCTTCGCAGAGTCTCTCCCGTCTACCTGTAGCGTTCAGGGAGAAGGGTATGGCTCTCTCTGGGCAGCCGCCTGTCCCAGCCCCACCAAAGTTGTGCATGCCTTTCGCAGGGGTGAAATGCTCCCGGTTCATTCTTGCCTGTTGGTCGTCGCAGAGCCGATGGAGCCGGTGGTGGTCGCAGTGCGGGGCTTCCCCCACCCACTTCTCCTGCCCGCCTGGATGCCGCCATTTGAGTTCTTTTGCCCTCTGCGCATGCAGAACGCTTTGCGCATGCGCAGAGGGTAAAAGAACCCAAATGGCGGCAGCGGGGTGGGTCGCGGTGGGGGCGCGGGTTGTGGGGCGCGATATGGCCAGGCTTGTGGCAGGGGGGGAGCTGAGGATGCCGGGGTGACCCCTGGGAAATGGTCGTTTGACCCCCCAAAGGGGTCCCGACCCCCAGGTTGGGAACTGCTGTTCTAGAGCTAATGTTCCCCTCTTTTCAAAAACAGAACAGTGAGAAGGCAGTTTATGTAAATCAGGGGTGTCAAATTCACGTCGTCACAGTGGCATCACGTGGCATATGGAGACTTTTTTCCCCTTCTCTAAACTGGGCATGGCCAGCATATGACGCATCTGGCCTGTGGGCCGGGAATTTGACAGCCCTGATGTAAATGAACACTGATTTCAATGATCTGGAGACCCTTGTTTCCAGTTGTGATATCTATCATCACTCCCTTTCTTCTACCCATATGCCCCCTAAACTTCTGATAGAAGAGGATATTGTAGCTCAGGGTTGAACTGTTGGGTCATTGGTGCTCTCTGAGACTGGTTGTTTTCTTGCAGATGTTTCATTATCCAACCGGGTAATGTCTCAGACAAACAAGCTAACAATAAACAACAGCCCAGCCAAAGAACCTCCAAAAATACTCCCACCAATGGGACAAACCATTAATATATAAAGAGAGACCAAAGCCCTATTCCTTTCTAGCACTGATGATGTTACCTAGTTAGGTAATGAAACATCTGCAAGAAAATGAACAAGCTAAGAGAGCACCAAAGTCCCTTAGCTATACCATAAATGCTGATATCTAGAGAACATTGATATCAGCATTTACTTGATGTTCTTGATTTTTCATTTATGACCTCCATGCTGTATATAAATATAGCTCTGGATCTTTAATGAAATGCAGCAAACTATTCAATTAATGGAATCTGCACATAGAAAGATTTACTTTTTGTCTAATTCTAGGGTTTGACTCAGAGGTGGGTTTCAGCAGGTTCTGACCAGTTTTGGAGAACCAGTAGCGGAAATTTTGATTAGTTCGGAGAACCGGTAAATACCACCTCTGACTGGCCCTGCCCCCATCTATTCTCTGCCTCCCGAGTCCCAGCTGATTGGGAGGAAATGGGGAATTTGCGGTAACCTTCCCCTGGAGTGGGGAGGGAATGGAGATTTTACAGTATCCTTCCCCTGCCACGTCCACCAAGCCACGCCCACCAAGCCATGCCACACCCACCAAGCCACGCCCACAGAACCAGTAGTAAAAAAATTGAATCCCACCATTGGTTTGACTCCAGAATATAATCATTTAGGAAATGGGTAGCATTTGTATTCCTCCAGTTCTGTTGACCATGGTAACGAACTGCAGTGGGGCCGGCAACTTACAAGCAAAGTTTTGATACAATATTTTCGTCAGTCTTCTTTTTACTGAGTTGCAAAATAAACCCAAGTGCAAGCATGCCGTTTGTTACTATTGGCTTTGTTTTCATCTGTTGTCTTTCCAGAGGAAGTTTTTCAACATTGCTGAGTTGTTGTCTTGCAGGTTTTTTTACCACATTAATTAATTAGCACAATGGCACTCCTGTTGCTTCTTTTTTTTTTTTGCTATATGTGACAGTTGGTGACATTTGCGTTAACCTTTTCCCTTCCAAGGTGACAGTGTTGAGGGTGGCAAGCTGTTGCTGCTGCTGCTGCTGCTTCTTTCTTTTTTCCTAATGTTTTTCTTGTGGATGTTTTCACAGCTGGGGAACTCAGGGTGACTTTTCCACAACGCACGCCCTTCCGGCTGTGAAGGTAAAGCTGTTTACGGAGAGTACCGGTGTCCTGGCTTTGGAAGACAAAGAACTTGGGCGGGTAAGGGCATGCACATCATTGCATCAGCAAATATTGCAATGATGGGAATGACCACATTGCATCTCTTATTTTTGGCATAACTTACCCCCATGCTGTCTGTCCCCTTGGTCTTAATTCTTACGTAACTCTTCTAAATATTAATTGTTTCACCTTTAGCTTTTTAATCACCTGTAAGGCATCCAGAGTCCCCTTGTTGGTGAGAGCCGAGGTGGCGCAGTGGTTAAAATGCAGCACTGCAGTTCAGCAGTTCAGCTGTTCAAATCTCACCGGCTCAAGGTTGACTCAGCCTTCCATCCTTCCGAGGTGGGTAAAATGAGGACCCCGATTGTTGGGGGCAATATGCTGAACTCTGTAAACTGCTTAGAGAGGGCTGTAAAGCACTATGAAGCGGTATATAAGTCTAAGTGCTATTGCTAAATGCTATTGCTAGATGGGCGGCACATACAGGAAATTCAATAAATAAATACGCTGTGGTACAATTAGAGCTGGTGAAACTTTTTTTGAAGAAGGGAGGAAAGTTTGGACAGCTCTTTGGAAAACCCCAATGTCGATTTTCAATTTTGAAGACACAGAGAACATGTGTGTGCACGCACGCACAGACACAGACACACAGACACAGACACACAGACACACAATACCCCTGCAGGGGGCTGAAAGTAGGGCCTGAAATACATTTCTGCAATTTCCACATTGGTAAAGCATTTCAAAGAGAGGGCTGACAGAGAACCTTGCATGAAAGAGAACACAGGGGTTGCATATTTTCCCCAAACTGATGAGACGCAGTCCCCAAAAAATTCAGAGTTGAAAATAAATTACTGTTCAAAGGGGTAGGGAAAAGGGGAACTTTCTCATCTCAGTAACAAGCCCTCCCTAAAATAAACATCATTAAACTATTGGAAAGAACACCAGGATTGGAAGGGAGGGGAAGGGAAGGGTGTGAAACCAATTCTATGCAGTTAACATGTGAAATTAATGTTGCTTCAGTTCACTAAGGGAAGTCAAAATATTATTGCTGAGTGGTGAACCTTAGATTGTGTATCCTGAGAAAGACCCTCTCCCACCCCAGTAGCTAGTTTAGCCTAGTGCAGCAGTGGGTTGCTCCCAGTTCAGCCCAGTTCTGTGAACCGGTAACAGCGGCGGGAGGCTCCGCCCACCCACCCGGAACGCTTCTGCGCATGCGCAGAAGCATTGCGCGTGCGCACGAGCACGAACGTGAATCCGGGAGCGACAGGTTTTGTAACCCACTACTGGTCTAGTGGTTAAGGTGCTGGCTTAGGAATCAGGAGATGGTGAATTAAGATATGAAAAATCAGCTGGGTGACTTTGGGCCAGTCATTCTCTCTTAGCCCAACTCACCTCACTGGTTTGTTGGTTGTGGGGAAAATAGGAGGAGGGAAAACTATGAGGTATGTTCGCCGCATTGAGTTCTTTATAAATAATAACGGTGAGGTAAACATCAAATAAATAATAATAGAAGCATTAGTGTCTTCTTCCATTGGCCAGGCCAAGGCATTAGGAGGAGAAGGGGAGAGGGGAGGATCCCAATAATTTATTTCCCAGAGATGGGTGCAAATCAATGCTGATCTCATTTGAGAGCAGAGATGGGATTGCTTCTGAGGCTGTTAACAATCTACCTCAGGTAGAGCAAGGTTGCCAGAGTAACTCTGACTGAATCTATGGATCTATGGAATGAATTCCATTTATCATCTCTGCCGATCAGTAAATAATTCAACCTGCACAGCTGCAGTTGAATTAAGTGTAGCCTGTCCATTTCTTCTTTCAGCTGCTAAAGCAGATAATAATGCCAACTTTTGAGCAATTTGGGTGTTCTCCTAGACCCACAGCTAAAATTGGAGCAACATCTTTCAGCTGTGGCTAGGGGGACCTTTGCACAGATCCGTCTTGTGCACCAATTGCGACCCTACTTGGAGAGGGAGGCTTTGCTCACAGTCACTTATGCCCTTGTCACCTCACGGCTAGACTACTGTAACACGCTCTACATGGGGCTACCCTCAAAGAGCATCCGGAGACTGCAATTGGTACAGAATGCAGCTGCACGAGCTGTGGTGGGTGTGCCGAGATACACCCACGTAACACCCATTCTCCGCCAGCTTGCATTGGTTGCCTATTAGTCTCCGGTCACAATTTAAGGTGTTGGTTTTGACCTTTAAAGCCCTACATGGCTCAGGACAAGGCTACCTTCGGGTCCGCATCCTACCACACACCTCCCTACAACCAGTTAGGTCCCACAGAGTGGGCGTCCTCCAGGTCCCATCGGCCAAACAATGTTGGTTGGTGGGGCCACGGGGGAGAGCCTTCTCTGTGGGAGCCCCATCCCTCTGGAACCAACTCCCACCAGAGATCCGGACTATCCCCACTCTACTGGCCTTCCGTAAAGCCGTAAAAACATGGCTCTTCCGGCAGGCGGGGTGAAGAGGAAGAAGATCAGATTTCCCCCATGAATGAGTGGTTTTTTAAAAAATAATGTATTGTTTTTAAATTATGATGTTTTTATGTCATTGTTCTTATTTATGCTGTACGCCGCCCTGAGTCCTATGGGACCGGGCAGCTTATAAGAACGTTTATTAAATTAAATTAAATTATTAAACTTTTAATATTTTTATCATGTAACAGGTTCCCAGTGATACCGTGCTTCTGAGTGTTTCTTCTTCTTTTCCTCTACGTCGATGTCATTTTTTTCCCTATAGCGCCTTCAGCAGCATTTATCTTGGTGACAGATATAATTGCCAATAAATTCCCTTTGGGCTCTGCTTTGCCTCTACTCAGCCTCCTCTACTCTTCACTTACTGCTGCATGGGACACAAAAAGCATATGTCTATAAGGCTTAAATTTAACTTTAATAACCTTAACTGGAGAGTGCCAGATAACTCACTGTTCTTCAGTTAAAAACACCTACTTTCCCCGGTCTTTTGTATAAGTTATTAAGTTCTATCTCTAGTTTGAAGTAATTTTATTGTACGTGCTGATGATAAATGAGACTGTCTGCGTGGATGTACGGTTTTTATTCTATAACTGAGTAGAGTAGAAGCAAAAAAAATCTATTTTTAAGGTCTATTACAATCTAACTGAGCAATTGAATTTCTGCTACTAACTTAAGTCCTCATTTACATATTCACAAATACACTACTGAAAACAGTGTGTCATGATTTATAAACCAAAGTCCTAAGATGCTAAAACAAAACTATGAAGCTTTGATGAGGAAATTATCCAGAATAAAGTGGTATGGAGTCTATTACTTATTTTTATAAGAATGGATTGTTTTTATAACTAGACAGCAACTATTTGGTTAACTACCCAAAGACAGTACAAATCAGACAACACGGAAGTGAGGAGTTTCAGAGAGGAGGATAGGAAATCTCTAATTAGAAAACAAAAAGGAAGATAGAGTGGGTTTGTCCAGATAGAAAATTTAGAAGGATAATTTGAATGAATATGCATATGCGTATACGTATACATATACATATACATATACATATACATATACATATACATATGATGATGTTAATCCATTGTATTCAAAGAGGACCTTAACATCTATCATAGACCTGAGTCGCCTGTGTGCAGGTCCGCAGCTACAGCTCCCAGTCTATCCACACCTGCTGCTTTGTCGCCCACCCATTGCCACAGGACTTTTCACAGGTCTTGGGGGGATGTCAAGACTTGCGCGTAAATTGGATTAAAGTGAGGGAGAGGTGCACATAGTCAGATTCCATCTTGCTCCATGTGTATACATATACATATACATATACATATACATATAACTTGCCACACCTCCCAAATCTCAACTATATGTTGTGAGGAGGTGCATGCTGATCATTTGATCCAACTTCCTGTTGGGAAGTTTTCTGATGTCCCCCACCCCACAGCCAGAATGTTAACATTCGCAGAATTATAAATAGCAATAGCAATAGCACTTAGATTTATATACTGCTTCATGGTGCTTTACAGCCTTCTCTAAGTGGTTTACAAGTCAGCATATTGCCCCCAATAATCTGGGTCCTCATTTTACTGAAGGATGGAAGGCTGAATCAACCTTGAGCCTGGTGACAATCGAATTGCAGAACTGCAGGCATCTGGCAGTCAGCAGAATTAGCCTGCAGTACTGCATTCTAACCACTGCGCCACCATGGCTCATAAATGCAACAGCTATGAAACTGTCTCCAAATGGCAAATGCATACGTTCCCTGACGTGCATTGACACAGAAGTCTAATTCTCACCTTATGCATTCAAAGTCAAACCATAAACCATTAGGCTTACGTTGGAACATGACCTCTTTTAAGTCGCATCACAGTTGGTAATCCTGAGAAAAGGCTACTTTCACACAAGACTGTTTTGGTGCCATCACCCTGCTCAGTCATAGAATTACATGGTAGATCCTAAAAATACATATACATATACTCTAATTTTTACAATGTTCTTTCAATGTTAAAGAAGAAAAAGTGACAAAACTGCATAATATTGTTTTGTGGAGTAGAAAGTTCATTTATTTTACCTGTCATTGGACTGATATGGCAGTTCCATATCTCATTTACTTTACCTTTCATTGGACTGATATGACAACAATGAAAGTTAACATCATTTTTATTATGATGGCATCGCAGGAACTCTGCGAGCAAAATCTGGGAGCAAAATAATTCTGAGAGATTCAATATATATATATATTCATAGCATCTGCATAGAATTGCACATATATGCACTCTAAAATCTCTGCATGTTAAAACTTTGTCTTCAGGTTGTTCTTCATCCGACACCAAATAGCCCCAAACAATCTGAATGGCACAAAATGGCTGTTTCCAAAAACTGTTCTGATCAAGATCTGAAAATCAAGCTTGCTGTCCGAATGGATAAACCTCAGAATATGAAACATTCTGGGTAAGTGACTTTTTTTTTTTTGGCAAACTACAGTGATTGCAAGTTACCATATTTTTCAACATTATAATAATTGAAAAATATCTCCTCCTTCTCCCCGAGTTTGTATTAGAAATTGAATCAATGGGATTTAATTTTCACCTTTTTGAGAATGATTGACATTTCATTCACTGGCAGCTTTGACCTCTCTTAATCCTTTAAAACAAATGTCTTCTGAAAGTAATCTCTAGTCTTTGTCCTGCATGTGAACTAAGAATATTATTATTCTCAAAAAGGAACAATAAAATATAAATCGGTGTAATTTCCCTGTATTTTATTTCTTGCATTGAATTTTTAGAATAGCACATTCCTTATTGTATTATCAGAATATTCATAATAATGATAACCTGTTTCTTTGAATATCCTGATTATGCCGTCATAATTATGCATATAATATTCTGAATGTGTCGTCAAGGTCTTTGAAATAATGATGAAGGCAGCTTGGAGGGAAAGGGACAGTCTGAAGTTCAAACCCAAGTGATGCTTCTCTTTAGTCCTGAACAACGTCACATTTTTCCCCTTCTGGACTGCCCCAAAATTTAGGGGCCTTTTTGGAGCAGGAGGCAATGACAGCCAGGAAGACCTTCAAATAAATCCATCAGTTGTGCCCATATCACAATTGGGAGGCACTTTACACAATCATTCATACTTTGGTCAGCTCATGAATGCATGGTGCATTGCTCAGTACATGAGGGAGCCCTTGGTTGAAGCTGGTTCTGAATGAAGGATTATGTGAGGGTTCTTTGTTTTCTAAGACTGAATGCACCACAGTGTACAAAACACTTTATTGTAACACACTTTCCTATTGCTCTGAGTTGACTCCATGCTCCTAGCTTTTGAAAATTGATGCAGTCATATAAATAAGTCTTTGATTGTTAGCCCTTATAACAAATAAAAAGTCTTAAAGTTTGTAAAGTGGATTTGACCTCCCTCCAAAAGCTTTTGCTCTTGTTGGGATTAAGTGCTGACTCAGTGTGATTGCTCTTCTTCTTGGTTCCTACCAAGCTCCCTGCCGATCTCTGTGCCAAGCTTCAGGCAGGAGTCACACCACAATGGGCTGTTTACTGTAGCTTGTCATCCTGGCATTTGGCCACAATTTGCTTGCCTGTATGAATCATACATTTCAAACAACACTTCTTCTTTCCTAATATGCTTGTGGTCTTCTTTTTCTCTTACAAAGTCATACTTTTGCAGACTAAAGGTCTGGGTGGGATGAAGTTGCATATGGATGTCAGCACGTTCCTAAAAACGCCAAGTTATGGTTCAATTAGCTAGATACCTGGAACATTGGCATGGATGCTTATGAGTCAACTATGAGGGGGGGGGGGAATGAATGAATGAATGAATGAATGAATGAATGAATGAATGAATGAATGAATGGATCAATGGATCAATGGATCAATGGATCAATGAATGAATCAATGAATTAATGAATTAATGAATTAATGAGCCCATCTCTTCTCAGGTTTCTGGAGCTATAAACATTTACTGCCCTGAGAAACAGTGTGTTGAACCTATTCTTGGACAAGTGGGTGTGGGAAGCATTGTTGCTTGGCTGCAGCTGTTTTTCTCAAATGCAGACAGAAACTCAGTTTGATTCCCCCACACATGGTGTGCCTACAGAACATCTGCTACATGAATTTCGGCTGCAGTTCAAGGTGCTGGTTATTACCTAATAAAGCCCTTCATGGCATACAGCCTGGTTATTCAAGGGGCATCCTATCGTTCATAGTTTCTGCCCATAATACATGACCCTGCCAGGTGGGCATGCTCCTGGTCCTGTCAATTAAAGTATCATGTGATAGAACCCAAGAAGAGCTGAAGTGGTGCAGTGGTTAAATGCAGCCATTGCAGTCTGACTGCTAGTTCAACAGTTCAGCTGTTCAAATCTCACTAGGCTCAAGGTTGACTCAGCCTTCCATCCTTCCGAGGTCGGTAAAATGAGGACCCAGATTGTTGGGGGCAATATGCTGAACTCTGTAAACCGCTTAGACAGTGCTGTAAAGCACTATGAAGCGGTATATAAGAAAAGTGCAATTGCTAAGAAGCAGACCCTGTGTTCTGTCATGACATCCCCAAAGATTTGTATGGCCTCCACCTGGACATTATTCAGATAAGCCCTTAAAACGCAGGTCTTGGGTTAGACTGGGTGATGAACCTCTTGTGGAGGCAATTCCTTGGTTGCAACTTGTTCTACTTTTTCACATATTTGCTATTGTTTATATTGGATTGTTTTAAATGCATACTGTTCACCCACCCAGCATCATGGTGAAATGGAGCAGCCTATAAATATAAATATAAATGATATGATATATCATATCATATCATATCATATCATATTAATTATATTACAAAAAATCTACGGTACTTACAGGAAAATTACACGGATTCTGCAAAAGAAAGATCTTTGCAAATAAAAATGCTGAATATTTAAACGAGGGCATATGAGTTTTTTTTTTAAATTATGCTTTCCCGTAGTTATTGTTTTAGATTATTTATTGGAGAGATAATTAAACTACAATGTGCTCAGCTTATGGACTGGCTTTATGGAGTCTCTCTCTCTCTACATTTTCCTATAAGGAATTCAATTTAAATGTGCTTAGTGGAATGTGTAAAGCATTGCTACTTTTCACATGATCCAACAAATTAAAATAGTGTTTCACTCCTTATGGCTTCTTATCTTCCACATATAGACATAAAATAATCTTTCTGAATTGTTCCTGGACCATGTTAGAGAAGGCTTTTACTCACACTCGGCCTCTTCACATAGAGCAGTGGTTCCCAACCTGGGGGTCGGGACCCCTTTGGGGGTTGAATGACCATTTCCCAGGGGTCGCCCCGGCATCCTCAGCTCCCCCCCACTGCCACAAGCCTGGCCATATCACACCCCACAACCCGCGCCCCCACCGCACCCCACCCCACTGCCGCCATTTGGGTTCTTTTACCGTCTGTGAATGCACAGCATGCTTTGCGCATACGCAGAGGGTAAAAGAACCCAAATGGCGGCAGCAGGGTGGGTCACAATGGGGGCACGGGGGTGGGGCACGGGTCGCGGCATTAGGAAGGTTGGGAACCACTGACATAGAGTATAAGGGCAGATTTACAGCACCCTTGTACCCTCCCATGTTGCATCAATTTGTCATTCTTAATCCAACAGAAAGGGGAATAATAATAATAATAATAATAATAATAATAATAATAATAATAATAATAATAATAATAATAATAATAACAACAACAATAACAATAATAATAATAATAATAACAATAACAACAACAACAACAATAACAATCATTATCATCATCATCATCTCTTTTATTCATTAAACATGAAACTCAGTCAACTGAACATTTAAAAAGTGTCACAAATACCACTGACTGGTGCTAATGGTTGATACGGGTTGCTGCCAGCGTCCTAGGTATCAACCAAGTTGTTGTTGTTGTTACTGCTGTTACTGTTGTTGTTGTTGTTGTTGTTATTGTTGTTGTTGTTATTATTATTATTATTATTATTATTATTATTATTATTATTATTATTATTATTATTATATTGTAAATTATGAATGAAGTGTTGGTTTATTAAATTAAAACAATTTTAATTTTATCATGGAATTCACACACACAGCACACCTGGTCTATGTAGACTGCTGTTACATTTGGACATGTGGACTTTTTTTTTTTTTTGAAATTATGTATGTAAAATTCAGCGTGGACAGTCCTCACTTTTCATAAAGATTTCACCCAATCATTGACTGCATAATCCACCCTTACATGCATTAGGCTGCATTTTATGCATATTTTCCATTGAAATTTTATCCCTCCATTTTAAAGAGCAATACTGAAGATGTAAGACATGTATGGTGGAATGGAGAGCAGTGTAAAAATAATATTCTAATCTCTCACTAGATACAATATACATCTTGATGGGGTTCTAATCTAATCCAGCCCTGTTAGTATGTCTCTTTTATCCCAACTTGCAGTAAAAACATAGGCGCTATATTTTTGGACCATCTGTTCAGCGTTTTGTCACTAATGATAGCCAATGAGTTACAATCTAAACTCTGCTACATATATTGCATTGGGTGCCAATTAGCTTCCTGAGTCAATTTAAAGTGTTGGTCATTACCTTTAAAGTATGGGACCAGATTATTTGAATTCCTGATTTCTTCGACCCATCATACCCAGGCAGAGAGGGAAGACATATTGCAAACTCTGTCGGTTAAAGAATTTTACTGGTGGAGATTAGGAACAGAGCCTTCTCTGCTGCATCCCCCACCCTAGGGAACATCTTGCCCCCAGTGGCGAGGCAGGCCCCTACTTTCCTGGCCTCCTGGAAGAGCATTAAGACCAGGCTCTGCCAACTGGCCTAGCAATTGAAAAATGCCATGCAACTCTAGGGGTAGTTGGTGGGCTGAAGGTTCTTCCCCTGCCTTTTAATTTTGCAATTGTTATTTTTAACTTTGTTTTAATCTGGTGTTTGTTTTTTTACTTTGTTTTTAACTATAGCAATAGCACTTACAGAATTCTAGGAGCAGTTTACAATGTCACCATATTTCCCCCAAAATCTGGGTCTTCATTTTACTGACCTCAGAAGGATGGAAGGCCAAGTCAACCTTGAGCCCCATCAGGATCGAATTCCAGGCTGTGAGCAGAGTTAGCCTGCAATACTGCATTCTAATCATTTATTTATTTATTTATTTTGGTTTTCTTATATGCCGCCCAACTCCCGAGGGACTCAGGGCGGCGTACAGCAAAAAAAATACAAGAACAACCAACAATAAACATTTACTAAAATCAAATATAAAAATTCAATATTCAATATTAAAAACATACAACAACCAGACATACCCGGGGGAGAGCTCAGATGGATTAGGCTCTGCCCCCTGCCTGCAGGAAAAGCCATGTCTTAACGGCTTTTCGGAAGGCCAGCAGGGTGGGGATAGTTCGGGTCTCTGGGGGAAGTTGGTTCCAGAGCACGGGACCCGCCACAGAGAAGGCCCTCCCCCTAGGGCCCGCCAGCCGGCATTGCCTGGCTGACGGGACCTGGAGGAGGCCAACTCTGTGGGCCCTAAACGGTCGAAGGGAAGTATGAGGCAGAATGCGGTCCCGGAGATAGCCTGGTCCTAAGCCATGAAGGGCTTTAAAGATGATGATCAACACCTTGAATTGGACCCGGAGACCGATGGGCAGCCAATGCAGCTGGCGGAGTATAGGTGTCACGTGGGTGTACCTTGGCACACCCACCACAGCACGCGCAGCCGCATTTTGCACCAACTGAAGTCTCCGGATACTCTTCAAGGGTAGCCCCATGTAGAGCGCGTTGCAGTAGTCCAAGCGGGAGGTGACAAGGGCATGAGTGACCGTGAGTAGAGCCTCCTTCTCCAAGTATGGCCGCAACTGGTGCACCAGGCGAACCTGTGCAAAGGCCCCCCTAGCCACAGCAGTGAGATGATGATCCAATTTTAGCTATGGGTCTAGGAGGACCCCCAAGTTGCGGACCTGATCCGAGGGAGTCAGTTTCGCTCCCTCGAGAACCAAGGAGGGACAGTTGTCATAGTCCTTAGGAGGCAATATCCAAAGCCACTCAGTCTTGTCGGGGTTGAGTCTGAGTCTGTTCCTCCCCATCCAGATCCTAACGTTGTCCAGGCACCGGCACATTACATCACTGTGCCACCAACTCATATAGCTTTTATATGATTTTTCATTTTATTTGTAAACTACCCAGAAGGATGCAAGTGTGATGGGCAATATATATAGAACCTGGCCTAGAGGTTAAAACTGCTGCCTTACAAGCAGACTGCCCAGGTTCAAATCCCACTAAGGGTATGGCTATCTGACGAGAGCAAAGTAGCTCGAAATAGATCTATAATAGTCTCCCTTTATTTCATTTATCAGCAAAAATGTTATACACACACACACACACACACACACACACACACACACACACACACACACACACATATATATGGGAAGCTTACTGGAAGGATATAATACAATAACCATGCTCTATTCTTTCCATGTAGCTTTTAGGAATCAAACATAATGGAGACTCCATATGGCTTTTCATGATTAATGGCCATTCATATGTCTATGTCCCACAAATTTGTCTTATCTGTTTTAAAATGACCATCAGCGCATTCTAATTTAATTTCATTTAATCACTCATACTTTCTTAGCTAACACCAGCTGTGTTGTCACACCTGATGGTGCTGAACAAAATTGTAATCAGGGTGTGATCACTGCTGGCATTTTCCAACGATCGTGCTTTACAATTTTATTTTTTTTAAATGCCAGTAATTTTTCTTGTCTGAGACAGAAAGTAATCTAATGAAATTTGAAAGTGAAATAGTACCTGTCAGAAGGAATATCATGGTAGATTCCAGACAGATTCCAGACAGGAATATTGATGCCCCTTTCTTAATGTAGAACAGCTGGTTATTGGAGATGGAGACTAGGGAGATGTAGAAAAAGGATTAGCAGAAGCTAGAGGTGGAGTCAAAAGAGGAATCAGTCTAGAGTCGCTATGTAGAGTCACTCTTTTGACTCCGCCCCCAGCTTCTGCCACTCCTTCTCCTATAGGAGAATACTAAAAGATTAGCTCACTTCTTTTTTCCATAGAAGAAAACACAATAGCAGTTAAGCCAGTCGTCAGCTTAAAAGATCACCACTCCCCCCTCCCTGTGGCCATGTGATCAGATTTTGGAGCTTGGCAACTGGTTGACAATTTATGGCTGTTTGTAGGATCCCATAGTCACAACACAATTTTCAACATTTTTTTGCTAAAACCGGTGTTTAGTTGCAGTTTCCAGTAAAAACTGCCCAATGCAAACAATGAGATTCTTATTTATTTTTTTAAAAAAATCCCCTAATGAAGTTTTTTCCTTGCTGCTTTTATAGATATTTGTGGGCCATCGGCAAAAATGTCTGGAAGAGATGGAAGAAAAGGTTCTTTGTACTGGTCCAGGTAATGCTTCCACTAAAACTTATATTTGAATTATTCTTTAACACCACATTGTAATACAATTTGACTCTTAAGATCAGTGTTGATACACAAACACAAGGATACTTTGGTCTGGTTCAGACAAAATCCGAAGCTATTATGAATGAGAGACCACACATTACAGTAAGTGTAACAAAGCTCATTACAGCACAGGCTTACAGATGAACAAGGTTGATGACACGTAATTGCTGTAACATTGTAAGGTGTAAAGTCTAGGCAGTTTATGGGCGAACTCAGTGGGGCAAGGAGGCAAGCAGTTCCTCTATCACTTTTAATAGATTCCATCCTGAATATATAAGGAAAATTAGAAGGACTGCATGTCCTCATTGCCTTTCTGCTTTTGAGCTATAATGCATGTAAAGAAGTTGCTTAATGAGTGCTCATTAAACACACAGACGCAGGAAGAAAGATGCACAAAATTTAACTGAAGAAAGGTTATCTACTTGTGGATTAGCAAACGAAGTTCGGGGAAAGGCTTTTCCTTTTATGACATCCTTTTGGAGATGAGGTTGCTGCTTCTGTTTCTTGTGTCTGACACCAGAAGTCCTCACTTCCAGGACTTCTTATCCATGCCCAATTATAGCATTGCAATTACTATTGTGTGGGGTTCTCAGTGTGCATGTCTTCTTCTCCTTCTCCTTCTCCTTCTCCTTCTCCTTCTCCTTCTCCTTCTCCTCCTTCTCCTTCCTTATCTTCCTCCTCCTCCTCTGCCCCCTCTCCTCCTCCTCCTCCTCCACCTCCTTCTCCTTCTCCTTCTTCTCCTTTCCTTCTTCCTCATCTTCCTCCTCCTCCTCTGCCCCCTCCCCCCCTCCCCCCTCCTCCTCCTCCTTCTCCTTCTTCCTCATCTTCCTCCTCCTCCTCTGCCCCCTCCCCTCCTCCTCCTCCTTCTTCTCTACCCAATGGACTCTTAATCAACACCTTTATTTTACATGTTTGTATTATTTAATCTGGTTTTAAGAAATTGTGACTTACTTCAAGATCTTCTGGGTGGTAATGGTGTAGTGATATACGTGTAAATGAATAAATCAGCAAAATCTTTATATTAGTAAATAACAATAGATGAAATGGTTGTAGTTAACTTGATAGAATCATTAGAGGAACATGTCATTCTAAGTCATAATGAGCAACTAATTTATTTGGGATTATTTTGGACTCAGTTCAGTACATGAAATAAACCTCCTCTTTGTGGTTTATGGGTTAATGCAATGTGTGAACTAGTGAGGCTTAATCAATAAATAATGGTTTAGTATGATGTCCAAACTACCTAAAGGTAGTTCTCGCTTACTGGCCACAATTGAGACCCGCAATTAAATTACTAAGTGACACTGCACATTCAAAATCACATTTTTTCCCTTTCTCTTTTGGAGTGTGGGTACAAGCCATGATTTACAGATTTTTCAGAACAAACTCTGGACCTGCATGCACACACATCTCTACTTCTGCTACAGCTTATTTGCACCAGATAATACTGTCGCTCTTTGAAACCCACCAAGTTGAAAAGAGAATGATAGTTTCAATGAGAAATAACAATTTTTTGGTTTCCAGAATTCTTAATTTGTTGCTATTGTTATTTTGCTTTGTTTTGGGATAACATTCACTTTAACAAGTTTTTGGTTCCTTATAATTAGAATTACTGTAGGTAATATGCCATACATATTCATGTACAGATGAGTTTATTTAATATTAGTCTCTTGTACCTTGAGTGCCGGTCAGTACATTTTGTTTCTTCCAATGATGGTGTGCAGGCAACAGTGTATTGGCTTCCAAGAGAACTTCTAGCACTACTTTAGTGTAGATTTCTAGTGTAGAAATCCTAACTTTCAAAAAATAATGCTGATGAGCCAGTCATACAGAAAGAATAAATAAGGATCAAATTGTTAAACTAATCTAGGAAGGGAGAGTGAGTGGATTAAGAGGAATGGGGAGACCAAGGAGGCTGTGGTTGGAAGGAACCAGTGAGATCCTCACAATGAATGAGGTAGGAATTATTTTTTTAAAAAATGCTATGGATTAAATGTAGTGGTAGAAGTGAAGATGGTTTGCAAAGTTAAAGGCGTATGAATGTGAGCAATGTATGATGAATCATGCTGGTATAAACTAACATTACATTATGTTGATGAAGATTCTAGGTCATCTAGGTAGAGTTGTCTTGAAGTTGAGTCATGGCAACTGGATTTCTTTTCTTTTTGGTTTGAACATTTTGCTGCTTAAGTTTCAAACCAAAAAGAGAAGTCCAATTGCCATGACTTAACTTCCATATAACTTTAGATTCATTCTTTACTTTATCTCCTGCTTTCAGTTTATTTTTTTATTATTCTACGCTTCCATCCCTTTTCTTCACTTTGTTTAATTGCTTTGTCCAAAACAGAATAGTTTTCAGGGATAGGTTTATATATATTTTTCTTTGTTTTGCCTGCATTTTTTGAGAGCAGTTTTCCACATCCAGAGCCCTATAGAATTTCTAGAACTGTTATTGATAGATCCAGAATGCCAGGTTGGACAAAGCTGTTCTGAAAGCTACCCAGATTATTTCAGATCATTCTGGGCTGCCTTTCAGGATTAGCGCAATAAAACCAATGAGAAAAGAAGAAGAAGGAAATACTCTTCGCAGTACTAGAAGTAAAGAGAAAAGAGAACTCAGTATTGAAAATAACACACATTACACAGAAAGCATGAGCAAATAAAGAAATCTTTACAATTTTCATAAAAGCTGGCAGTGATTTAGAGGCTTCCCTTGCTTGAAAACAGAAATGTTTCTGTAATTAGAGATGAAAGTTATGCTTCAATGCTCAACCATAAAATTCATCTGGCCTTTTCTTTAAAATACTGTTTATCTAATCTTGAATCATTAAGGTGGGGTGTTGGTTGCAATACCATTTCTATATCCCGAAAGTATTTAGTCTGAGTAGTGGCATAAAGTGCCCCTACAACTCCATAACGTGTAAGCAAGCTCAGAACATAGAATGCTATGATTTTAATACATGTCTTCTGTATATCACTTACCATTCTAATAGCAAATTTACTCTCTGAGAGGAACAGAATGTTAATTGCATGCAAATTTCAAGGCAGGGACTTGTTATTCACCTCATTGTAAATTCTGAAATATGCAGTGTGAAAGCGATGGCAGAATATGACCTCAAGGTTAAGAATGAAAATTAGCCACAGCCTCATAAATCAGGGAGAAAAAACATGGCAAAGTCAGTCTAAGTGCTCCTAACTGGCTAGAGAATCTCGGAAAAGCTTTTCAATTGAACAAGTAGGTAGATAATGTTACTATTGATCTTCAAGGCCATAAGCCAATAATCATTTATGAACGTGTTAGATCTTTCCTCACTTTCTCCTTTACGTCAATATGCTGAGAATGTCACTGACTCCTTTCCTAAACATTTAAAACAAATGCTGTAGCTGAGATGCAATTTATTGTTAAGCTTTAAAAATCACAAGAAATGATAATTGTTGCACTTCTAAGATATTATCAAAAGAGCAAATGTTTTTTTGGCGGGGCTAAGAAAACAATAGGTTTGTCTTTTTGCTGGGTCAGATTTGGTTTTAGTTAATCATGTATCAGGGGTATCAAACTGGCGGCCTGCAGGCCAGATGCGTCACACGCAGGCCACACCCACCCCAGCTCTGCGAATGGGAAAAATGTCACGGAATGTCACATGACAGCAACCGTAACGTGGCAAGTTTGACACCCGTGATCTAAGTAGTAATGGAATTATGACATCAATACAAGTGTGAACAGTGGTGTTCTAGGGACATTTCTCCTGCAAGAATCAAAACTAGCTCTGTGCAACCGTTCCAAAGGGGAAGAGGAAGGATAGAGATAAATAACATTTGAGAAAATGTATCAAAGTACTATCAAATCAGCACCCTACAAGCATGTGGTCGCAGTCCATCTTGATGTCTTCAGCATGGCCATAGGTTTACTGATTATTCTTTTGTAGGATAACACAACATGCTGACTCATAAACTACCCAGGCTGGCTTTAGATATCCTGCCAGGCTACAAGGAAAGCTAGACAAGATTAAAACTAATCAAGCCTAGCAAAAATAGCACCTCTGTCTTTAACTGACTTGGTTAAGTGTGATAGACAACCCAGCGCCACTAGCTCCATAGTGCTACCAACCAGTTGCTGGTACCAAGTCTATAGTTCAGTGGTGTCAAACTCAAGGCCCGCTGGCCACATCTGCCCTGCGAGGTGCTTAAATGTGGCCTGCGATGCCTCTTGCAAGCAAAATGTGGCATAGGGGTGTGTGTCTGGATGCCCTCCTGCAGCATTTTGCTGGCTAAAACGCGACCGCCCTGCACCCCATTTTGGTCAGCAAAATGCTGCAGGAGGTGTCCATCACGTCTCCCCCCCCCCGGCCGGCCCGTAGATGAGAATTACAATGCTGATCCGGCCCTCGAAGAAATCCAGTTTGATACCCCTGCTATAGTTTCAGTCAGCCTGCAGCCAATGGTTCTCAATTTTAAATTGCATGATTCTTCTGCATATGGAGTTTCTCTACAGTTTCAATCCCTTCATCGCAGATTTATCTTCTTGATCTGGCACTGAGAACATTTTGACAGTTTTATCATATATTGTTATAGGTGATCATTAACAAATCAGGGGGATGCCCTTCATCTCAAGCACAGTCCAATACTTTCCTCTTTTTACATAGCAGTCAAATCTGTTGTCTTTTTATTTCTAGTTTGTTTGTTCTTGAGTAGTTCTAAGCCATATGCTTTTAATCTGTCCCATCATCTGTTGTGCTTTGTTGTTGGATCACGATGCTTTTTTTTTTACTTTTGCTTTATTTATTTACTTTGACAATCCTGGCAGAAACATGTCCTTTCCATTGTAGAAAAAAAATAATACCTGAAAAGGCTAAATGAAAGGGTACAGAAAAGGGTACGATTTAAAGTATGGTTCTGAAGTAAAACAGGTTTGTGTATTTTTTCCCCCTGGGCTGAAAACTTTACTTTGCCAATTGGGAGCCACACAGCAAAAAAATATTGGGGAAGACTCAAATTAAAAACTCACATTGACTCCAGATGGTTTACAGGTAAATAAAATTCAATGTAGTTAATTAAATTATTGTCATGTATTTATTCCCATTCTGTCTCATTGACGATGGCATTTAGTAGAAACATTTGGAATTCTATGGGGATCACACTCAAAGTTTGTGATGTACAACTGTGCCCCTGGACTAAGAAAAGATTAAAATACTTAAGGTTTCCAAGTTTACAAAATACTGAAGATGCAACGTTAAGAAAAATAATGAATGAACTGGAGAGGTTAGTCATTTTTATTGTCTCAGTATTAGAACTCTCTTTCTTTTAAACTTAGATTGATTTGTGATGAGTTCAGGGTGGGAAAAACCCAATTCTTCCGTTAGCCAGAATAAATAAAGATGCACAAAATGGCTAAGAGTATGTTTTCCTTAGTAATGTGTGAAGTCTCCAGAGGCTCTCCATAAATTTCCAGAATGGAAAACTCATGAATGACTTCATTAAAAAGGCAAACAGTGTGACATGAATCAGCAAGGTGCATATCTGAACTGACTTGAGCATGTTCACAAATTAGAAACTGTCAAACATGAAATTAACTACTAATGTAGAGAATACTGATGAAGCATAACTACCTGGTATCTGTATTCAGAAGATGACTACTTATGAGTACTAAGAACATAAAGGGGATATGAAAAATGTACAAGGTAGCTCTGCCTTCTGGCCACTGACATTCGTACTGCCTCAACCATCAAATAAGACAAAATTGGCATCAACTATGTACACCCAAGTCTCAGTCCACAGAGATAGACGTTCAGACTGACCAACTCAATGGGAAAAAATGCTATTATAAACTTAATTTCACATGGATTCCTTCACATTGACATTGATTATCCATGAGTGAGATGTATCTCAGCTTCTATAGCAGGGGTGTCAAACTGGTGACCTGGGGGCCAGATGTGTCACGCACAGGCCATGGCCTCCCCAGCTCTGCAAATGGGGGAAAACGTCACGAAATGTCACATGATGGCGAGTTTGACACCTGTGTTCTAGAGAGTAACATTCATAAATAGTTCCTTCCGCTATTTCCCTTCTGCCTTATGTGTACCACATGGGGCTTCTACCTCTGTTATGTCTGCTAGAAGTGTCTGGATTCAGTTGTCAGTGATTGGTGTGTGGTTCTTATTGAGAATTTATAATATTTTGCTTCTGCAAAAATAAACTGCTTAAAAAACAATGAAGACTTTATTTGCTGAGTTAGAGAACTTAACAGTTGCAGGGAGATATTTGCTGAGTTAGAGAACTTAACAATTGCAAGGAGATATTTTTCAAGAATGTTGAAACCAGATGACCCCGGATTCACAGCATTGTCTGGAAATGTGAAAAATGCTGACTCTCTCATTTCATTATTTCAGCATCTGGAAGCTGGAGGCAAGGAAATAGCAACAATAATTTCCATGTTCACCCAGGAGGTGGCAGCAACATACCACTTATTGGCAATCAGTGCCTCCAGAAAGATATATTGGCTGCTTAGTGATGATACCATGAGTTCAATCATGTCCAAACCTTGGCAATTCTATGGACCAGCTCTCTCTGCATTTTCCAGTCTTGTACAACTTTTTTTCAATTGTTTTATGCTTTGGCTGGTGTCAGCTTTGAGGGTGTCTAGCCACCATGTTTTTTGGCTGCCTCATTTCCTTTCACCGCTGACCATTCTGAGCATAACTTCCTTTTTCCAGTGCATGTGATAGCATAACACAGCCAAACTAAGTAAGGTGGCATTTTGTGATTTTGCCTCCCAGTGATATGCCTGGTTTTATATTATGTTCTCGTAGTTACTTGTTTGTCATCTTTGCTGTCCAACGAATGCACAGGAACCTTCTCCAACACCACAACTCAAATGAATCCATTTTCCTCCATTTAGTTTTTTTCCTGGTCTCACTGTCACTATGAGAAACATGATACTGCAGCTAAACTGCATTTGGTTGCCTTGTCCTTGGCCTCAATTCATGCTCATCATTTGACTGGTCAGGTGTATATGAGTCACCTTTGACATGCAAACTGACTACAGCAGAAATAAAGAAGTTCATTGATGAACCAATGCAAGTACCACAGTGCCCATGTCATGCCCAATCAATAGAGAGATGTGTGAAACAGGTCACAGAGGCAGCAAGCATTGTGTATACACATGAGAAACGTGAGGGTTATATCAGAGGCCCCAGAAGCAAGTCGGTGGCTGATGTCGAAGAACAAATCGAAACAAGACTTGATGAAACTCACTTAAACATTTTTGTAACTCAGATAATTGCTTTTTGATGCTAGTTTATGATTGCATGGATTATTTTTTTGCTTAGCCAGATAAGATTCATGCAGAGAAAAACTTTAATTTTTGTAGCACAACGTGTAATTTTGAGAAGATAAAGTTAACAGTATTTGGCTTACAAGAGACTTTTGTGAAACACACACACATGCGCGCGCGTGCGCGTGCGCACACACACACACACACACACACACACACACACACACACACACACACACACACACACACACACACACACACACACACACACACACACACATATATATATATATATATATATATATATATATATATATATATATATATATATATATATACACACCATATTTTTGGAGTATAAGACGCACCAGAGTATAAGACGCACCTTAGTTTTTGGGGAGGAAAATAGGGGAAAACAATCTGCCTACCAGGTATTCATCTGGCTAGCATCCTTAGTCTGGTCAGCTTCAGCACATTATTTTATCCCCTGGTTAGGACTTAAAAAAACCTTCTTCTGAGAGAGTAACAATGAAAGAGCATGCAAGCCAGTAAGAGCTGGGAAGATCGTTAGCACCTGGTTAGGGCTAGAAAAAAACTTATTCGGAGCAAGTAGAGCAATGAAAAAAACCCTGCAAAGACTTAGGGCTGGAAAAACATTCTTCTGAGAGAGTAACAATGAAAGAGCCTGCAAGGTAAGAGCTGGGAAGATCTGTTAGCACCTAGTTAGGGCTGGAAAAAAGCTACATTCGAAGTATAAGACGCACCCAAATTTTCAGCCACTTTTAGGGAGGAAAAAGGTGCGTCTTATACTCCGAAAAATACGGTATATACACACACACAGATAAAGAAGCGATAGCCATCACGATATATACATACAGTATATATACATACACACATTCACACACACACATATATACATACACACACACACATATGTATGATCAGACGTGGATTTACCATACCAAGCTAAATGTTGTGCAATTGCAAAAATAACAGCAGATTTGAATTCTTGGTGTAAAAAAAACACTTATTTTTTTTAATCCTTCACTGAAAAAAATTGCAAAAATTAATTTTCACCCCATTAAATGACACACCATAGTCCTTTCTCTATTTTGAACCAGAGTTTCCATACAGTGTGTACACTGTGGCTTCTTGATTTGTGTACAGTGACTGCATCAACTTGACCAGATGTGTTGGCTGGTTAGTGAGGATAAAAAATGGCCCAAGTCGGTCCAAGCTGGTAAAGGTGCTGCAAGAGGTAGAAAATGAAGAAAAGCCCAAAAATAATTTTTTTATAAATCCTAAGAGAGCACAGAGGCAAAGAAAAGAAATAACATAGATTGTTAGGTTCCATCTCTCCAACTGAGCAACGGTGAATGAAATCCTTCTCAGAGAGCAATGGGAAAATCACTCCAGCTATTCTTTAGATTTTATCTTGTTCAACCATAATTTTTGCAGATTCAAAAATTAGCCTTATTGTATTACACTGTATGGAACACTCAGAAAATTCAAGAGATACTATATTTATCAATAGGAAGCCAAAGTTTTTTCCACCCCCAAATAAGTAGCTATAGATTGGAAGGGAGGGCATCTTACATTTCTGAGAAGAAAGACGACTGCAGGAATTGTAGGAACCCACCATTTTCCTATGGTTTGGCCTGGATGTCATTGAAAATTAGCTTGAAGATTAACTATTGCTTGGGTGGATCTGCTGGCCCAATAAATTTTCATGCTTTTCTCTCCTTTTGCTTTCCATCTCTATCCATATTTACTTTTTCCTTGGTCACATGGCCAGGTGTGAAAACGAAGTTCAGGGACTACGCTTTGTATTTATGTTCTTTCATAGGGAAATAAGAATTACCTTGTCAGAGACAAAGCTGGTTACAGCACCTCTACAGAGAATATAATAAGGTGTGAAGGGCAAATTATATGGCACATATTTTGCACTCATATTTTATAATCATTTAGTCATTGGCTGTATCATGTTCACTGGTCTTGGGCAGTGGTGGCAAAACATTTGGGCTTTGCTGTATCAGAAATTTGGAATATGACTAACTTTACTCTCCTGGCATGTCACAAACAAAAGAGAACCAATCCTCTCTCCCACTCCCCATCGAGGCTCACCCTGGACAGTGGCACTCAGTAGCAATGGTGAGACTAGGCCCGAAGTCAAGACCCAGGTCTTGAAGTCAACCTCAGCCCTAGCATTACAGCTGCCTCTCAAAAAGGCCATCTTGTGCCGTTCCCCAAGATGCATGAGCCTTGGGGAACAGCATGATTCCCAGCATTCCTCAGGATCTGCTGCATGCTGCTTACCGTCAGGAGCTGTTCTCTTTCTGTTGACAGGCCCCTGCGGCCTACCCAAGGCTGGTCCAGGTCACACGAAGCCTTCATTATTGAAGCAGCTTCGGGAAATGCTATTCTATGCCCTTTTCCACCTCCAAAAACTGCACGAAAGCTCACCCCATTCCTGCACAATTTTGGGAGGCTTCAGAGGCTGCATGTGAGCATACCCCATCCTCATACAGCCTCCTCAAATTGCATGAAAATGGGTTTTGATGAATGCTGGCGTGTCACCCAAAACACCGTGGTGTGTCACCTTTGACACATGTGTCACAGGTTCGCCATCACTGGTCTAAAACCTTTTCCCACAGAGATAGGTTGACATGTTCCAAACAATGAACTGAATGAAAACCAGCCAGTTAGTTCAGATAGGCAAAAGCACTGTTGTGGGTGTGCTACTTTAGGAGATTTACGTAAACGAGCAGCAAATAGCTGAGAAATTTACCCCATAGTTGATTTTGAACAAGGAAATTGACAGGGACCCGTATACTCTAAGGAATGGCACAATTTCCAACTATATCTTATGAATATAACTTATATTTTATTTACACCTACCTTTTAGCTTGGAAGTCTCTGAGGGAAATACCCAAAGTCCATTGGAGTTGGGCAGTTTATAAATTCAAATAAATGATAATGATAATCTCATTACAAATCATCATAAATGTTTACAAATCATGATGATAATCTCATACGATATGAGAGGGCAATAAAGCCACTAGAGTGAGTCATGTGAGTGGATATAATAAACTTCCTTCAAAATACCATATTTTTCTGAGTATAAGACGCACCTTTTTCCTCCCTAAAAGTGGCTAAAAATTTGGGTGCATTTAATACTTCGAATGTAGCTTTTTTTTTCAGCCCTAACTAGGTGCTAACAGATCTTCCCAGCTCTTACCTTGCAGGCTCTTTCATTGTTACTCTCTCAGAAGAATGTTTTTCCAGCCCTAAGTCTTTGCAGGTTTTTTTTTCATTGCTCTACTTGCTCCGAATAAGTTTTTTTCTAGCCCTAACCAGGTGCTAACGATCTTCCCAGCTCTTACTGGCTTGCAGGCTCTTTCATTGTTACTCTCAGAAGAAGGTTTTTTTAAGTCCTAACCAGGGGATACAATAATGTGCTGAAGCTGACCAGACTAAGGATGCTAGCCAGAAGAATACCTGGTAGGCAGATTGTTTTCCCCCATTTTCCTCCCCAAAAACTAAGGTGCGTCTTATACTCGGGTGCGTCTTATACTCCGAAAAATACGGTAAGTTTCCTTTGTGTACATTTTTAAAGAGGTCTTAGGAAACTTTCAATTACTGTACTATTGGGGGAATATGGAAACCAGGGATTGAAAAACCAGACAGCTTCATGGGAAAGGTTAATACAAATTTGATACCAGTGGAGGGCAGCATGTCACTGTATTATTTTGGCTGAGTTGCAAGCTGTCAGAAACCTCCTATGGATTTACAATTCTTCTGTAGCATTGCATCCCAGTTAAGTCCTAGTTTTAGATTATAGGAAAACACAGAGCTGTGAGTACTTAAAAAAGAAATCATTTGAGGAAAAATGGACCTTGGGCAAGGACAACTTTTTGGGATCCATTCATGAAACTACTGTGTTATGGCATCCATTGATTAAATTTAAGTTTTGAATAAGGGAGAAGGGGGAGGGATTTGTCTGTTTTTTGCGGCTTACAATCATCTAAATTCCAGGGGGTGCAGTTTCAATCACATCACCATCTCGAATTTTGACCCATCCCTGGAGATGTTTCTGTCACCAAAGTAAAGAATAAGATCTCAAGAGACTTGGAAAGGAATGTCTCTGCCAGTTACAATTCTTTGCAGTCCTCTTTCTATCTCCTCTTTTCAGTCAAAGGCAAGCCAGAGACGGTGATTTGCTTGCTTGCTTGCTTGCTTGCTTGCTTGCTTGCTTGCTTGCTTGCTTGCTTGCTTGCTTGCTTGCTTGCTTGCTTGCTTGCTTGCTTGCTTGCGCTAGAGCAGTGGTTCCCAATTTGTGGTACGTGTACCACTAGTGGTACGCGAGGGCCTTCCAGGTGGTACGCGAACACTTTCGGGGTCATGAACGATTTTTAGTTAGTTATTTTTTACTTCACAAAAATGTTTACTGCCTAACACAAGATAATCTGGCAATGATTTGCAACTGTTGCCACACGCCACCCACCTGGTCCCAGCGGCCCGAGAATCCAGTTGCTGGATGCGTGGGGCCAAAAAAGGAACGGTACAATTATGGAAATTTAGTTTCTCTGGAACCAGGTGGTACGTGGCGACTGTACGGGACCTCCAAGTGGTACTCGATCACAAAAAGGTTGGGAACCACTGCGCTAGAGAATCAGGGCAATAATTCTGCCTCTTCTTGCTTCCTAATGGTCAGGGAATCAAAAAGAGATTAATCTGCAGCCCCAGATCTAGAAGCTACACTAGATATGGATACAGATGCAAGCAGAATCCTGAAGAAGGAGAAGCATCATTAATTAATTAACAGCAAAAAGTCCAAAGCATTTCTAATAACATTAAAATTCAGAGAGAAGACATCCTAGCCTTTTTCCCCTCCTTCCCCGATTCCCCCAAAATGACTAACATCATCCATTAATGCAAGAGTTTTAAGGAAAAAGAAAAGTTTCTTCCAGAGGTCGAGGAAATGTCTAAATCAATATAAGAACGTAAGGAATCCAGAATGTGACACAACCTTAACAGGGGCATTTTTCAATCATTTCATGATAAATTTCCCTATTCCTAGCCCAGAGCACAGGAGAATCCCTGGCTTTCCAACTGACTTCTCCTAGATTATCCTGATTTTTAAAAAGACAATATATTAAGTACAAGCTGTGTCTTAATGCAGCCTGATGGGCACCTAAAGGCAATGTCAAATTCCCCTGCAGCCAATGAAGACTGCCATCAAGTATTTGACATTGAATGTGGCATGTCATGCACATCGATGGAGGAGTGAAAGCTACCATTTACAAGATCAGTGACAATAACTGTATAGAACTATGGGGGCTTTGGGATTGCTTTAATATGATTGCTAACCAGCAATTTAGCTCACATTGTTTCTGACAGAGTGTCAGTCTGACATTATGTGAAATGAACGATGAGAGTTTTCAAAGGATGCACGTTCCTCTTTTTGGACAATAGCTATCTTTTTTTAAAAAAAAAAAGCTGTGAGCCTTTGAGTTCACAGCTCACTATCAAATAATTGTTAAAGACTGTTTTTTTAAAAAAAAAAAACCATGTCAATTGTATTATTATTTTTTCTATCATATTCATTTTTACTCTCTGCTAGTGCTGTCTCCAGTAACATTCTACAAAGTCTTGACTTGTCCTTGTTGTTGAATGGGGAGAACCCAATAGGGTTAGTTAGTTAGTTAGTTTACTGACATCCCACCCTCACCGTCTTCCATTTGGG
The DNA here is from genome assembly GCA_023053685.1 of Diadophis punctatus similis. Taxonomy (NCBI): domain Eukaryota; kingdom Metazoa; phylum Chordata; class Lepidosauria; order Squamata; family Dipsadidae; genus Diadophis; species Diadophis punctatus. Next base: position 227,374,227 of record JALIGW010000002.1, read on the forward strand.
GTCAAAATTATTGCTTGTAAAATTCTGAGGTTTTTTATGAGGTGTCCTTTTCTGCTGAATTTGTAATGTAAGAGCAGGAATAGAAGTGCAAGGGTTTTCCCCTGGAAAAATAGGTTAAAATATTAGTTTTACTTTTCTATTCTATTCTATTCTATTCTATTCTATTCTATTATTTCCCACCTTTAGTATTTTTACCAATAACCCAAGGCTGCAAACATATCCCACATACATTCCTTGTCCTATTTTCCCCACAACAACAACCTGTGAGGTGGGTTGGGCTGAGAGAGAGAGAATGAGTGTCCAAAGACACCCAGCTGGCTTTCATGTGTAAGGCAGAACTAGAACTCACAGCCTCCAGTTTCTAGCCTGCTGCCTTAACCACTAGACCAAACTTACTCATTGGTTCCCCTGGTTCTCCTCCCTCCCCCATTCCAATAACATTACTAGTAACAAATACCTCTCTGTGATCATTTATTATTTATTCATTATTTATTAGTTGCATTTGTATGCCGCCCACTCCACAGAGACTCTGGGCGGCTCACAACAATAAAAATTCACATGCAACAACAAATATAAAAAACATTGAAAACAATCGATATTAAAACATTTAATAACATTAAAACCACAATTTAAAAACCCATACAATAAATCATTCATGGGGCCAAGAGTAGTCAATGTTGTATTAAAATCATTGGCCCCAGGCCTGTTGACAAAGTCATGTTTTTACTGCTTTTCTGAAGGCTGGCAGGGTGGGAATAATGCGGATCTTGGGGGGGGGGGTAGTGTATTCCAGAGAGCCGGTGCTGCCACAGAGAAGGCCCTCGTTCGTGGGCCCGCCAGCCGACATTGTTTGGCTGACGGGACAACCAGCAGACCAACTCTGTGGGCTCTAATCGGTCTTAGGGAGGTATGTTGGAGAAGGCGGTCTCGGAGGTAAACTGGTCCTAAGCCATGTAGGGCTTTAAAGGTAATCACCAACACCTTGAATTGCGCTCAGAGACCTATAGGCAGCCAGATCATGGAATGTGAATTGCAATTCCTTGGCCCTAAAGGTTTACCCACACTCTTTCCTTGGTTGCAGTTTCATAGGTATGCAGTTGAATACTTGGGTTAGATGCTATAGTACCGTACAAATTCACATGCAGCATTTAAATCACTGTTTACCAATTCTGATACTCAACAACATTAAAATTTTACATTAAGGTGTACAAAAGAAGAGAGAAAAGTGTTTATTCTTGATCAACTATACCATAGTTTGTTGGGCCGTTCATTGTATCCCAATCCAGAACTTTGGTTCCTCAACTTTGTTTAAGTATTTTAGCATGAAGTTGATATAAGCTCTGATAAGGATGCTTGGATAACATGATGAATTGTATTTGATAGTATTAAACAGAATTTCTGATACCTGTGTTTCCCCAAAAATAAGACTATGTCTTATATTTTTTTCCCACCATAAAAGGCACCAGGTTTTATTTTTGGGTGGGGACATATTGTCCACTTACTCACCTCACTTGTGTGCATTGCCTCCAGCCTCCTTTTCGCTGTCAGAGGCCTTTGGGAACTTCTTCTGTGGCCAGCAAGGCCTGCAAGGCTTTCCTTGAAGGCCTCTGTAGCCAATAACAGAGCTCTGGATCGATCTGGAGCTCTGTTATCGGCTGCAGAGGCCTTCAGGAAAGCCTTGCAGGCCTTGCCTGCTACAGAATAAATGGGTGGGCAAGGCAGGTGTTGGGGTGTGCAAGGCCTGGCTGCAACTGTCCAAAGGTAAGTAGTAAGGCAGCTCCACACACAACCCCATCCCCACCCTAGCTTAATTTTTACCTGTGCACCCTGGAGTGGGCAGGGTCTTAATTAGGGCTTATTTTGGGAGTAGGGCTCCTACTGGGCGCACATGTAAAAATCAACTTACCCCGACTTACTTTCAGGGTAGGCCATATTTTCGGGGAAACACAGTAGTACCACTGTAGTTTAAAGGGAAAGAAAAAGTCACCAATATTTAATTAAAACAAAAATACTATATTTCTGCCTATTTTTTAAAATTAGAATTCCATTCAGGTGTTTTATTATGTAATAACAAGCTTGGATTTTTTTTTTAGAATGTTGATACACTATATAGCTGCAGCCAATGATGTCTCTCTGACACCTCCATGGTGTCATTTATTTTCAACTATAATGACAGGTTATATGTTAAGTGCATCCTTTGAACGTGTATTTCAATAATATAGCAGGTGAAGAGGCCTTCAGGACATTTCTGATGCAATTTCCCAGTTTTTGTATCTTTATATGATACTGAGTAGTCCCATTTTCTAACCCAATTCCCAAGAGATAAGATTGTACTCAACCTAAGAGATTGTTCTGCATTTGCTGATCAGAAGTTTATATGAATGTTTAAGATAAACCTGTAGGATATTGACTGTAGTGTCCTGCTATTCCCTTCTTTTCAGAAGAATCTTGAGATTTATATTACAGGAATCAGCTATTAAAATAGATAATATCTACTGTATTATCTAGTAAAACAGATCTATTAAAAATCGATAATAACCCAGGGGAAAGATTTAGCTGAAGGTAAATATAGAACTACCGGTATTTGCAAAGGTTCCCAATTGGAAGTATTCTTCCATCACCACTTGATGTTCCTTAAGCTGTATGATCTTCTGCAGGTTAGCCAATACACATTTGCCATGTGCAGCTACCGAGAGAAAAAAGCTGAACCTCAAGAGCTGTTGCAGCTTGATGGATACACGGTAGACTATACAGACCCACAACCTGGTAAGTAAGATGGTAAGCTGAGGTTTGTTTGCTTGTTTGCTGAGAGTCTACTTCCTTGATTATAGGCGTAACTGAAGTTTCTGTATGTTTTTATGCAGACTGCTTAATTATGTTGTTTATGAATTAAATGATCAAGATGATTATGCTTATTAAAAACACAACAATCAGGCGGTCTCAACCTTACAGGAAGGAACTTATGAACATATCCCTAGAATGCGGTTTTTTCACCAGTGTAATGGGCAACAGAGAGTGTATCGCCAATCTTTGGGGAGCAAGGGCAGAATTCAGGAAATTACAAACCACTTTACTGATTATATTGGTGAAAAACATTGTTCCAGATAAACGTGGGATGAATAGTTTCAGTAAGGGTTCACTACAGCTAAGACCTTCATCACAAACCTTTTACTATCCTTTACCGGTATCAGAAAAAAAAGGGAGTGATGGGGAAATCCAATATATTTGTTTCGTTTCAGAAAGCATTGACAAAAAAAAAATCTTTCACCAAGGATTCATGAGATAAATTATTTTGTGAATCTAATGAAGAAGTAACAGATTAAAAAACAGACAACAGAATACAAACAAATGGGATTATTTAATGATGTAGAGTTTTAAACCGTTGGGTCTCTCCAAGGATTTGTACTTAGATTAGTGCTCTTGATTTAGTCCTAAATGAACTGGAATTAAAGATGAGCAATGACACAGATAAGTTAATTGATAGCACTAAAGGGCCGTGAATACCTTTAAAATTATCTTAGTTTGAACATGATAAATATAGTTTTATGTGAGGCAAAAAAAAAAACCTAACTTCACATATATTGTATGCTAAGGGATCTGAGCATGACTGAATGAATGTGGAATATTGAAATAGAATGATTTGATAGCAATCACACTCATATACCTCTCCATAGTGCTTTACAGCCCTCTCTAAGTGGGTTACGAAGTCAACATATTGCCCCCAACAATCTGGGTCCTCATTTTACTGACCTTGGAAGGATGAAAGGTGGAATCAACCTTGAGCCAGTTGGGATCGAACACCCGGCAGTTGGCAGAATTTGCCTGCAATACTGCATTCTAACCACTGCGCCACCATAGCTCTTCATACTTCATTAATACTTTAATGAAGATATTAGCCCAGAATGAAAAACACAAAAGACAAATTTTGGGTGGGTCCTCTTTAGAAAAGGATAGATGTTCTCATTGAAAATTATAAAAGTTATTTAAAATAATAGTGGGGCGACTTTCTCTGTTTCTTACAAAACGACCGCAAAATCTCTCTCAGATAAAGAATGAAAGATTCCAGGTAGGCAAAAGAAAGTCATTCTCCTGACACTATTTAAAAATCATGGAATTTAGGACCTCGGTAAATTCTTCCCACCATAGCATTCGTGCTTTCTGGCTTGAATTTAAAGAATCCTTTGCAAAAGTCCTCAGTCCAGAAGCAGATCTTACTCCTCCTTCAATTTGCAGCTCCTAGCCCAGTGATGGCGAACCTTTTTTTCCTCGGGTGCCGAAATAGTGCGTGTGCGCGCTATTGCATGCGCGTGCGTGCCCACACCCATAATTCAAAGCTCCTCACTTGCCCCACCCACCTGCACATGCGTGCGCAACCACACCACTCCCCCATTTCCCGACTTCCAGTGGGCTCATTTTTCACCCGCCCCAGGCTCCAGAGGCTTTTTGGGGGTTTGGGGAGGGCAAAAACGCTCCCCCTGCCATCCTGGAGGCCCTCCGGAGGCCGAAATTGCCCTCCCAGAGCCTCCGTGCAAGCCAAAAATCAGCTGGCGGGCACGCACATGTGCACTGGAGCTGAGCTAGGGCAACGGCTCGCGTGCCGGCAGATATGGCTCCGCGTGCCACCTGTGGCACCCGTGCCATAGGTTCGCCATCACTGTCCTAGCCCCTTCTCAGCCTTCATCCTAGTGAGCTCCCCAATCCTAGGGAGACTTGGCAGAATTTTTTTTTTAAAAATAAGAAGGCCTCCTTAAGCAACCATAATTGTGTCTTTTGTTTTGGGGATCCATGACATCCATGATGTCAAATGCTGCTTTTCTAAACGAGTGCTTTCTGTTATCTCTCAGGTTTGGAGGGCGGCCGATCATTTTTCAATGCAGTGAAAGAAGGCGACACTGTGATTTTTGCCAGCGACGATGAGCAGGATCGTATCCTCTGGGTCCAAGCCATGTACCGAGCTACCGGCCAGTCCCACAAACCTGTGCCACCTACTCAAGTTCAGAAGCTTAATGCTAAAGGAGGAAATGTGCCGCAGCTAGATGCCCCCATTTCCCAATTTTGTAAGTAAAACATGTCCTTATCAAACCAAACAGTTTGGACTTAAAAGTGGCTTGTTCATAGCTACAGGGGGGGGAGGTGGGGGGGGCGGAGAGAAGGGTTCAGATTGTGTATTTCATATTGCTTTTAGATCTGAGAATTTTTCATAATGTATGCGAAGGATCAAGAAAAAAAAGTTATTCCATAAAAATGCAGAGGAAAACCTAAAATGCAATACTTGATGTATGGACTCTAGAATTTTCCAACTCCTGACTTGTTCTGCCCATTTTTTTTTCCCATTATCGCACTCTCCTTTTCAGTATTTTTGGAACAAACCCCTCCTTTGGGGACAATCATTCATAAAAGGCCTTTTATCAAAATTGATTATTAACAATTCAGCATAACGAACAGCTAATAATTAGCTATTAAAGACTATTGCTCTAATTTGGCTTGCTCCAAAGTGGGATGAAAGGAGGGAAGTTATAAGTCTACCAATCTCCTTGTTTTAGAAAGGAAATAGGCTGAGCCCTTCGCTATGTTCGATATGGCCATCATCTACTGTACCTCTTCTCCACTTGCTTGTCCATTCCTACCTTACTAAAGTTGTCCTACCATGGCCACTTTCTGTTTCTCTGCTTTGGGCAGGTTCTATTGCTTCACATTGGAACCTACTCAAGAAGTATGTCTATGGAGATTCTCAGTCATCCAGGTCATGGTTGTCCCAAAGGTGCTTTTTCAGAACTGAAGAAGCTTCTTGGATGAGAAGTGAAACATCTTCAAGAAAAAACAAAGTCCAGTTGCCTTTTGAAAAAGCATCTTTGGGACATAGTCAAGTAGTAGGTCTCTTTCTGCCAGCCCCCAGAACAGCAGCATCTAAAGTATAAGAGCTTAATGATGACTAGCTGTTGACCAACAACTCTCTAACCTTCAGTCTGTAGCAATCTCAATAGCACAGGGATTGCTGGTAAAGGACAGATAGACTGATATGCACCCATTGCATGGGTACATAAGAGTAGTATGGGACGTATATATGAATATGTGGTCCTATCCCAGCAAATACTATACACTATAGAACTTTCCTCCTAGTCAATTTAAGGTAAAGTCTTGGGAACGTGTATCTGTTATACATAAGGCATTATAACCATAAATTAACATAATCTTGATGCAATTTAGTTACGTTTACAGTTTAGTTAATTAGTTAACTAGCTATTGGACTTATAGCCAGTAGCAATTTTGTATCTTGGTAGATAAAAGTATTTTTTGCATTTGTGTCTGGGAAGTATTTTTTGCAGAAATCTTGGAAAATCTCCAATCCTGGATTTGGAAATTTAACAAGGGGGGAAATTGGAAGAAATTGGTTCACATAAATTATACTTTTGAATTGGATTATCCTCCTAGATGCAATTTAATGTATGAATTTATATGTTAGGTCAGAGTCCCTAGATTATCTTATTGTGCACAAATAGGTGTAAGATACTTATACTGATATTCTTACCTATATCCTTTTGGGCATAAATTGTTGAACTGCTGAGACATTTGGGTTAAAAAAAAATCCAGTTAGATTAATTTCTATGAAAGATTTCACCAGGTCAGTGAAGTTGGATACATCAGCCCTTAATTTTATTTTACTTTAATTCTATTTATTTATTTATGTATTCATATATTCATTGTTTTTTGGTTCGTTTGACAAGGCTGATTAATCTGAAATATCTCAAACTATTCATAGTTTTCTGGAATATTTTTGGGTGGTCTAGTTTGGTGTATTCTGATTGTAATGGAAATATTTGTTTACTAACATACTATATCTGCAGAAATTTATAATCTTTGAAAATGAAATTAACTTCCTCTGTTTTTACATGTGTGCATAATTTGGACTCATACTTAACTTTACTTAACTCCATACTTAACTCCAGCAAAGCTTGGTCCTCATTTCAGTATGAATTAAAACATGGCTTGATGCGGGTTGAAGGACATTGATTTCGTATTTTCCTTTTTCGTTGTAAATATACATTACACAAGGAAAACTTTTGTTGAATTAATTGACAGTTTGACTGACTGGTTGGATGGCTGCAGCACTGGGGCCTTAGAATAGCATCTATGTCTTTTAGACCCAGGGGCATGAAGAAAGTTTCAGGAGAAGCCCATTTTATGTTCCAAATTGTACAACACATTTGTAATTTAGGTCAGGTAAGTAACAACAATGTATTTTTCTAGGTTGCTTGCACAAGGATATTATGCAGTAGTTGGGTGGCCTCTCCTAGCTCTATGACTGGACTAAGAGTTTCATTTATTTTCCCAACATTCTTTCCTGAAGTTGTGCATTTTCAATTTCAGCCATTCCATTTGCTCTGTCTTTATCTTTCCAGGCTGCCCAAAATGCAACTTCTGGAAATTTTAACTTGTCTTTTTTCTTGCCACATTTCAATCCCAAACTGGTGAAGTCAAGAAGATTGACCAATAAGACTTTTCATCCTGCATAATTTCTTTTGTTAGTATTAGTGTTTTTCATAATTATTCATAAACATACAACTCATATCCTTGTTTTTTTTAACATATATATTTTTGCCACCACTAAAGTCTTTGCCACTTACTCAGGGAAATTATCATTTACTCAGAGGAGAGAGTAAAATTAAGTAAAGGAAAATTGAGTTAAAAAAATAGATAGTTTTCAGGATTCTTAAGAAAATTCCAAATTAGATAAAAGGAAATCAAAATTAGCTATTACACCAGGTTTGTTCTTTTTTCGATTGCTTTGGGCTAAACCAAGCATATGATTAAAAGTAGTTTATTTCAGTTTTATATCATTTTAGACCCACATTTCTAATTCCACACCGAGTAACCTAGCCTGAAAGGGCTACAAGAGAAAAACAGAGAAGCAAGTCAGGGGATACATATTATGTATTTACCTCTTTGTAGATATATTATGTGTTAGATATTGACCTGTTGATTTGCATAGAATAAATAGTGAGGAGTTTGGGTTCTGTTAGAGTAGCTATAATGTTCTGTTCATAATATTTCACAAAATTGGGGGATGAAGAAATGGCTGTATTGCAAGAGGCAGCTGTGTTCCTCTTATTCTAGGCTGTGTCTTTAATCCCTTCCTTTCTGAATAAAACAATGGGAACCAGAGAAAGCCTGCAAGCAAAAGATTTCTTCTCCATTTTCTTATGTTTCTCATATGCTTTAATAACGAACCAGATTCTCAAAATGGAAATTCCCCTCTGGAGTCTACATGTCCTTAATGCAAGGTTTCCCAATCTGGGCAACATTGAGACACGTGGACTTCAACTCCCCGAATTCAAGGGGAATTCTGGGAGTTGAAGTCCATGTGTCTTAACATTGCCAAAGTTGAGAAACCTTGCTTTAATGGAGGAGTTTTTTTCTCTTCCATTAAAGCAAGAAACCTTGCTTTAATGGAAGAGGAGGGGGTCAGGCAGTTTTCCAAGGCACCAGAAGGCCAGACAAGGAATAATGGATGGAAACTGACCAAGGAGAGATTCAACCTGGAAATAAGGAGGAGCTTTCTGACAGTGAGAGCGATCAACCAGTGGAACAGCTTGCCTGCGGAGGTTGTGAGAGCTCCAACACTTGAGACTTTCAAAAAGAGATTGGGCTGCCATTTGTCTGAAATGGTGTAGGGACTCCTGCTTGAGCGGGGGGTTGGACTAGATGACCTACAAGGTCCCTTCCAACTCTAGTAATCTGAAAATCTGAGTCACAAGCACCAGTTCTAGCAGAAGTGGCATAAATAGATACAACTTGTTTGTAAACTGTGATTGCCTTGTTATTTTCTGCTGTCTTGTGAAGTGATAGAAAGCAAAAGTGATGAAGGAAGAAAAGGGTAGACTCCAAACCCTCGGTCTCTGGACTGGCACCGGTCCACGGCATGCCAGAAAACGGACTGCGCAAACAAGCGAAGCCACATCCACGGAATGCAGGCAGCCCACAAAACCATGCCCCCTCCAGTCCACGGAAAAACCTCTCTCCACGGAACCTGTCCCTGGTGCCCAGAAGGTTGAGGGCTAGGTGGTCCTTGTCATGAAGAACTTACAAATAGGTTATTATGAGTACAGCTAATCGGTAGCTCAGAATAGCTGCAAACGCATCATTGGAGGTTGCTACTGGTAATACCACAAGTAGAAAAGGCACCAAGAGATAAATATGAAGGAATCTTACCGAGGGACTCACCAAAAATCCAGGGGGTAAGTCTTGCAAATGCATAATCTGTGCAGAGAGGCCTTTAGCCTAAACTCATGCATTTCTGCTGCTTGGCTACTCACTGGAATATCGGTGAGCTCAGGCTGTGAAATGTCATGCTTTATTGATGCCTGTATATTTGCGTCTACTGCTTTTGTATCAGAATACCAAGCTCCTTTTATAAATGCATCAGTGGACAATAAAATATATGTATCACTGCAAGCCATGAGTCCTTCTTATGCACACATGATGGCTGCCATCAGATGTTCCAGGTCACAGAAACCAGAGTTCCTTTCCCATATAAATCAAGTATTGCATTTTCAAGGTGTTTTTTTTCCCTTCTCACCCACAGAAAGGTAAGAATGCTGGTTCAAAACACTGAATGTGCATTGGACTGTAACGTGCACATCTTTTTTAGTTTATTTTTCTTGCCCTCTGAAACATACAGTGCTGGATACAGGGCAGACTTTGAAGGAAGAACATATTGGAAGCAGTTTCCATTTGTCTAATATTTTTCTTGTGGTTAATATTTCCATAGATTACATAAATTGCCTAAAGATGGCAGAACTGCTTTGTGTTAACAGCCAGAAGGGGGGAAAAATAATAAACCAATGCAAACACTCCGGTGTTGAGCTGAAACTGAAAAACAGAAAGTTGAGAATAACACATTTTTACAGTTGGGAAAATGAGGAATGATAACTGCATTCATTTGGTCCCTTTCTAATTTGCCTTAACAGATATAAACTTTATGCAACGTCCCCTTCAGTATTGATTTCCGAGGCTGAATGAAACATCTTTTTTTTATTAGCGTTTTTTTTAGAAAGTGGAGTGTTCATTTTTAAATATAGTATGCATTTAAAAGTACACATTTTTAAATATACAAAAATACAACCTGCTATTCATCTGGGGTTTTTTTTTTAACCTTCTTTGGGGAAGAAGGCAGCTATTTTTGTTTTGGGGGGTTATTTTGTTTTGTGTTTTGCTTTTATATTAAAGACACACACAAAAATTCACAATGCAGTCCTATGGTGTTGTTTGAAAGTTCTATTCTGTTCAGTGGTTACTTCCCCTAGAGTGCATGGTGTGGGGGCTTTAATACATTAGAAGTTTCACTTTATATATGTTTTCATTAAAAGGAACACCAAGTTTTCCAAAGGATTTGCTATTTCCTTCTGAAGTAACCTATCACCCTTTTTGGCATTATGTTAGTTTCATTAAATAATTACTTATTTGGAGATATGAATTTTTGTCTGTCCCATCTTATTACTGGCATCAGTCAAAATGCATACAGACATATATACATATACACAGCCAAGCTTTCATTTTTCTTACTTTGAAAAGCTATTTTAAACATGAAAGATTGATCAGCGATGGTTTCTCATATCATTTGTGCTTCTCTTTTTTTTCCCCCTATTCCATTTGTTTTATTGTATACGTTCTGTTTAATTATATTGGTCACATCTCGTGCAAAAATGGGCTGTTGTTTTTGATAAGTTGTGTGATCCTTTCTTTTACCCTTTTATGTACTTATCTATATATTTATATGGCTAGGTTTCTCAAGCTTCATAACAATTTCAGCTCTTAAATGTTGTTGTTTGTTGATATTCTTTTTTTTTTCTCTTTGTGTTTAATTTATAAATATATATATATATTTCTTTCTTTCCTTTTGTTTTGTATTTCATTTTTTTGCTTGAACCCAAGTACTCTAGCTACTAGGTTAGAACTCCTGTCTGCTTTCCTGAGCCTTGTTGCTAGTCTTTATGTTATTCTGGTTTGTTCCTTCTTACCCTGCTAACTTCTAGCTGGACTGAAGGGTAAGTGCTTCCCTGTAGCTAGCACAGCTCAGATAATCAGTCGATTATCTGACATATGCAATGTGCATTTTTTTCCTCCTCTTAAATCTTTCTCATGTTTAGATTTTGTAGTATAAACTTTCATATTATTTTCCTGAATTTAGGTTTGAAATATAAGTTTCCATACTGAAATTAGGGTGCATGTGTTGTTTGCATAATTGCCTTCTCTCCCTGGCTTTCATATTGGCATCAACTGATCCTCTTAGTAAAAGCCAACCATTAACATTTCTTTTTTTGGGGGGGGATTATAATTTTTTTTTGGTTTTTTTTTCGTTTTTTTTTCCATCCAAAGGTTGTAAACATGAATTAGCATCACAATGAGACTGTAACTCCTACCTTGCTGTTGTTTTCATGGAACTGACATCTAGTTTGGCTGCTTTAATGCCTGACAACAGATCATTCTGCACTTTGGCAATTTACCGGTCTTCCTTTTCTTGCTTTATCCCTGTTCCAATTATTAGCATGATGTAATGCAACAGCAGAATGATATTAAGACTGGACACTTCCGAGAGTAGAAAGGTAGGCTAGCATAAACCTGATAAGGGAAGGTGCAGTGTTTTAAAGGGAGAAAAATCAGAAAGAAGCAGAGTAACAAAAATTCCCCTTTGGGTGTGAGGAGGATTCCTTATTCATTAACAGGGCTCAATTATTTGCACATTTTAAAAAGGGGGGGCACTAGGGAGATGTTCTTTTGGATGGACATCCCGTTGTGGTTGGTGAGTGTGTGTGTGTGTGTGTGGCTGTACGCACACATGCACACACCTGCCTATGGCAAAATAGCTTAGACACAATAGGGTTTCTTCCTTTACCCCATTTTCACCTTCCTCTCCCTCCCATTCCAAGAAAATTCATTCAGAAAGGAATGTGTATAGCATGCAATTTCAAATATATCACTCATAGCCGAGCAGCACTTAAAAAGGAAAAAAAAAGTAGAGAATCTGTCATTTTATTCTTTGTTGGATTTTTCCCCCCACTAGTAATATTGGAGGGTTGGTTTGATTGTTTTTTTTTTTAAAGACGAGCTGAAAATGCTTTCTAATTAAGCAAAGTTGGGACTTTTTTTTTACCTCTAGGTTAACGTTTAAAGAAACAATATGTTGTACTAATTCTTTATTCATATTCAAAAAGCTGTTCCTCAAACAAATGGTGAGTGCACCTTTACTTAAGAGGGAATTGAAACTATAGTATTATTGGTCACGAGAGCTGGCAAATATGTATCTGGAGTATTCTGAATGCGAACATGAAATGGAGAAGGTGGATTCATTCCTCCTTACCCTGAAAAAATACTCCGGTTTTTTTTTCTTTCTTTTCTTTTTCTTTTTCTTTTTTTCTTTTCTTTTTCTTTTTTCCTCTTTCTTCCATCTTCCTTCCTTCCTTCCTACTTTCTTTCCTTCCTTCCTTCCCCCCTCCCTCCCTCCCTCCTTCCTTCCTTCCTTTCTTTCTTTCTTTCTTTCTTTCTTTCTTTCTTTCTTTCTTTCTTTCTTTCTTTCTTTCTTTCTTTCTTTCTTTCTTTCTCATACTTTGGATACCAGGCAGAATTTCATCATCACTTCTAGCAAATATGTAATTTCTTTAAATCATTTTTTTTTAAATTGGTGGGGAGGAATAGTGCAGATTTTTGTTAGAATATATTATTTGTTTTTTTAATGGTTTCTTTTTCTTTCCCCCTTCCTTCCTTTCTTTCTTTTCCCTTTCTTTTTTCTTTTTCTTTCTTTTTTTCTTTTTTAAATGACTGAATGAATTCTGGTTTGACAGCAATATATGTATGTTGCATTAGAATGCATTCCTATCCTCTTAACTCTTTTATTTTCAACAATGTGTGTGCTTTTAGTTGCTTCAGGTCTATATTTTTCTTTCATGAGAACATTGCTATGTTTTCTTGTATTGTCAACTTGCAGATGCTACAGCATTACAGTATAATACAAAACATAAATTAAGTTTCCATATACTTTTCATGGATTTAAAATATATTATAAATCACCCTTTGGACCTTTCTTTAATAGCAATTCAGTGGGGCGGGGGGACTGGCTAGCCCCAAAAATGTGACAAATGCTATACTTTTTCTTTCTGAAATTCCCTTTTTTTAAATGGAGTATTTTGTTCATTTAGAAACTATTAAAACTATTAGCTACTAAGTTCTGAATATAATTTGATTATCATTTAGTAACTGATAGCTCTAAACATTATTAAAAACAAAGTTTTCAAAACAAATATAGGATAAATCAGCATGCTTGTTTGTACCATATGGCAGTGTTTTTTTCCAATCTTAACAACTTTAAAGTTACCTGGACTTCAGCTCCCAGAATTCCTCACCTAGCATGTTGTCTGGGGTATTCTGGGAATTGAAGTCTAGGCATCTCAAAGTTGTTGAGAAACACTGCCATAGGGAGTAGAACAACATGGGCAGATTTATTAAAACCTCAAAACTGAATATTAATCCATTCTATAATGCATATTTTAACTCAAGATAAGATTATAGTGGGCTCTAAAACAGCAAACGAAATAGGGATTTGATTACATTTATTTCAATATCCCAACCACAAATAATGTCTGGTATTTTAGGTGCAATGTTTACTTACAGCTTAAATTACTTCCTCTCAAAATCTGAGCATGTTGTTTCTGAAAATGTGAGGTATTCACCCAAAAATGTATGGACCACATCCTACCATAAAGATTTAAAGATTTGCGATGATATCTATTGGCTTCAAATAGAGTAAAGTATCAGTTATAACATCATAAATGTATTAATATTTTAGGAATAACAAGATTTGATTTTTTTCAACAGTAGACAAACAGTAGATAAATTGCGATAGGCAAAAGTGTTCTCAGACATTTTGCTCGGATGTCTTGCTAAAGATAGCAAGAGTCAACTGTGTCTACAAAAGGTTTAGTTTAGCCTGCAATTTTTTTTCACCCCTTCATCCACAAATGTGCAGAGCCAACAAAGAGTTAAAAACATTTGGGGCGGGGGGGGAGTTGCCATACTCCCTTCTGCTAATAAAGTATCTTCTGGAGATCTCTTTAAATGAGTAACTGCCATCAATCATTGTCATCCCTTTATTTCATGTCTCCTGATGAGGTTGACTAGTGTCATTGTTTGTTACTGTCCAAACCATAAGTTCATTCTTTTAACGTCAAACAGATATGACAAGCACACATTTTCCAGATGAATAAAATACAATGTCACCTTTTACTTTACAATTGGACGATTGTTGGTCGTGTTTTTGGATCACTCTATTATAAACAAATCTGTTCCAAAAATTTATTTGGATGCTCATTTGCCATTTCAGCTCAGACAAAGCTACGAATTAAAAAGCTCTCAGAGAAATAAGTACTTTGCAGCCTTCGTAGCCTAAGTTTTGTGCACGGTTTTGCACCTATTCCTAAGGTTCCAAAAAAAATCAGAAATCAATAAAATCAATGGAAAGGTTTTATATCTACTTTTATGAATAGATCCCACAAAATTAGTGGCTCTTCTAGAGCCATTTTATAATTCATGGTTGAGGAATTTATTCTTTTTTAAAGAATCTTCTTGAAAACAGCTTAGGTTTCCAGTTGCACAAGCATCATTAATGCATCATTACTGATACTCAGTGTATATTCTGTGTTTTATATCAGATCATTCATCCATCTACCTTCCATTGGCTGGCAATTTAAAGCCACAGAGCCTTTCCAACTGGATCTGTTGAAACAAACTCTAAATAGAAATCAATCAATCATCTATCTATCTATCTATCTATCTATCTATCTATCTATCTATCTATCTATCTATCTATCTATCTATCTATCTTTCTCTTTCTTTCTCTTTTTTTGTCTTTCTTTCTGTCTTTCTTACTGTCTTTCTTTCTTTCTTTCCTTTTCTTCTAGCAACAGAAATTCCATACTATTAACTTAGCATCACTATAGAGAGGAATACAGCCAGAGTGAACAGCTAAATCTGAATGATTAGAAGTTGTAATGGAACAACATCATTTTTATTTGGACAGTTACAGTCAGTCAAACAAAAAGTATTCTAATGAATATATTTTTTTCTTTAAATATTTTCCACAAATACAGAAAGAAAGAAAAAAAAGCTTGAAGTCATATAGATTTTAAAGAGTTTTAAATAAGAAAATCACATTGGGAAAGATTATACATGACCGTAGAAATATACATTGTCAAAAAAAAAAACTATTTCAGGATTTTTTAGAACAATCGAAATGCACAATGTGATCAGTAGTTATCTAAGATGTCTATAATCTATTTGTATATTTTTATATTGACAAAAACAATCTAATTCTTTTTGACGACTGGTTAGAATATTTTTCAAACTTTACTGAATATATTTGAATAATAGCTGCCAGGAAGCATGTTAAAATCACTGGCTTCACATGTAATATAAATTGCAGCAGAATGAAGAGTGGAAAGAGACGGAGGTCTGGATTAGATGTATTCTTTTTCTACGATAGAAAAGTGTTTCAGGGAAGGGCTATTATTCCACTCCATCCAAATCACCACTTGCTACAAATGTAAGCCAAAGAAACAGCATAAACAGCATGTTCATACATTTATACTTATATTAAGAAGATGTATTGGATAACTGCTTTGAGTTACTTGTAAAAATAATAAAAGCAGAATATTAAGAAATAAAGAAATAAAATATTTGAAGGTGGGGGCAGGAGGAATGAGCATTTTTCATTTAGTTGGATAATTAATATTTTATCGTCCAACAAAACTTCTGAATATTCCAAAACACTGCACTTTCTTTTCTATGGCATTAGGTAATCATTATTCTGCACTACTCAAGCATACCGTAAGCATACCCTCTTATTTCTGAATCTCCAAAAGTTGGTCTTTCGTGTGAAAAGCATGAACCCCAGAACTCTCTTCCAAGTGTATTGTGGCAATTTCAAATCTACAAAGATGATTGGCTTAGGCACAGTAAATACACTTTGCTTGTGACTTGAACAGAAGCACTTTGACGAAGTCGATGCAATATACATATAGGAATAACATCAAAGCTTTCTGTCCAGAAAAATGCAGTGCTAGAAACAGCTAAGATACTGTGCAGACTCCTCAAAGCCCAAGGTCTTTTGTAAGAGACCCGAGACTGAGGAAAGACTCTATTCATGGGATAAGAAGGGAGAGAGGGAGGGAGGGAGAGAGAGAGGGGGGTGATATAGGTTAGATCAGTGGTTCCCAACCTTTTTATGATCGAGTATCACTTGGAGGTCCCGTACAGTCGCCGCGTACCACCTGGTTCCAGAGAAACTAAATTTCCATAATTGTATCATTCCTTTTTTGGCCCCGCGCATCCAGCAACTGGATTCTCAGGCCGCTGGGACCAGGTGGGTGGCGTGTGGCAACAGTTGCAAATCGTTGCCAGATTATCTTGTGATAGACAGTAAACATTTTTGTGAAGTAAAAAATAACTAACTAAAAATCGTTCATGACCCCGAAAGTGTTCGCGTACCACCTGGAAGGCCCTCGCGTACCACTAGTGGTACACGTACCACAGGTTGGGAACCACTGGATTAGATAGAGACATATTGATATAGATGACAGGGATAGGGATAAGGATAGGCATAGGGAGAGGGAGAGATAGATGATAATGATAGATACTGTAGATAGATAGTGTAGAGATACAATAGATGCAGATGTAGATATATATGTAGAAGTGGATATGGATGTAGATGTATGTAGATGTACACACATGCACACAATGTACATGTCCCACCATCTCAGAACTTGGATGTTTCTGATCACCATAGTTGCTATACGTGCACATTGAGCTCATTCACATGAATGTGCTGCAACTTGAGGAGCTCATATATTCCAAGTATGAACATTTTTCAAAGTGCTTAAATTCGCAGCAACATACTCATCCAGATTATGGTTTGTTTAGTTTTGATTTAGACTGCATCAACTTACTACTGTGTTGCCAGATAATATGGTGCTTCTCTAGTTTTTCCCTGAAATCAGGACCTTAAGACAGTTAATTCTAGAGCCAAGGCATGGTGGCACTGATCCAGGACTTCAAGACACACACAAGTGAGAAAGTATAGAAATAGCAGAGAGGCAGAGTCTCAACTTTGCTTAGTAGCCAGGCTGTATGTAATCCTTTGGCTCTTCTAAAGGAAGGCAGAACCAGCAAGTCTAGAATAACCAGTATATCTCATTTGTTTTTTATTTCGATAGAGTGGACTGGGTTAAGGATTAATTGACATGCATAAGCATTACAAGGCCCGGTCTTTTTAGCTTTAGGAAATTGATCTATTCCTTGCATTGATTCCATTCTTAAGTCCTGTTTTTACTGCCAAAAGGAAAAGGATCATGTGACTCCACATATACTTTAAGCCAAATGTACCCCTCCGTTCCATATGTGGTGATAAAGGGTCTTGTATATGCTTTTTTTCTTTATTATTTAAAAAAGCATGTCGAACACTTCATTTATTTTTAATGAGTTCTAAAAGAGGCAGAATAATTAAAAAGAAAGCATAGTTCAAGAAGTGTGATACCTCTAAGGTCATAATTCTTTCCACTTGGAGAAGGAGGGAGCCCTTTAAATTCATAACCCATTAACTCCAACTTCCTTATTAAGGAATCAGACTTGTCAAGACACCATGTCTCATAATAGAAAAAGTCATGAAATATATCTGAACATAACTGGCAAAAGAAGGCCTCCAGCCAATTTGTCAGCTTGCAGTCTTCTCAGGGAAATTTGAACACTACAGACTTCAAAATATATTTAATAATAATAATAAAAAGCTTGATGCAGCTTATTAAAGCTATAAAGCTATTTTTTTTATGTATTTAGGGCTTGCATTTGGAAGAAGACAGATTGTAGGGGAGCAGTGCAGAGTCTTATTAGTGCATTGTATTAATTCAATTGATGTTGTCCCAGAGGGACATGGGGGATAGGGTATCATTTGTCAAAACAGATAGAAACCATCTGATTGGTTGTTGAAGAGAGCACTGTAGTTGGAACCCCAAGGTTAGAATGGATCATGCTGAAGTGATTGCATTTGAAAGGAGAGTAAATTTGCAGCCTGATCTGCAATTCTATTAAGCCAAGATAATTTAGGCTGAAATCCTACACACACACACACACACACACGCAGTGGCTAAATTCTAAGAAGACATTTTAAGAAAGTTTTGCTTCTCATCATTGGTGTTTAGATTGTATAAATACAGGGGAATCCAGAGGTGGGTGGTGAGAACTGACAAATTGATGACAATTGGATGATGACATCATGACAGATGTGATGTCACTGGGGCTTCTATGCATGGAGGTTCTATGCCAGGGGTGTCAAACTCACATCATCACGGCAGCATCGTGTGACGTATCGAGACATTTTCCCCCTTCGCTAAACTGGATGTGGGCGTGGCCAGCATGTGATGCATCCGGCCCATGGGCCGGGAGTTTGACAGCCCTGTTCTATGCCTACATGGGGATCCAGTCTTCTCTTATATAAAAATCTATTGACAGCATCCAGCTAAATATTCAGTTTACATTACAAAGATGAAACCAGGAATTGAGCTGTAATTTTAATTGAGGAATTGATCTGTAATTGATAAAAAAATTTGTAGAATCAAAATACTTTGTAGTGAACAAAGTAAGTGAAACAATGCTATAATAAAAGACATACAATTTTACAAGTTCCATTCCTCTCAGCTATGACTTCTTTTAATCATGCACAGGGTCATCCATAAGTTTTAATTCAAAATATTCATTATCAAAGAAATATTATTGTTGACTCTTAGCGGTTCAGGTTTTATTCTTTGCATTTGTGATCTTTTAGAAAGCCAGGTAGGTTTAGGTACTTCATTAGTCATATAGCATAAAGATTATTCATTTTCTTTCTCTTTTAAAAGCTCTTTGAAATCTTTAATACAGTATGTGGACAGGCATTCTCAAAGCAATTCATAAATGGACAATATTTCTAGTTAAGAAACACTATCAGCTTTCCACTTCCTCTTTGAAATCCAGAATTTTATTTTTGATGTTATTGTGGTTTTGATATGAAAGCCATTCCCAAGGTACGTTAGATCTTCATGTTAGGTGTCGTGGTGCTTTTCAGCTCGACTATTGCTCTTAAGACTCTAGAAGACTGATTTTTTAAAAAGTGGGGATTTAATTCCTGCTTTATTTATTAAGGATTTTTAAAAATTAAAATAAACAAGACCTCTAGTGGTAGAGTCAATGGGAAAAGAGAATTTTGGATTTCTTCTCTCGTAACTGAATAAAAAAATTTGGATCAGGGCTGGAACATCTCCTTGAAACCACGTTCTTTTCTGCACTTCTCTCCTGAACTATTTACTCTTTTAAATTAATTCTTGTAGAGTAATAATTTAGGTCAGTGTCTCTCAATTTTATAACTTTAAAATGGGTGGACTTCAATTCCCAGAAATCCCCATAAACCAGAGTTTAAATTCCATAACTAAGTGCCATCAAATGACACCTGATTTGTCACCCAATACGCTTAAATTGCACCCAGCTCTATATTGGTTCTTTTTTTCTCTTCCAAGAAAGAAGCAGAAGTCAGTATTCAACTTCTACAATCATTCCATTTATGCATTGCAATTGTTAATCATATTGAAAAATGAGCTGCCATTACATTTCCATACTTTTAGACGAATATCCTTCCTTGCTGTTTTATTTTTTTTCCCCAAGAAAAAAGTAAATCTTGACACCTAAAAGAAGTAAAGAAAAGTGTGGCTTTGACTGCAGTTTGGGTTAGGGTTTGGGTTATTAACAGGTAACTATTTCGCAGTTAGTTAACAGTTAACAGTTGTTATTTGATTTCCTAAAACTAAAATGGGTCCATGTTTAGTCAAATATATTAAATTTAAGAAAATATAATGATCCTCCTTTCCTTAGAAGGACAGGTTCTACTAAAGCCACACACACACAACCAGGCACCATATAAATAGCATGCACAGAAGAGCCCAAAGCATACACTCAACTAGAGAGAAGTTCCGAAGGATGGATTCCAGCACAAGTCCGAAGACTAAACCCCTGGTCTCAGTGATCAACCCAGAATGGATCTGCAACAGGTTCTACTCGTTATTTAGAAATGAAAAAGTAGGAATTTGTGGAATATAGGAATCCCAACATCAATTTTATGGACAATAAGTTTGAATTAGAGTTTTTTAAAGCAGAAAATTTAATAACTTTGTTATTTTGTCAAAATGTGAAATAAACGCAATCCAGTAATTGGGAAATAAGATTATGATTCTAGTACCTTTGGCAATATAAGCCATTCCATAAATGTTGCAAGTTGACAATGGAAGTTGAAGGATATATCTAATTAAGGCTTGTGAGCCTGAAATTCAAATAAATGCTACAGAGCAACTTAGTTCTCATGCTTCGTGTTATATCTTTGGTACGTCAAACACAATGTTTTTTCTAAATTGTGTCTTTCTCTATATGTATAAATGAACAGATGCTGATAGAGCTCAAAAGCATGGCATGGATGAATTTATCTCTTCCAATCCCTGTAATTTTGACCACGCTGCACTTTTTGAGATGCTTCAGCGCCTCACTTTGGACCACAGACTTAATGATTCCTATTCTTGTCTGGCAAGTATATTCTTTGGTGTATACGATGTAAATTCTGAGCACTAATGTCTGATCTTCTGATAGTGTGTGCAGCTGTCAGGGGAAACGTCTGCTTCCTTCAGGTCTGAATTTGGTCCTGAGAGATCTCATATTTCAAAAATTACCCTCTGTTCAAGTAGCAACTATTTCTGTGCAGTACAAAAAATATGGCAGAATCAACAGATCTTGGCAAAGATAAAGATGTTTATTAGAAAGACTGCTCTAACTGAAGAGATCCTTCAGATCCAATCTTCCCGTACAGTGAACCTGAAGATCACAAAGGATAAGTATTGGTTTGCAGTTGTGATACATTCAATCTTTATTTAATTTTTAGACCTTAAATCAGCCCATTAACCTTGCAACAAAAACCCAACTAAATTCGGAATTTCTTATTGGTATTGGTAGATATGATAGATTAGATAGATGATTAGATAGATGATTAGATAGATAGATAGATAGATAGATAGATAGATAGATAGATAGATAGATAGATAGATAGATAGATAGATAGACAGACAGACAGACAGACAGACAGACAGACAGACAGACAGACAGACAGACAGACAGACAGACAGACAGACAGACACAGACAGACAGACAGAGTTCAGTGATAATAGAAGGATAATAGTTCATTATGTTGGTCATTCAACATTATGCAATGTTATCTATCAACATTATTTGGAATCCCTAAATATATTGGCAGATTATTTAATATCTTATTTGGTCTATTAAAATGTTAGTTGTTTATAAACAAATTATTATAATTTTAATTGTTTTAGCAATTTAAAATAGTGGTGTTTTCTTCCAAGAAATTGGGAAAGGAATTGTAATTTTAAACTCTGTACTTTTATTTAAAAATGGTGAAAGTTAAGATCTCAAAAACAATAATTTTTAATTTTTGCCATTTTAAAGCTACAAAACATTTTTGTTTCAATAGTTGAAGATGTGAACTAAAGCGAATGATGATTTCTTTCACAACTTAATTCAGATGGATGCTTACCAAGATTTTAGCTCTGTAATCTGCTTTGCTTTGGTTTGGAGTATATGCTCTGGTTCCACATACATTAGCGTTAAAAAAACTGAATAGGATCGCCTCTCATTTCTCAAGTCTGGATAACGGATATTGGTAGGACTGGAGGTGTTAGCAGTGAGATTTTAGAGAAAAAGACAGCAACCTGTAAAAAATGAGATTTTAAATCGTAAACTTTCATGGAGTAAGAGGTTACCTTCATTTTGCTATAAGTTGTTACTGTGTCTTTTATACTTTTATACTTCCTCAGTTCAACAAATGTTCAAATGATTAAAAAGTTGCCTATTCATAGGATGAAAGGTGTTGATATTTATCTAGAAGCTTTCAGCAAGAACAGAAAACAAAAATACAGTAGAAATATAAATAACAAAAGAAGATAACAGAAAATACATTCTCCCTTTAAATGTGCCTTAACCACTGCACCAAATTTTTCAATGCCTTAACCACTTTTCATAAGCCTGCCACTTATGGCCATAAGTTGCGACAGTCATAAAGCAGATCCTCCTGTGATGGCCTGGATGTTATAACCTTTTTGCAGAGGTCATTAAGTGAATGCAATGGTCAGTCTTGGCCTATATCGGTTATCTGGACTTCAACTGGGGAATCTGGCTGGGGAGGGGAGCTGAGAAATTCTGGGAATTGAAGTCCACATATCTGAAAGGGGCCAAGGTTGGGAAACACCGCTTTGTAGATTTCCCACACTGACTTCAGAATTGTAGTTTGGGGATTGATGATGGAAAGACAAATTAAAAGTGAAACCGTTGTTGGAGTTTAGAAAGTTCAATAAGAAATTGTTATGTTCTTGTAAATCTCTAGACTTATCCTCCTTTCATTCATTCTTCTTAACTGAATTGGTTGAGCAGAAGCTTAAACATTGACTTTCACAGAAATATGTATCTTGTTGCTAGTAGGTCTTTAACTGTTCAACATTTACAGCAGAAATGGAAACATTTAGCTAAGATGTCTCGCAGTTATCAATTAGGACACAAACTTCCTGCTTTGGGGTGTCTCTACGCCAGGGGTGTCAAACTCATGGCCCGCGGGCCAGATGCATCATGCACTGGCCACGCCCACTTCCGGTTTAGCAAAGGGGGGAAGTCACGATATGTCACATGACGACAATGTGACAACACGAGTTTGACATCACTGCTGTAGACAGATGCACTCATTTTTCATCACCATCAATAAACGTGCCTGCCCATTATTATGGATAGTTGTGCCAGTTAGAAATAACAGATCTGGCCATATACCATAAAAGCATCCCATTTCACTGTTTTGGTCATGTGATGCAAGCCAACGATGGTCTAGAAAAAACAATTTTGCCTCACAAGATTGACAGAGATAGTAGATGGCAGATAAAATAATAGATAGTTTCAAAGAGATTACCTTATTCTCATTGGAAGAGCTACAGAAGTGTGCTGGAACTAGATTGAGATGATGAAAATTTGTTGAAGCAGCCATCAGATGTCAAGCCCAATTCAGTAGAGCTAACTAATTAACATTTAATGTAAGAAAATTTCCTTTGATCAATGTTTAGAAATTTCATGGACTGGCACCTATCAGGACTATATCAACTCCTATAGATTTAATTTCATTGGTTGGTTTGTTCCCACAATAAAACAAACAAACTGATCATAACACAAAAAATGCAAATCTTTAAACTTTCAAAACCTTTTGTAAATTTTTACAACAGGCAGAACAATGGTAATAGGTTTACTAAAAAAAAAGAACATACCGTATTTTTCGGAGTATAAGATGCACCTTTTTACCCCCCAAAAGAGGGTGAAAACTTGGGTGCGTCTTATACACCCAATGTAGCCCCACCCACTCAGCCACCCCCACCCTTTGGCCTCTGTCTTCCAGCAATTTACCTGCTTGCAGGAAAGAGGGAAGAGCCTATAAAGCCAAGCAAGTCAGTAGCAGTTTCCCGACGAACAGCTGATTAGATTTGCCACGTGGAAAAATGAAAGTGAAACTAACTGCAAAGAGGCAAATAGCTGGGAGAGATTAGACATGCAGGTTTTTATTTTTGCTGAACTGGATGGAAGGGGGTAAGTGAATAACTATAAATGTCTGCAGAATGTTCAAATCATTAGACTTATTTTTTAAAGACTGCTTTATTATTGTTCTAGAGCCAGGAGTCTCCAACCTTGGCAACTTTAAGACTTGTGGACTTCAACTCCCAGAATTCAACAGCCAGCTTTGTTAGCTTTGCTGGCTGTGGAATTCTGGGAGTTGATCCCTGTAAATCTAGACAACTTAACAAAATAAAGAAGCTTTTTAAAATAAATGCTTGCTCTGAAGAGGCCCAGTGCTATTGTATCTTCTTTTAAATAATAGAGAATAATGTATACTTCCAGAAATTTTAATTAATTTTAACAGCTCTGTACAAGTATAGTATGAAATGTAACAGTGTCCTGTTTAGTATTAGAGTTTAGTTACCTTGGAGTAGATCTATTTAAATAATTGGGAAGAGTTAGTGTGACTACATTTAAGAAAACTTTCTGGCATAATGTACATTTCTCCAATTCTTTGCTATTTCTATGGGTCAGGAACACATGCACAGAAATACACAGCAAACAGTGTATATCATCTGTACTGTTTGCTGTTTGCTGTTTGGCAAATTGCTGGGAGGCAGAGGCCTTTTTTCCTTGTTTTCCTCCCCCAAAACTAAGGTGTGTCTTATACTCCGAAAAATACGGTAAATACATGCTCTTTAGAACCAGTTAGCTTTCTGAATTTTTCTAAAGATCAGAAATGATGGAGCCATCTGAATTTCTGGTGGGAGACTGATCAATGGGATGGCAACCAAGATGTTCTTGCGTTTCCCTGGATTTAATTTGAGGGAGGAACCTTCAGCATCTGGCCGCCATTTGTTGCTATCAGTCTCCTGGCATGGAGTATCGGAATCGATTCCCATCTCTCAGGGGGTCTCAAGTCCCAGTCAATTTTTCTCATTCATCAAGCTGGCATCCAGCAACACAATCTTCATTCCAGGTCTCTGATTTTGGAGCAATCTGCTTCACATCTCATTCTCCTTTTGTTCCTTTTAACTCTAATCCCTGTTCCCTCGAAATTACCAGATTGCCATTTCCCTGCCTGAGATCACATCTGCTCACATATAAGGGAATTTCTGCAAGTCAGTTTTTAGTGCAGAATTTATATAGGTGAGCAACTAAAGGGTCATTTGTCACGTAGTGAATATTGTCAGTTGTATGTCTATGCAGGGTGATGCACCCCTATTCTAATATTATGGTACATTCCAATACAGGCAGAACACGTGATATGAGTTGTACGCATGTGCGCATTCCTAAACCGCCATTAATTTTTCTTCTTGGTCCCATCGACCAAGCAATGCCAGTTGGCGGGGCCGAGGGGGAGAGCCTTCTCTGTGGGAGCTCCCTCCCTGTGGAACCAACTCCCTCCGGAGATCAGGGCCATCCCCACCCTGCTGGCCTTCCGTAAAGCAATAAAAACTTGGCTCTTCCGGCAGGCGGGGTGAAAGTGAGACCGAGCAGATTATACTTGGGTCTCCCCCCCTTGTTATGAATGTTGGAGATTTTTTAATTTTTATATCTTTTTAACTGTTATATGTTTTTATTTGTAATGGATTTGACATGCTGTGAGCCGCCCAGAGTCCCCCGGGAGTTGGGCGGCATACAAATTTATTAAATTAAATTAAATTAAATTCTGCCTTAGCTGTTGACCTGAACGGTCGTGTTACTCAGCACAATGTAGTTTATTCAGGATTTATTGTTTTTGTACTGAAATAAATATTTTCTATTAGACTCTAATCTCGGTTTTATTTCTAACTGTCTGAATTCCAAGAAAAGATCTAAATCGCCTCTACGAGGTATTATTCTCACCTCAACATCATTGGGGGACTTTCAAATCCTAAATTTAGAACCCAGAGGATGGTTTCTATTTATTCCAAAAAGGAAAGAATTGTGTGGGATTTTAAAGACAAATATATATATTTAACTCCCCTCCATATAAATTGCAAACTGTGCTTTGGCATTTTTTTTTGTTGTCGTTCGTATTGTTGACAACTCTTATTTTCATAAGTCATCCATTGAAGACTGATAGACCTCCCTGAAGTAGCATCAAGCCCATGATGTAAAGTCTGACTTGATTTCCCACAGTCTGACAGAAGCTGAATTCTCTATGAAAACAAAGAAATTGACTCATTACAGATAACATAAAGGCAAGAGTTTTTGGCAAGGAAAAGCAATTGGGAGGGGAGACAGAGATGTTGCTGGCACCATTGACTGAAACTTCCTGCCACAGTTTTCATAGCTTGCAGGGTTCTTGTAAGTTCCTCTCTGCAAACAATAATTTAGAAAAAGGCTGTGCTGTCCGACATTGGCTTTGCTCCTTTCCTGCGTAAGTATTATTTGTACTTTTACGCTTTATAGATTTGCCATGCAAGGTCTGGTGTATTCATTTCTGCTGCTCTAGAAGGTGCAGGGATCAAGTGGCTCTCTTTAATAAATAAATCAAATAAAAATAATAGGGTTTGCTGAAATTTTACACTGAAATATTCTGAAGTTAGCTGTATAAAGAGTCGAGGTGGCGCAGCGGTTAGAGGCAGGTACTGCAGGCCACTTTAGCTGACTGTGATCCCCAGGTCAGCGGTTCAAATCTCACCGGCTCAAGGTTGACTCAGCCTTCCATCCTTCTGAGGTAGGTAAAATGAGGACCCAGATTGTTGGGGGCAATATAAATATACATTGCTTACTGGTGTAAACCGCTTAGAGAGTGCTTGCACTGTGAGGCGGTATATAAATCTCACAAATAAATAAATAAAATAAATATTTGCAGACTGGAAGGATGCAGGTTTTGTTGCAATGTCAAAGTACATGATTTCTAAAACGGTCTCCATTTTAAATGAAGAAAGCCATTCTTACTCAAGCGGAAGTGCTAGAACAGTGGGCCATGAGCTCTGCTTTAATGTACTCATTCAGAAGAATCTGTGGTCTTTTTTAAATTATTTAATTGGTAAGCAGGATGTCAAAACCTAAATTGTCATTTTACATGATTTTTGTTGTTGTTCATTTCTGTATTTAAACACCAAATAAAATAAATAAAAACTGGGAAACAGAAGAAATCAAACAGTATTTCCATTTTTAGGCATGTCATGAAGATGCAATTTGCTATAATTTCTTTTTAAAATGACTTCATGCTTGCATCAGATGAGAGGATTTTTTAAAAAAATTGGACATGAATTGTTGACTAGCATAAACTTCATTTGCTCGAAATGTTGTGTTCCAAGTTGGCTTTTGGCAATGCAGTTAACAATCTGTGAACCCGATAAATTGCTGAAGCTATAATTCACTTATATTTACCCCATAACTGGGATAGTCAAGGCCCCTATCCTCTTGGAGATCATCAGATATAGGCCTGAATGGAAAATGATGCCATGTCAATGTAATGACATGCTGATGTCCTTTTTGGTTCATCTTTAGGGAGGTGATTTGTAAATTGCAAGCAGGTACATAGGATACCTATGGTTCATTTTCTTCACGATCCCTTCTCTCTTTCTCTCACGCCAGTCTCAGGATTGAAACTGGTAGCTCACAAAGGGCTTTGGAAAACAGACCCATGTCCTTGTGAAATTAAGACAGATTGATATGTGCAACTCTCAAGTTGCAGATTAACCATTCCTTGCCTAAATTATTTTCATCTTGAGATAGAACCCAATAGCCTGGCTTCTGTGTTGAAAGCAGGGCCAGATTATTGGACTCTGGGGTTTTGGTGGCCAGGTTACCTACATAATTATCTTCATCCCAATACATCAGCCCATATCAACTAGACAGGCAAGGAAGGTATGTTGTGGATCCCCTCAGCTAAGGAATTCTGACTGGCCAGGTCTAGGATGAGCATCTTTTCTGCCCTATGGAGCATTCTCCCCCCCTCCCCGAGGTGAGCCCGCCCTCCCCCACTCTCCTGGCCTTTCAGAAAGGTGTAAAAATATGGTTCTGTAACCTTGCTTGGGACTCACAGAGGACCACACAGCCATGAGGCTGCTTAGCACCTTGAACCCCCCTCTCCCACTTTTTAAATAACTTTAACACTGATTTTTAATTGCCTTTTTAAATTTTATGTAGATGTTTTATGTCTTAATATTTTATTCGTACACTGCCCGGAGTCCCTCTGGGAGGAAGATGGGTGGTTGTAAAATCTGATTAAATAAATAAATAAAGCGCTCCCTTTCTGCAGGTGTAACTGCCTCTAGGCTCCTTTGCATGATGAATCTGCAATTCAGTCTCACGTGGCATCTTGTGATGAGACCAACCTGTCAGAGTCTTTGATGAAGGGGTGGGTTCCTCCCGGTTTGGACCGGTTCACCCAAACCAGTAGCAACCTGCTGGTGATATCACGATGATGTCACGGATCTGGTTCGGTCGGTGCCGGTCCGTGGGCGCCGCCATCTTTTTTTAAAAAATTGTTTACATTTTTTTGATTTTTTTTTCTTCTGAGCATGCGCAGAAGCCAAGCATGCGCAGAAGCCAAGTGTTCCAGCACTGTGCATGCGGTCGCCATCTTGTTTTTGGCTTTTTTTTCTTTTCTGATTTTTTGGCACTGCGCCTTCGCGTGCGTGCAAAGCACGCACGCGCCCATGAGGCACGCCCACGCGGCACGTGAGGAAGCGAACTAGTAGCGAGGTAAGTTAGAACCCACCCCTGCTCTGATGAGAGAAGAAAATGTCCCAAATATGAATTTGAGTTGAGTGAGAGAGCAGGATTATAAAATATGAATAAGGGGTAGACTGAGAATTATTCAACGCAGGCAACCAACTCAAAACAAAAGATGAAGATGATGATGATGATGATGATGATGATGAAGAAGAAGAAGAAGAAGAAAAAGAAGAAGAAGAAGAAGAAGAAGAAGAAGAAGAAGAAGAAGAAGAAGAAGAAGAAGAAGAAGAAGAAGAAGAAGAAGAAGAAGCTTGCAGTAAGGAGCAAGAAAACAAAAACTAAAGAACAGCATTGATTCACAAATGCAGAACACAACACAAAACCAACTTGTGACACTTTAGTCAACCGATTGGCTTGCTATTATTCCCTCTTCTTTTTCCTTTTGATTTGATTTTCATAGGGGTTTCTGGCTGCTTAACTCAGATAATTTAGTATGAATTCTGAGAAAATTTTCAGTTTTCACAGTATAGCCATAACTAGATCAAACGTGTATTCAGTTGCCTAACTTTCCCTGTGCTTTAGAAAAAAGCAAAGCAAAAACCATCTTCAAATGTGATTTTGAAGTACGCCTTATGGGGGGGAAATTCGCTCTTAGATTAACTAGGAGGCACTTGGTGGGAACCTGAATTGCAAGAAATGTTGCTGTACAACTATTTTCTCAAGAATAGTCATACAAATACAGTCGGCTGCAATTTTAGCAATATTTTTGTCTCTGTTCCTTCTTCAACTATGGTAGCTTTTCCCTACCAGAGTTTTCTGGAATACTCAATTCTTCTTTCTGGAAATCAGTTGCAGAGGGAGGAGGAGAGAGGTATTTTTTATTTTCCCCCTGTCCTTCTACCTTGCCAAAATATTATGAGAGAAACAAAATCAACTGATTTTTTTCTTAAGCAAGGAAAATGTTTTTGTTTGAGCCTTTACCCAAATGCAAAATTCCAGGAGTTCTTTTGAAATGACATAAAGAGGGGGGGAGGGTTGCTTTTGACAAGCCACAGTCTGCGTTATCCTCCGTCAGCATCTTCATTTTTCACACATGCGCTTTCTGGCAATAGGCGTAATAAAAGGAACTATGTCTGTTTTCCATGCCTTTGATTCTGCCCCTCATTATTTTAATCCCTTTTCAATCTGTTCTGGAGTTGGCCCAACAAGGATAAGCAAATCCTTCGATGGAGTTCTTAATTGATATTTCTTCGACTCTCCTCAACAGTAGCATTTTGGCATCCAGGAAAGATTTGGTGTCATCCGAGTGGTAGAAAATATATTTTAATCTTTTCACAGCGGCGTCATTTCAAAGAACGTAGCATTTGGGGTGCCAGATGGGGTGGCAAAGAAGTTGCCTAAAGGGGCAGGGCCACTGATCTAGTCGCCGCGGGAACTTTTCAATTAAAAGAAGAAAGAGCTTGCAGTTTTGAAGCATTAGAAAGATATGTCTTGTCAATGGCTCAGTGTCTCTATCAATACTGATTATTTTTCAGTCTGCTCCTGGGGTTCTTTTGAATTCTATCTACAGAATTTCATGTTAGGGGAAAAAGAACCTACCTGATAGATTCTTACCTGTTATTCTTGTCATACCTGATATGACAATCTCTTCTAATTAGACTTCCCATTATATAAAATGATAGTTTGGTGCTCTGACATGTCTGGATAGATTCATAAGGATACACCATCATTAATTTGTGCTTGTGTAACCTTGAAACTTCACTACCCTAATACTTCCTGAGATGTGCAGCTGCCCTTGTGGATTGTTCAGCTAAAACAACAAACAGAATGGGCTGCTGAGGTTATAATGCCTCTGTGTTTGTAATATTCTAAAGTAGAAAACAACTTCCAGTGATCCTTCAGCCTTATGGTCTTCACATTGACATATAAAACCCTGAAACAGCTTAAGCCATTGAAATTTATTTATTTATTTATTTATTAAATTTATATACCGCCCTTCTCCAGGGGACTCAGGGTGGTGAACAGCCAAGTAAAAAACATTAAAATACATTTAAACCAAGTAAAAAACATTAAAATACATTTAAAATAAAATATTCAATATGGCCCTAATTTAATACAATTAAAATTTAGTAAAATCTTAAAATTTTTAAAAGCCCCAAAAACTTTTTCACGCCAGCCCGGCTTGATAAAAATAATGTGTCTTGAGGGCACGGCGGAAGGTGGACAGGTCGTGAATTGTTCTTAAGTCTGGAGGGAGCTGATTCCAGAGGGTGGGTGCTCCCACAGAGAAGGCCCTCCCCCTGGGCGTCACCAGCCTACACTGCTTGGCTGATGGCACCCCGAGGAGGCCCTCTCTGTGGGAGCGCACTGGTCGATGGGAGGCAATTTGTGGCAGCAGGCGGTCTCGGAGATACCTAGGTCCAATGCCATGGAGCGCTTTAAAGGTAGTAACAAGCACCTTGAAGCGCACTCGGTAGACCACCGGAAGCCAGTGCAGCTCGCGCAGGAGGGGTGTTATATGGGAGCGCCAATTAGCCCCCGAAACCACCCGCGCGGCCACATTCTGGATCAGTTGGAGCCTCCGGGTGCTCTTCATGGGGAGCCCCATGTAGAGAGCATTACAGTAGTCCAGACGCGACGTGACCAGGGCATGGGTGACTGTGCACAGGGAATCCCGATCCAGAAAGGGCCGCAACTGGCGTATCAGGCGGACCTGATAAAAGGCCGCCCTGGTCACAGCTGTCAGATGGTCCTCTAAGGACAGCTGTGGATCCAGGAGGACACCCAGATTGCGAGCCCTTTCGGCGGGGGCTAGAGACTCGCCCCCGATAGTCAGAGATGGAATCATCTGACTATATCGAGACGCTGGGAACCACAGCCACTCCGTCTTGGAAGGGTTGAGCCTGAGTCGGTTTCTCCCCATCCAGATCCGCACAGCTTCCAGGCACCGGGACATCACTTCAAGGGCATCATTGGGGTGGCCTGGGGTGGAAATGTACAGCTGTGTATCATCAGCGTACTGATGGTACTTCACCCCAAAGCCACGGATGATCTCACCCAGCGGCTTCACATAGATGTTGAACAGAAGGGGCGAGAGAATCGACCCCTGGGGCACTCCATATGTAAGAGGCCTTGAGGACGACCTCTGCCCCCCTGCCAATACAAACTGCGACCGGTTGGAGAGAAAGGAGGAGAACCAACGAAAAACGGTGCCCCCTATCCCTAACTCTTCCAGCCGGTGCAGCATGATACCATGGTCGATGGTATCAAAAGCCGCTGAGAGGTCTAATAGGACCAGGACAGAGGAACAACCCCTGTCCCGAGCCCTCCAGAGATCATCAACCAATGCGACCAATGCCGTTTCCGTGCTGTGCCCGGCCCTGAAACCCGACTGGAACGGATCTAGGTATGATGATTCCTCCAAGTACTGGGGAAACTGTCGTGCGACCACACTCTCAACAACCTTCGCCCTTCTGAACCCCATGGCCCCATTTCACAAGGAGGGACTCACAACCAGCTATCTGTGGCACAGTGGTCTCCCTTGGCCCAAGACCCTCATTAATAACAACCGCCACCCCCCCCGCCCCTCCCCTGAGCCCTCGGCTGATGGAATGCTCTGAAACCTGGTGGGCAAATCTCCACCAGAGGGACACCTCCCTCCGGCCCCAACCAGGTCTCCGTGATACCCGCCAGGTCCATTAATTAAGAGCTATACAGTATTTGTATTGGTTTTCTACTGCTTTTTTCTATGAAATTCTGTCTCCAGATCCAGTTATTGACCATATCCCCACTCTTGATACATTCAAGAACCCATTCATATAGAAATATCTGCCATTCTCATGCTCCAACGCACAGGTATTGCTTAAGATCTTTCCCTTCCCCATTTCTAGGGACTGTCATGCAACCAGAATATATGCATTTTGGTTTGCTGGCTTCCGTATAGAACAGGATCTCAAAACACACAAAGAATGGTGTTAGGGCCAGAAGCACTATTCCCATTTCCACACAAGCACGTTTATTTCCAGAGAACAAAATATGGGTCATAGTTATTGCTGCTTACTAGAGAATTTATTTCTATAATGGGGGGGGGGGGACTTCTTATATGGAAATTTCTTCTTTCATAGCTAATGCAACATGCTAGATTATTTTAACCCACTGATTTCAGTGCTCTATTCTAAGCATGATAAAGTTTGGAGTTAATTCAGTATTTGTACATTATATAGCAAAGTGATAATCCAGAAAATCCAGTTGCCTCTTGAAAAAGCACCTTTGGGATTATGAGCACAGTTGTATACATACAGTAAATATTTTTAATTGATGCTTTGAGTCCTTTTGCAAATCGTTCCTGCAATATCCATCTCAGTATTTATTTATATATATATATTGATATATATATTGATGTTTCGCTGTTTAAAACTTCTGACATTGTTTGGGTGAGGTAATATTTTACTGCTCACTTAGATCCTTCCACTAGATCTGTCAAGTCAAGATTGCCTTTGGATGGTAGACATCAACGTCTAATATTCCATTTACAAGTCACTGATTCACTACTTCAATTGCCCACGAAAACAGACATCCATTGTCTGGGGCAGGAGAAGCAAATAATGCAACTAGCATAAGTTCCATATCTCAGTTGGGTTTCATGGTGCACCTACTAAAAGTTGGGTTCCTTACGCTATGATATCAAAAAAAGAACAAGTTGGTTTTTCAAACCAATATGTAGTTGTGCAAAGTTGGATCGCTTCGAAACATTCCTGTTTTTATTAATGTATTCAACATCAATATTTCATTTCCATTCCTAATTTGATTTTCATAAATTGTGGTCTGGTATATCTTTTAAAAAAATCTGCATTTGACACAAACTTTCTCTATTTACCTACAGGGCTGGTTTAGCCCTGGCCAAGTCTTTGTCCTAGATGAGTACTGTGCACGTAATGGCGTCAGAGGCTGTCACAGGCATCTCTGCTACCTCAGTGATTTGCTTGAAAGAGCAGAAAATGGAGCAATGATTGACCCCACCTTACTGCATTACAGTTTTGCCTTTTGTGCATCACATGTTCACGGCAACAGGTAAGGTGGACCAGGTGTGTCTCAGCCATTTTGGTTACATTGCTTTTTGAAATGTTGATTTCTTTGGATAATGCGTAACTATACTCATAATTTATGTTTTTTTTACTATCTTGAAAATAGCATATAGTTCTCTTCTAAAAAATGGTAACGGCCCACAAAACCGAAGTCCATCTTTTAATCCTTGAACCACTTTGAAAAGACCATAAATTAAAGAATTCTGCCAAAGAAGAAACAGTTGAATAAATTCACCTACTGAGATAAGGAATTGGATGTGCTAAGTCAATATAAAAATGCAGATTAAGAACTTCTCATCTTTTTTTCTAGTTTAGTAATTGTGGGAGTACAACAACTGAACACTTTTGATGCTCTTGTGGTAAATAATTTGTGTGCTGCAATTGGTTGAAGAGGTGTATTTCAGGTTTGAGAGTGATGGAGAAAAACTCAAAACTGAAAAAAGAATATTTCAATCAGTTAAGAATTTGTAGACATTTAAATCCTTTGATTGCATCACAAGAAGATGCAAAATGTAAATGAGATGTAGTAGCTGTCTTCCTTTTCTTCAGATCCTTACCAATAATTTAAGGACTCCCCTAAATAGGACTTAAGAGAGAAAATGAAGTTACACAAGAACATTTTGTGCTGCATGGGTTTGTAGGCTGAAAACATCTTTGTCAATAGGAATAATACTTTCTGAGATCTTCAGTCATGGAGATCAACTAAATGCTCATAAAATTTCTTCACAGTTTAGTGTTTAATAGGTTCAGAATTACAAAGAATCCCTAAAGAAAAAAGATTTTGTAGTCAGCGTTTTGAAGACCTCATCCCCATCCCACTTTAAGATTTCTTTGTGTGGGCTGAACACTTGCAGAAAATATTAACTTCTGTAATCCAATATGTTCATTCTCCTTACTTTTTAAGTTTTTACGTCATGATAACAGACTAACAAGAACACAGGATTCCTTCCACAGCAACATAATGGTGTGCAGCAATTTTATATACCTCTCTACTTTGGCTGGACTGAGGAAGCTGCCATTGTATCATAAAGCCACCATTTCTAAATACCTGATCAAGAATGGCCCATGTTTTAGGCTACATCAGATTCCTTTTGTACTGAGACTTGCATGATTATAGGCTCAGAATTTATTTCACTTGCCTTGTTATGTCAGTTAACCTTGCTGTAACAGATCAGAGTTAGATTCAAACTGAAATGACTTTAACAAAAACTTATTTCAAACTTTTAAATTTATTTCAGAATTTGAAGTCCATTTTAAATCTGAAAGTGTTACAGAAATAAGTTTCCTAACTGTATAGACTGGTATAGCATTTCGTGCACCGATGGATTTATTTTTTGGAAGTTGCATTCTATACAGTGAGATTTCACACTCTGTTCTACATATGCTACTGCATAACAGAGTGTTATAAAATAATGAAGTGTTTTGTAAGCTCTCTGGTAAACATCATCATGAATTATTATACACATTGCTGGTATTTTACATTGTATGGCTGCCACTCAAGTCACAGTTCGCTTGATCCATCTCGTTACGTTACGGCATTCTGCTTGCCTTCTTTTTCTTTCTTTTTTGTGTGTGGTTCTGATTTCCTTTTCTTCTTCTGCTGACAAATTGTTGGCATCTATTGTTATCATTTTATTGTTTAACATTTAATTTTTAACTTGTTTCTTTCGTTTCTTCTGTAACAACACCTTGTTGCTTTCATTTTCTCTTTCACTATCCTTATCTTTTTTTTATGTTTTAATTTAAAACTCAACTTCTCCAAAGTCAAACAATGGAAGAGATACTTGGTGGCATACAGCCAGTTGCAAATAACCCCCCAGCCTCTGAGGTAGAGGCCAAAAAGGATTCCAAAAAGGAGTCCAAAAAGAGGAAAGATAACAAATCTCAGCCACCTCCAGAACAAAAAAGGTAAGAAATAGTAGTTTAGTGGATGGGAGTTTGATACAGGATATAGAGGAATTTATGCCTTATTGATTTGAAATACTGGGGGAACTCGGCCTTATCGGATCGTGAGGGCGAACCTATGGCACACGTGCCAGAGGTGGCACACAGAGCCCTCTCTGTGGGCATGCGTGGCATCGCCAGCTGCTCTTCTGGTTTCCGTCCAGCTGGTCTTCGCGGGCACCGGAGCACCGGAAAATGGTCTGAAAAGAGCCCAGAAAATGGCCAAAACCAGCCAAAGAATAGGCCGTTTTTCAGGCTGCTTTTTGGGCCGCTTTCAAGCCATTTTTGGCCAAAAATGGCACAGAAATGGCCTGAAAAAAGCCCAGAAAACAGCCTGAAAATGGCCCAAAAAACAGCCAAAAACAGCCAAAAAATAGGCATGTGCGCACTGGCCAGCTAGCCTTTGGGTTTCTGGGGCTCCGGCGCGCGCACATGCATGCACATGCATGCATGTTCCGGTTTGGGCATTCGGTGCTGAAAAGGTTCGCCATCACTGTTATAGGAGATAGATTAATATGGAAAGATTAGGTGCAAAATTACAGCAGTTAATAAAATGCACAACTTTCTTAACTCAAAGGATAGGAATTGAGATCCATAACAAGGAACCTAGCATCATGCAATTAATATTTGGCACCATGGTATCTTCAGGATCCTCTTCTTTAGTTAGGATTGACTTACCTGAGACAGATACCCAGAGAGAAGTTGCTTGTAACCAGGGGGTTGGATTAGAAGACCTCCAAGGTCCCTTCAACTCTGTCATTCTGTTAAGTGGGGAGGAGCACAGGAGTAGGTGCTTCTTATAATAGTCCCCATTTTAAAGAATAGCCTGTGGTGGGATGTACTCAGGAATTGCATAAGGGAGGAGAGAAGGCAAAGAGAGGGCAGAGCTTGGAATGAGTGGTGGGCAGGAAGAGAGCAAGGTTGAACCCTCCCTAGCAATTCACAGAGTATATCTATAGTTATTGCAGATAATTGCTTTATTCTGGCAAGTTTCTGTTAGTAGGTGAGCAACACTAAAGGAAATATTCACATGTAGTTCTTGGCTCTTTGGACCTGACATAGCCTCCCCTAAGAAATTTATTTATTTATTTATTTATTCGAAGTTCTTCTATGCCGCCCTACTCCCTCAGGACTCAGGGCGGCGTGCAACATTTTAGGGAACATCAAATAAATGTTAAAAACAATTAAAAACAATTTTAAAACAGCAAACATATCATATATACATGGGGGAGACATCAGATGGAAAGTCGTCTCAACATCACCCTGCCTGCAGGAAGAGCCATGTCTTGATGGCTTTTCGGAAGGCCAGCAGGGTGGGGATGATTCGGATCTCCGGGGGGAGTTGGTTCCAGAGAGCAGGGGCCCCTACAGAGAAGGCCCTCCCCCTAGGCCCCGCCAGTCGGCATTGTTTGGTTGATGGGACCTGGAGGAGACCCACTCTGTGGGACCTGACCGGTCGAAGGGAAGTATGAGGTAGAATGCGGTCCCGCATTAGACTTGCGGTCTAATTTAGACTAATGCGGTCCCGCATTAGTCTAAAATTAGACTTGTCCCAACCTTCTAAGGAATCCTTGCAGCAGTTTAACTAGTTGGATGATGCCATTGGTATCTCATATAATTTATACATTGTTTCATTTTGTATATTTTCATTGCACTGTTTTTAATTTTATATTATTTTACTGTAATTGTTTTATGTGTACACTACCATATCTGCCATGATTGCGATACTTCAGAAATCTAATTTAAAAAATTAAGCAACATAATATACAGTATGGGTAACAAAAAAAATGACTCAACAAATACCAATGGGATGTGTGTTTAGAAAACTCTCTCGTGTGATTGCCAGCCTATTTCATCCGTGGACACACTGTACCTATCCATTTTGATTCAAAGATGTGTGAAGAAAATGTTTTTGAGCTGCTTTTGTGTGAGCTCCTGTGCAAGACTTCTCACAGTACAGCAGTGTCATAGGTGTTATTTTGCAGGATGAAAAGCCTGTTGAATAAGGCTGTAGCAGGTAAACTTGGACAGTGGACAGTTACGAGGTCTTGCTGAAACACTTTTACAAAAATTTTGTACAGAAGTTTATGCAAATGATATTATGTATGTATCTTCAATTTAGTCTAAACAAGATTCCCATGAGTAGAAGTCTAAATCACTGTGTATACATCATTGCTGTTGCTGGAAAAGATCAGAAGGTTCATATTTTATGAGAGGTGTTAGAGAGATTCATTGAATTTCATCCATATTCACAAGACCTGAGCCAGTGGGACATATATTTGTCTAAGACTTTTTATCCTGTTGATTTGGAGACACTCGTATAAGGGGGTTCTAATTTAAAATCCTAATTTACTAGCTAAACTATTACTTTTATGGCTTATATAATTAGGGCCCTGTCAGGCACAATAAATTTATTCCATGCTACCTTCTAAACAAGAATCTGAACGACTAATGGTCAAGGCAAATTGGTGGTAGATAAGTGTCGATGGAATTCCAGGGGGGCTGTGCATGCGCAGAGGGTAAAAGAACTCAAATGGTGGTGTCCCTGCGGGTGGGTGGAGCGTCGCGCTGCCTTCGCGATCGGCTCTCCGACGACCGACAGATAAAAGCGAACCGGGAGCATTTCACCATTGGGCTGGACTTAGATCATTTGTGGGCATGAAGGGATTCCAAAGTGATGATGCACTTGACCCCTTCCTCAGGCTCAGCCTGGTCATCTCCTATGGGCCCAATCTGTGAGCCAACATTCACTGTGGCTGTGTTGGTGATTCCAGTATGAAAGGAGATATACAGATGGAAAGTGCTTTTGTTACTACTCATAGCTACATGGGAGAGGAACATATTTCAGAAGGAGTGAGCAGAGGATGGAAAGGCACGGAATTTTCTGCATGTGCTGCAGTTTCCCTGAAATCTTAACTACACATATAATACCAAAGAAAATCAGAAGATGTAATTGTACACTACACCATGATATACCAGGAATTTCAAGGATCATCCAAGTGCTTTGTGGGCAAAGTTGACATCTAATCTATGGTCTTCTTAATGAGCAGCGTCTTTCATCTTGGGATCATAATGACTTCAGCTACTGCAAGAGAAGTCTGCCAATCCCTGGATGTTTTTTTGTGCGTATGATTTGAG
Source organism: Diadophis punctatus similis (assembly GCA_023053685.1). NCBI lineage: Eukaryota > Metazoa > Chordata > Lepidosauria > Squamata > Dipsadidae > Diadophis > Diadophis punctatus. The sequence continues at coordinate 227,412,725 of JALIGW010000002.1, forward strand.
TAGAATATGGATATAATCTAGAATCTGGGTGAGGAAAACTTTACTGTAATGAGGGTTGCCAAAATTTCTAAGATTTATATAAAGGCAAGGTTGGCCCTAATTGTTGGCTCTGATTGTTTAATGAAGTATTTACTCTACTGCTCTTATTAATATATCTAACTGAATTGTTTAAAGTTCAGGGTGAGGATGTACATTTAAAATGCCAGCACATTACATGTTGGATGACTGTTTATGAAACAAGTTAAATTCTGCCAAACTTGGCATTATTTTTCACTCTGACTTCTATATCAGTACATTCCATATGAAGCTCCGACAACATTTAGAGACAAAGATATCATTTTTTAAAAAAAGTGGGGAAGCAAGTACTTATGCACAGATATGAGTCTTCATACCCACTTATAGATTTTTTTTTAATTCCAATTTCTATATCCCATTAATTATTTTTCATTTTCTTTCCATCTGTATTTTAAATTTCAGGGTTATTTTCTCTGGTAAAAGTGCATTAATATGGCTTTCCCTAAAAATAAGATTTGCTTTCAGAATATGCTGGTTTAAAAGTAATGATGGTCAAAGAGACAGTTGTTTCTGGCTCGGAATCAGTTCTCTATATAAACACTAGACAGTGATGGAGCTGAGGTGGTTTGTCTGTTTCTGCTCTCTCTGTGTGTAAGGTCAGACAATGAGAGGACAGTAGCTTGCAGTCAGTGAGAAAGTGTAGAAAGAGTGTGATTCAGACGGTGCAGGACAGCCCGAAGGTTAGGGCTGACAGAATGAATGACAGGCAATCGAAGGAGAGAAACTAACTAGATGCTGTCCAAGGTCCTATTTTGTGAATACAGTCTGGTTATCAATGCAGAACAGGGAGAAAATGGCTTCTTTTTGGAATTCCCCTCAGGCTACTTCCAGTAGGAAATTCTGTGGACTGTGTGCCATATTATCTGAATAGTACAATAGTACATAGTCCATGGGCAAATTAGGCAGGAGTTGGTTGAAACCAGATGTGGTTGTGCACATGAGGAGCAACCTGCTTTCATTTTTTTTCCATTAACAAAAAAAATTGGAAATGCTTAATTTGACTCAGCTGCCTGAATGATGTGATGTGGTTATGTAACCCAACAATATGGCTGGGGCATACAGCAAGGCAGCCATCTGGACATGCATCGTAATAGTCACAGGTCTTGTAAATCATTTATAACCATAAAAGACTTTCAAATGGATAAAGATTTGTGGAAAGGAGAAAAACCCCAAGAATTTATCCTTTAAACTTCACTATTCCAAATTAGATATTCATTTGACTGGGACATCCAAAAATGGGAGAGGTTGTCATGAAAAGTACAAAAGTCACTATAGGATTCTTTCAAAGCCATACTGGGACAAAGTAATGTCAAAAGAATTAACTCATAATGTCTATTTACAATGGCAAACAATTTGATTTATTTTTAATTTTAAAAGAAATGAATCTGATATATTTGCTTTTAGCTGCATACCTAGCCCTGAAAGGCAGGGGATGGTGGGAGAGATGGAGATTCTCAAAAGAAATAGTGGCCTTAGGACCCCAGTTCCTAATTATAATTTATAATTAACCTTGTGATTTGCACAAAGAACTCATCTAAAGAAAATACAGTTTTTGCTATAAGGAATACATGTTCCTTGGTAAGCTTTAAGAACATTTCCATTCTGTGATTAGAATTAGGTTATAAAATTGAACAGATTTATTGAGAATTCATTTCTCATCTGTAATATTGGTTGTTGTTTTTTAAATCAATGATTAAAAACCTATGTTAGAAATGCAGTGTCAATTGTAATGATACTTTTTTTAAAGCATAACACTCCTCTTCCTTTTTTTCTCTCTCCATACCCTCATCTGTACATTGTCATATTTAATTTCTCTGGCAGAATTCAAGCAATATGAAACGAGAAAAAAAATCTGTTACTATTGAAATATGTCATATTTTTTATTGTATAGGTTGACCTAAATTCATAGTGAGATGCCTACATTGTTTTTGGTCTAATTACTGATGTGGTTGAATGGAGGTGTAGAGACACTAGAAGTTAAATATTATTTTCTTTGCTTTTGTGTGGATTTTCTTTTTCTGATTCTGACTCCGATTATGCACACATGTAAATACTTCTTTTTTCCATATATATCTTCTGTCGTTTAAAATTCAAATTCCATATAAGCAGACATTTCTGATTCCATATGGAAAACCAATATAAAATTTCAGTGATTGTATTATTATATTAACTGGAGGAACTGGCCAGAAATAGAGGTGAGAATTTAAGTTGTTGTTTTTCCCAAATGATTGTGAATAGCCTTCAGCAAGAGAACGTGAAAATCAAAAACGGGGAAAAAAATCAAAGATCGGAATACCCCCAAATACCCCAGTTAACCGTGATCATTTAACTACATTTAGATTCTGTGCCCCTGAATGGTAATGATCGCATATCCACATCTTCAAGTATATAATACAGAACGAAGTACTTTTAATTTTAAGTTTAATCCCTGCAGTTAATTGCTGAATGCATTGTCTTCCTTCTGGATAGATGAGTATCATCATTTAGCATCACTAGTGAAATTGAAAAATGTGCAGCTGGGTGATAGTGTTTTAAATCTGACCAAAAAAAAATTGGAAGTATTATTCTTTCTGACATGGATAAAGATTGGGGATTGTGAGGAGAGTAAAGATGACAGAACTGGTGCTAACCACTCTAACAAGAACTTGAAAAGCAGCTGACGTGACATCTTTCCTATCATAGTGCCGAAAATGTCAACTTTGTGAAGGATAGTGAGAAAACAGTTTGCCGAATATCTGAAAGGTAGATTCAAGAGATGTTCTTTGTGTCAGATGTAATATAGTCCAGAGCTGTTTGAGAAAGGAAGTTCTTGCAGTTGTGAAGGCTCTCTAGTTGGCAGGTCCTCCCAGATATCCAAATACCATAGCTCTGAAAATGGTTATAGTGGATCTGGAGACTTAAGTCTTAAGTTTTCTCAATTTATGATGCACACCAATCACTATTACTGTTGTGTAATATTACTGCTTGCACTATTATTACAAGCTATACACACTGGGATCTTGTTGGAACAAAAATATAATTTTAACTATATAAATTACACCCTGTAGATTTGTGGGGCCAATGAATTTATCCAAGATATTGCAAAAGGAATTTTGGTTACCTAGAATTGCAAACGTTGTACATTCAGGAAAAACATCTCTTGATTTCACTGTCTGGTCCAGATTTGTTGGTTTTTGAATATGCATTAGCAGCATCTAGAAGAGAAATTATTATCACTATTGAATTTGCTGTGGATTATTCTTAATTTGCATATATCTTAATTTGCATATATGGTAAGGTGTACCACTACAGTTGATATCAACTGTTTGAGTAAAAAGTTGGAATATCCCATTAAAAACAATTGTTTAACAAGCCAATTGCTAGGGGGTCTTAAAGAATATTAAAATGCTTTTATGATCTTAAAATGTGACTAATTCAACAATAGATTTTCTTTCCTTTACCAGGCACCTGTTTTAAAAGAACCAATTGTCCAATATTGGAAGTATAAACTGGGGGAGGAGGAAGGACAATTATATGATATGGTGTCACGATGTGGATATTGCCAGTTGAGCACCTCTGCCATATTTCTAGGTTTACTGTATTTTCTAATTAACAGACATGTGATATGTATTACTGTGCATGTGTGCATTCCAGGAGTCTCCTCCTTCCTTCTTCTCCTGTGAGCCTCGCCCGAGGCAGAGGTGAATTCTTAGCTGAGAAAATGTAGCTTATTAAGGTTTATATTCTTTTGTTACTTTTGTACTGAAATAAATATTTTGTTAATTAGAATTGAATCTCGGTTTTATTTTCTAAGTAAGGATGACTTCAAGGAAGCAAGATCCTATATCACCTCTTTGATAGGAATAATTTCCTATCCGTCATATGGGCTTACTATTAGTGTATTTTTTTTTACATTTCTTTTTACAATTTTTATAATTTTGAATTAAAAGCTGCGTTGAACCTTTGGAACTGGCAGCATAGAAATCCATCAATAAATGAAACGTAAATGAACAAATGTATTCTTGAATTTTATACACAAAGGTTGGAATGTATTGCTACCATATAGCAAGATTTATGGATTTTTCAAGAGTAGCAAAAATGACTACTCTTCCATGTTAGGAATCCTGGCATGTGTTCAGTTTCTATGCACTGGCTTTTGATCAGTGGAATGGAAAAAACTGATCAATGTTACTTCAGGTGTTCAAGGCTTATTGATGCACCTAAACCAGGGCTGAAATGCTCCCGGTTCGGGCGTGCCTGCCAGTCATTGTAGAGCCGGAAGCGATCACAGCACGAGGCTTCGCCCACCCGCCCGGACGCCGCCATTTGGGTTCTTTTACCCTCTGCGCATGCGCAAAGCGTTCTGCGCATGTGCAGAGGGTAAAAGAACCCAAATGGCAGCATCCGGGCAGGTGGGCGAAGACTTGTGCTGCAATCGCTTCCGGCTCTACGACGCAGGCACGCCCGAACTGGGAGCATTTCACCCCTGACCTAAACATTAGGCTGAATGATTGTTTAGACTTAGTTTTTGTACTCTTTTTGTTTTCTTTTTCTATGTTTCCTCTTTTAGGAAATTAGAAAGGACAAATGTGAAACTGACACACTCACAATGTGAAAAGAACAAAACTTGGAGTGTAGACTGGGGTGATGAGATTCTTTATGTCTGCAGAAGTTTTACGTCCATGTCCCAATTTAAAATGCTAGACTCAAAATATTTTTCAAATATCACATAGTGTGGTGGTCTCCCATGAGAAATGAGACACGCAGGCAGGTGTCTTGGGATGGGAGCACAGAATCTTCTGTGTAACCCTCTTTTATTATAGTTTAGTTCATATCCAGTTACATTCTTATGACAATGTTAGTAAGGGGTGGGTATATACCATATATGGTCATATTGTTAGTCTACTCCTGAGTACACATCTTTCAGGTAACTTATGCATTCGGGTCACGTAGGCTTTCAGGTCACGTAGGCACTGGGGTCAGCAGATTTCAGATGAGATGAGTCACATCCTGCTTTCCTGTCCTGCTTAGTGCCATTGTCCTACTAGTTAATGAAGTATCCAGTACACCGGCTGAAGTAAAGTACTTTGTTCCCAAATTAATCCCACATCTCCTCCTTTTTTGTTTTATGAAACGGTCCATCCTCCAATTCCAGAAGGGCTTTGGTTTCGCTGATTAGAACGTCCTTCCTGTTGGAGAAAAGCAAGTTTTTGCACATCTGCAGGAGAGAGGGGAGACATTGCATACAACAACACAACAAAATCAATAATACAACAATAAGTAAAACTGTTGGTATGAGTGACCTCAGCCAACTCCCATCAGGTAGCCAGGACCATAGGGCATCCCAAATGTCAATGATGCCACTTCTGTCTCCGGCCAGGGGGTTGACCATGTTCTCCATATGCTCAATTGTGTGTGTGATGTTATATTTATAGACAGATACATAAGCATAACAATGTGAATGAATTAAAACACAAACACATCCTTTAGCAGCCAATACAATATCTAAAGCATATCTATTCTGTAAGACCACTTCTCGAATTTCTCCTAATTCTTTGTTAATGAATTTCATAGCTTTTAATAGTGTCATTAAACATAACCACAGTCCAGTGATTGAGTAAATGTAAGTCTCTATAATTCATCGCAACCCCAAGATTAGGGAGAATTCCCCGTGATATTTGAGTAGTCAGGGAACCCCCCAAGGTTAAGGGTTGATCTTCAATGCCAGCTCTTTTGTTCCGCAAACGACCTGTTGGTAATGTTGAAACAGGGTAAGTAGCAGGCACCAAGAGACCCAGGGTACAAATACCCTTCCAATCCCTTGGGACCAGCCGATAGGCTCGCCGGCCACAAAAAAGCCAAAATTGTGTTAACTCATAATGTCCTGAATCAGAAGAATTAGCAAACATAATCATAGTCTCCATGTCTGAACATGCTACATACGTGGAAACGTTTGTCCATTGATTAGACGTGCTGATACCATTTACAGGTGTAAGATTGCTTTTTATATGTGCACACCGTTTTGCTGAATCCCATACAATGGTTTGTTGGCAAGTAGTGTAATTGCCCATTTCCAAGGCATTTGCTAACAAGCCTGTGCTCTGGAAACAAAAGCGAGCAGGTTCTAAAATTCTGGTAGAAACTGCATGTGTATAGTTCAACATGACTGGAGTTCCATTTCTGCTTCCATTAAAAGGTACAGCATGAAGTGCCAGTCCTGACTTGCTGTCTGATGGAATGTGCATACAAATTCAACAATCAGTTTTATTCAACAGCTGAGCCGCCTTATTCAGGTCTCTTACGAACGCATTGGTTTTCCAGGCTCCTGGATCACTGGTCTTAACGTGTTGATGGGGCGAACGCAGCGAGCAGGAGTCCAGATGATATCGCCATTGTCATTGATGGCAGCGTAGCCTCGACCCCAAGTGACAAGGGAGGCCGGGCCTTTCCACGTAGGATCAGGAAGGCGGCGATAATAGACTTGCGGTCGCGGGGAGTCTATAGGAGAAGCAGAAAATTTTTGCCGACTTGCGGCGGTTGAATCAGGGGTTCCAGAAACATTGAGAAAATTGAGGGTAAATAGGACAAGGTTCAAGGTATTTTGTATCCCAGGCAAGCCGGGGTGGTTTTCCCCTTTCTGTTTTTATTGTTTAGGATTGCCTAGAATACAGAAGGTCCGAATACAATGATTAATAACATGGTTGGTGGCTTCACCCCTCTATGGGGAAGCCATAATTGACAACTCTCCGTACCCCGGGGATTAACCCCAAGGGGGACAGAGTGAGCTTGCAAACTGCAAGTAAGACATTGCTGAATAATAGCAGAAGCCTCTGCTGCAGAAAGAGAAAATTGTTTCAGCAAGGCCTTTCGGTTGTGATGAAAAAAAAATAAGAGTGGCTAGTCCACGGAGTAATGGGTGACAAGGAAAGAATAGAAAGATCGGGGGGGGGGCAAGAAGGACAGCAGCAGCAGCAGTGTTTGCCCGAAAATTCCCCTCCTGGATAATATCAGAAAATGGTAAATAACTTCTGATATGGGCCAAGAAAAAAGAGTAAAGTCCTAGCATGAAGAAGAGAATGTAAGGTTAAAAAATAAGCTGAGAAGAGTAGCATCAAGAGATGGTAAACTTGAGTCTAGAGGAATGGGAGAACCTAGTAAACATCTATAAGATTAGCATTAATCCCAGATGCTAAGTAAACTTCCAGGGAGAATCATGAACTAATTTACAGACATTATGAAAATCAGAAATAATTGCAAAGATGCAGAAACAGTTAAAGTAAGACAAAAATCTTTAGGAAGATTAAAAGTAAATTTCCCTACAAAATCTGAAGCTTTTTAATCAAAATAAAATTCATTAGTGAAAAAAGCAAAGTTGTATATTTAGGCAAGGAAAAAAAAAACAAAATGCACAGGTACAGTACATGTGGTATCTTGCTCAACAGTAGCTGTGAGATGAATCTTGGAATTTTAGTGGACAACCACTTAAATATGAGCCAGCTGTGTGCAGCAGCTGCCAAGAAATTAACACAGTTCTAAGCTGCATTAACAGAAGGAGAAAATCAAGATCACTTGAAATATCAATACCAGTTTATAATGCCTTAGTAAGCCACAAATGAAACACTGCAGTCAGTTTCAGTTGCTACGATGCAAAAAAAAAAATGTTGAGAAACTAGAAAGAATGCAGAGAAGAGCAACAAAGATAATTAAGAAACTGGAGGCTAAAACATATGAAGAACAGTTGCAGGAACTGGGCATATGCAGTTCGATGAAAAGAAGGACTAGGGGAAACATGATAGCAGTTTTCCAATATCTCTGGAGTTGCTATAAAAAAAAGAAACAAACTATTCCCCAAAGCATCTGAGAACAAAAGCAATGGGTGGAAACTAATCAAGGAGAGAAGCAGCTTAAAACTAAAAAAGAAATTTCCTCACAGTTAAAACAATCAATCAGTGAAAAAGTTTGTCTTCAGAAGGTGTGAATGCTCCAACACTGAAAACTTTTCAAGAAGACAACCATTTGTCTGAATGGATATTCATGTGCCTGAAGTGCTTTAGGCATTCCTGTCTAGGCACAGGGGGTTGGACTAGAAGACCTTTAAGAGTTCGTTCCAACTCTGTTATTCCATTCCACTCTATGGCTATTTGAAAAAACAAAACTCTCTGAAATTCAAATTCAAATTTAAAATAGGAAAAATGATTTTAAAAATATCCTGGCAAACTCTAGCAAGTGCTCATGCATAGAGCTCAGCTAAAGCCTAAGGATAAAAAACATGGAATAAATATAGCCATCCTACAAAATAAATTTGTTGCAAGGACAACACAGCCAATACTTCCAGTAGGTGCTGGCAAACACAGCATCTACAACACCACACAATGTTGTGTAAAACCTTGCATTTTGGAAAATATCTATGAAAATATTTATGAAGAAAAATAAAGGAACATAATTTCATGGAAAAAATCACAAAAATTAAAATCTGCAAACAGAAGTAAACTTACTGTTGCAAAAGGAACAGTTAATAGGTAATTTGAAATGTAATCCCATCAGCTGCAGTAGCATTTTAAACTTTGACTAGCTTTCTGAGGGATGAGATAAGATCATAGAATGTTTAACTTTAGTTAATAATGTAAACTAGTGAACTTAACAAAAAAGTGGATAATTTAAAAAAAAGGACTAGCCAATTAATAGTTCCCAACAATTGTAACTGAATCAAAATAATAATTGTGGGATATCTGATGCAGCATAAGATCAAGACATCTTATGTCCTAGATTCAAAAATTTTCTTGTAGCTAAATTTTTTCTCTCTGGTGCAACATTTAAACCATAGGAGAGAAGACTAAACCAGATAAAACATCCAATTTAAGTTATTCCCAGCATGAAACCTGTATGAGAATCAACACCTTTGCTAGGCGCTCTGCACTTTTCCTTAAAACATTTCTGGTTACCACAATTTCCTTGGGCTTTGTTATTTTGTCTCATGGCTGCAATTAACAAATTATTTTGATGGCTAGAAGAACGTATATCTTGCCAAATTTTAACCATTTCAGCCATTTCAGGATTTTTTCCTAATGCTAAGATTTTCCTGCATTCAGAAGCAGCTTTTTTGTTAACGCAATCAGTGTATTCTTGATTAGGTTTCTGCTGAATGTTTGAAAAGGTGTGTGCTGGCTTATCAGGTTTCTGAAAATCCTCAAAGGCACATTCAGAAAAAACTTGCAGATTTGGTGTAGGAAGGTCAATTTTAACATCTACTGGACAATCAGCAAGCATTTGAACAATTTCATGATTCTTTTCTAATCTTTCTTCTTGCATTTTTTGAATCAGACCAGTATTTTTTACTACTGGAAAAGACTCATGAGATGAAATTTGGAGACTCTTTGCAAGTTTCATTCCTTTTTGCTGTTCCTTAAATTCTGCCCTGTCTACGCTGAATGCCTCCTGTGGAGGAACAATAGATAAGGAAGCAACAGCATCCAAAGAGCCAGATTTTAAAGCCTTTTGGTATGCCCCGCAAATAAGGCCAGATTGCAAAACAGGAGCAGGGTTTGAAGCAGAAAAAACAGGGGTTTCGGGAGCCGTGGGTGAAAAAGAACGCACGACTGAAGGTAATGGGGTAGTCAACATGACTGAGGGAATCTGATAAGGTGGGGGATCTAATAAAAGCTGGCGAGGCGGATCAGCATGAGTCTGAGTCATGATGTAAGCCTCAATTTTAGAAAAGGATGGGGTAAATTTTTGTTCTTGAGGGGAAAGGTATTTTTTCCTGCCCAATTGTCTCAGCTCTTCCACGGTTTGAGCTGTAGACGTTCCACCCCCCCATACTTACGAGAAGAGTCAATCGCCAGCGACGTCGTCGGGTGCACCGTGCCTATTCCAGGCGATAAGTAGAGGGTCGGCAGGGACGTATTCCCATGAGGAATCACGCCTGGGGGGTCACCAAATGTGGTGGTCTCCCATGAGAAATGAGACACGCAGGCAGGTGTCTTGGGATGGGAGCACAGAATCTTCTGTGTAACCCTCTTTTATTATAGTTTAGTTCATATCCAGTTACATTCTTATGACAATGTTAGTAAGGGGTGGGTATATACCATATATGGTCATATTGTTAGTCTACTCCTGAGTACACATCTTTCAGGTAACTTATGCATTCGGGTCACGTAGGCTTTCAGGTCACGTAGGCACTGGGGTCAGCAGATTTCAGATGAGATGAGTCACATCCTGCTTTCCTGTCCTGCTTAGTGCCATTGTCCTACTAGTTAATGAAGTATCCAGTACACCGGCTGAAGTAAAGTACTTTGTTCCCAAATTAATCCCACAACATAGTTCCTTCTCTGTTTACCAAGTCCAGAGGCACAGCCCCTATGGCAAAGGTGGGTTCCTATCAGTTCAGACTGGTTCTATAGAACCGTTAGTAACTTGGCGGCCTGGGTCACTGGAACCAGCAGCGACCCAGGCCTGCCACACCCCTGAGCCAGTTCTCTCGGCGGCATCATAGGCACTGCCATCTTGTTTTTTTGCTTCTGTGCATGTGCGCGTGTGCAAAGCATGCGCGCAAAGCACAGCATGCACCCACCCACGCAGCACGTTCCTGAGCGAATCAGGAGTAGAAGAATCCGGAACCCACCCTTGCCCTATGGCCAACCAAGTTAACAAGATATTTGACTCAGAAATAATAAAAGGATCTCTTCCACTACCACCCAAGTTGCACAGATAAAAGTCAATAAGAATCCATAGCCAGGAGAAATTATTATTCTCCTTACCTGGTAGAGAAGTCCTCTATTCAGAACTTTGTGAAGTTCTGAGGGAGAACAGATTTTGTATATCTCTTTCCAATTATATCCTGCCTGTTTTGAGACAGCTTTGGAAAGAGATGGCTTTGGAAGCTATCAGAACATGGCATAAAGCTTCCATGACCAGATCAAACCCCACCTTCAATTTTAAAAGGGAAATTCCATTCCTCCTGTGGCCCCTAGAAGGCATTGCCATGGTGGCGCAGTGGTTAGAATGCAGTACTGCAGGCTACTTCTCTGACTGCCAGCTGCCAGCAGTTCAGCAGTTCGATTCTCACTAGCTCAAGGTTGACTCAGCCTTCCATCCTTCCAAGGTGGGTAAAATGAGGACCCAGATTGTTGGGGGCAATAGGCTGACTCTGTAAACTGCTTAGAGAGAGCTGTAAAAGCACTTCAAAGAGTCCCCCGGGAGTTGGGCGGCATACAAATCTATTAAATAAATAAAGTGGTATATAAGTTGCAAGAACCAAAGGACTATAGTCTAAATAGTAATAAGGTTCCACATCATAATATTTCAAGATTATGACCTAACTTGATTGCCTCACTCTTCCTATTGGCCTGCAAAGTCATGCCAGTCTTTATTTAGAAATCATATTTTTCATCCAATTGTTCAGTCGCTAAGCCGTGACCAATTCTTCACAACCTCATGGGCCACAATGCATCAGGGCGCCCTGTCCTCCACTGCCCTCCCAAACTCATGTCTGTGCGTCAATGACACTATCTAACCATCTCATCCTCTGTGGTCCTCTGCTCCTTTTCTTTCCCAACATCAGGAGCCAAGGTGGCGCAGTGGTTAAAAGCAGCACTGCAACCTTCTTCAGCTGACTGCTAGTTCAGCAGTTCAGCTGTTCAAATCTCACCGGCTCAAGGTTGACTCAGCCTTCCATCCTTCTGAGGTCGGTAAAATGAGGACCCAGATTGTTGGGGGCAATATGCTGAACTCTGTAAACCGCTTAGAGAGGGCTGTAAAGCACTATGAAGCGATATATAAGTCTAAGTGCTATTGCTATTGCTATCAGGGACTTTTCCAGTGTGTCCTCTCTTCTCGTGGTGTGGCCAGAGTATTTGAGCTTCAGCTTCAGTATCTGTCCTTCCAAAGAACAGTTAGGGTTGATTGCCTTTAAGATGTATTTATTTGATCTACTTGCAGTCCAAGGGGCTCTCAAGAGTTTCCGCCAACACCACAATTTGAAAGCCTTCATTCTTCATCGCTCAACCTTCCTTATAGTCTAACTCTCACAGCCATACATTACCAGTGCTACTACTTTACCTATATTTCATTCAGTAGGTCTGGTTTTATAAATATGCAACTGAAGAATTTGAAAGCATACAGTATTTTAGGTATTAGGTGTCTGTGGCCGCAGTTTCTTTCAAATTTTTTCATCTAAAAAAGAAAATCTCAGATTATTTTTGGAAAAGAGTACATAAGATTCCCACTGAGACTTTTTTCTATTAATGCTCAGTGAAATATGTATAGTAGTTTCAGTGATTTCCACAGTAGCAGAAGCAGAAAGATTTTTTTAACAGGTTGGCACATATCAAACACTCAGCATTTCCAGTGTTCTATTAGCAGACTCATTGTTCTAATTTGGCTATCCACTATGCACATGATTCATGGTTTTGCAGTAAAAAGACCAAAAATTAAAGCTTTCAATACTATTTTTTTATAAAATGTTTGCACCTGCTTAGATGCAAACATTTAATTAATTTAATAAAGCATGGCAGAATAATTCCCTTATTAGGATCATTCAAAAACTAACAAAGGTCACCAACCACTCTTCAGGCTATGTTAACTATAGTCAACAGCTTCCCTTTAGCCTTGTACAGCATGGTCAATGTTAAATACAAAGGTTGGAGTCCAATGATATCGGGTGGGTGGTCATGATATGATTTCATAGGATTATGGAGTTAAAAGATACCTTGGAGTGTGGGAATCCTCAGATTATCCCAGCCAAATTTACCTGCAAACCATCAGTGATGAAGCACCCACAGCTTCACTGCTGTCATTATCTGAATTCTTGTCCTACCATCAGGCACTATGATAGCCTCTTTCCTTTAAGGATTGTCTCCCTTTCATATCTCCATTTAGCCTTCTTTATATTAATATCCAATTCCTTAACTACTCTTCATAGCAATATAGCAATAGCACTTAGACATATACCACTTCACAGTGCTTTACAGCCCTCTCTAAGCAGTTTACAGAGTCAGCATATTGCCGCCAACAATCTGGCTCCTCATTTTACCGACCTTGGAAGGATGGAAGGCTGAGTCAACTTTGAGCCTGGAGAGATTTGAACTGCCAAATTGCAGGCAGCCGACAGTCAGCAGAAGTAGCCTGCAGTACTGCATTCTAACCACTGTGCCACCTCGGCTCTAGGACTTAACTTCTAAGCCACGCATCACTTTTGTTGCTCTTCTCTGGAGTCTTTCCAGTTTCTCAGCATCCTTCTTGAATTGTGGTGACGCAAACTGGACCAAATATTCCAGGTGCAATATGGCGTAGAGAAAATATAATTTGAGAAATAAATAAAATGCAGTTTCACAATTAAAATGAATATATTTTTTTCGTTCGTGTGTCATTTCATGATGGGAACAGGATTGATTTGTCATCTAATGTAGTAAGGAACCTATATTACAAGTTTATCATTAGGTAATATTTGGATTGGATATGATCCTCTGTCTTATGAACCCTTGTTGTACTAAGATTTTTGAGGATGGATGTCTTTATCGTTAAGTTTGGATAACCCAGTCTTCTGGGTTCTGTCTTCCAGAAGCAATAATTTTCCTGAAATTCTGGAGGAGTGCCCCATCTTTTTCAATATTTTGTTGCACACTTCCCAGAGGGTGGAATACAAAATCTGATAAGGATGACAGGAAGGTTAATAAATCCTCTACAAATTAGCACTCTCAACCTCCAGATCCTTCTTTCTCAAGGATCTGCATACTAGCACAATGGAAGTATCTTGAGATATGAACTTTCCAGATCCTCTCAGTTAATTGTTAATAGAAACATAGCAAAGTGTTGGGGTGAGAATAAATCTCATAGAGGCAATTTGGATCTTTGCTTGGAATTCAGACAGTTAGAAATAAAGCCGAGATTAAAAGTCTAATAGAAAATATTTATTTCGGTACAAAAACAATAAATCCTGAATAATTACATTTTTGCTAAGAAAATGCGACCGTTCTGGTCAAGAGCCAAGTCAAAAAGTGATTAATGGTGGTTTAGGAATGTGGACACGCGTACAAGATCATATCACGTGTTCTGCTTGTATTGGAATATACCATAATATTAGAATAGGGGTGCATCACCCTGCATAGACATACAACTGACAATATTCACACCGTGACACAAAGGGCATCCCAAATTATAATGAAAATTCACTGAGTAGTAAAACCAAAGTTAATTGCAAAAATGCAGGGGTTGTGGTGGGATGGTGAAACATTAGATTTCCATGACAGTAGCTAGGATATCCAAAAAAAGAGAGAGAAAGGGTTATTACTGGGATTACTTTATTTTAAGAAAGCACAGGATCGAAAAGATCAGTGCCAAATGAGAGCCACAGTTTAACCCAGTGGCTCTCTTCTAGAATAAGAGCTTCTGGTCTGAATTTGAAAAAAAATCTACAAGTTGTTTTGACTAACGCAGTTCCAAGTCCATTTTGCTTGAAAACAAACTCTACTGAGCTTGTTGGGGCCATTTCCAAAGCAAAGGTTCCCACCTTATTATGACAAATTGAACAAATGGAATAAAGAGCCTTTGTTCATTTGCCTCCACAGACTGGCACTCTCTGCAAACGATGATAAAATTTGCTCCCATTGAAGTCAGCAGAAAATAGCGAGCTGGAAATAGAATAGTTCCTGTGTTGGACTAAGGATGGGCAGAATGCCCTATTTCCACTCCCTGGCATTTAAAACTTTTTCATTGGGGAGTGTTTTGTGGAATGCAGCAAAATAAGCAGCAGTCTGCTGCTCTGATCCTCAGCACAATTGGAAGCAACTTATCTTGCAATGTGTTCAGAATCTAAGTGTCAGCCATGGCCATCTGTAGCCATTGGTTACCATTTTGTCTTCTTGGAATCAGCCGCTTTCTCTGTAGTAAGCATGTCAAGTTTGCCATAAGTTTTAAATTGATGTCTTGAACTAAGGAAGGAGTAGCATAAAAGAGCAAGTTTTCTAGCCACATTTTGCTTTGTTTTACATTTCTACTCATGTCAAGACATTTTTCAGTAAAACACTTCGTAGGTTATTGCTTCAATCAGAGAAAAATTCACACATTTCATTTAATAATAGTGTGAGAACATGAGATGGGCAACTATATCACCTCCTATTTGGATTCTCCCTCATTGGGCAATTGGCTGACACATTAAGAGGCAGTGATCTGTGAGAACTGATCATGCAATAACTAGTGGTAACAGATTTACACGTTCACATTATCAAGCAATAGTTGCAATTATCACATTGATAACATATTGTATACTTACTGAGTTTTATCAGTAAACAATGTGTTTGTATATTTTAGAATAATTAGTCTTGAAAACTAACTTCTTTAAAATAAGCAGAGATTTGGAAATTAGCACTGAGGCTTTTTTTAATCATTATTATTTCTCTTCGAAATGAGTCCTATTTGACTCTTGGCGAAGCAACGCTAAACAAGCTCATCGTTTGAAAGAGTAGGCTCTCACTTTCTGATAGTAGGAATGCTTGCTTATCAAAACTAAACCAATTATTATTATTTATTTTTTTGGGAATGGTTAAACAGCAGGCTGAATTTTTATAGGTAGTGTTTTGGCATATATTTAATCAAAATGCCCAAATTGTCTTGCTAGGGTTAGGTGCAGTCTTCTAATGATACTAATAGCATAACAAGGTTTAGAAGCCCAGAACTCATTGAATAAGTGGTGGGTTGCTGCCAGTTCGGACCGGTTCTTTAGAACCGGTAGCGGAAATTTGCCCCTGCTCACGGAACCGGCAGCGATGACCGGCGGTCCATGCTCCTGAACCGGTCCTCCGGTCACCGCGGCTTGCAAAAAACCCCTCTGCACATGCGCAAAGGCTTCTGTGCATGTGCAGAGGGTCATTTCCGGGTGTTTTGCGCAATGTGATGGGGCGCGTGCGCAAGTGAAGCGCGCGCGCAAAATGCACGCTTCCATCGCAATGAGAACCGGTAGGGAAAGTAAGTGGAACCTACCCCTGCATTGAATGCAAGGAAATCTTCCTGGTATCATTGAAGCATTGGTGTACAGGATTACTAAGAGCTACTGCAGGCTCAATCAATTCATTTTAATGGAATTTAACATCATGGTTAGATCAGGAAGAAAATCAATTCTTATTTTCCTCCTGTAACTTGCATGCACTATGAGATCTGCTCTGGAGATCTTCCCTGAAAGCATATGAAGAAGACAAGGCTAAAAAGTGTCATTGCACTTTATTTTCCCCATTTATTTATTTTTAAATCCAAATACTCGTTATTATTTTCTTTTTTAAAAAAGTTAAGAATTCATTTTGAAATGTTGAGCTTATATACCCTGCTAGTGATGTTTATTTATTCATATTTCTTTTTATGTATTGGTAGTTTGAGTTATTTGAATCTTTAGGTCATAAATTGACTATACAGATTGCAGTTGGAAAAAAAAATCTTGGGAACATTTTGGGTCTTTAAAAGGAACATAAAGCTTCCCAATTAACCCTTGACAGGAGGTTCATTACAAGCTTCGTAATCCCTTGCCAAGTCTTTTGTGTAGCAAAACTAGCCTAGTACCAAGGATTTAGGAAGCTTAATCCAAACATGGAGGGGGGGGGCTTTAAATAAAAAGCATTTATTCAGTTTTAAGACTTACATTATCTTTAAAAGCAGATACTTTCAGCTACACCCTACACACAAATACACAAATGCTTGTGATACTGATTGCCCATAGGAAAAAGGAATACACTCATCGTATGTCTCATTTTCTAGTCTGAATTAGAACAGGTTGGGGCAGTCAGGAGATTTCTCTCTCTCTCTCTCTCTCTCTCTCTCTCTCTCTCTCTCTCTCTCTCACACACACACACACACACACACACACACACACACACACACACACACACACACACACACACACATGTTGTGGCAGCAATGAATGGGGATACAAAAGTGTGTTTTTGGATACTCTCGGGCCCTTCCTCTTTGTTACACAAACACCGATAAATAATAAAAATGCCTAATATTTATTCCAGCAAAGGACTAATTTAGCTACTTTGTAGGATCCGTAGATAAACATTAGGAAGAAAAAGGCATTTGTCTTTCAAAAGGAAATATAAAAACATAGATTTCTTATCTATTTCGGGGGGGGGGGAACCAGCGATAAGAGCTTTTTAACAGGAAAACAGACCGCTTTGGAAAACGATGAATTTTCCTTTTCTGGTGGTGTTTAAACAGAGAGTATATGGATACACAACTGTCAGGGAAGCTATACAGGTGGGCTAAGTAGAGAACTGGAGTAGATGAGTTCCAAAGTCCCTGCAAATGCACACTATTAAAGGCAAAAGATGTTCATCGTTCTTTTCAATCTTGAATAAGATACATATTTGTAGGAAAGGCATTAAGAAATTACCTTCTTGACTATTAGTATCTCATCTCTTTACACACTAAAGCTGATATAATATTGTGTCCTAATGCTAATGGATTGGGAGCCGTCCAGAATGGGTTGGAAGCTGGGCGGCTATATAAATTCTTTTAAATGAAATAAATAAATTAGATATTATAACAGTGGTGTCAAATGTCGTTATCCAGAATTGTAATCTTTGGTTCTGGTGACTGTTTATTCAACTATTAATCATATAAAGCATTTTGATTTAAGCTGGTCTTATTCTTACATTGTTTGCAAATCCGAAGACATCTACCAGTTGTTCAGATAAGTATTTAATGAGTTCAGCATTAGCAACAGTTGATTGTTGATGTTAAAAGAAAGTACATCCTTTTTGTAATGATCAAGATAGGTTATTGTTTGTCTACTTTAACAAGATCTTTGATACTTCCCCAGGGAAAAACAATCATTTCTATTAAAGCTACTGTTCCTCATATTTCTTTTATGTCACCTCTCACCTTTAATTTACTAATTGATGAACCCATGGGGTTTCCAAATGTTTAGACCTGGATGGGAATTCAAAAAAACATCTTGGAAGAAAACAATGGAAACCTACTTTAGTAAACATGTCAAGAAAACTACAGGAGTCAAGGGTATTGTTCTCTTCATCTAAAATGTTGATTGGGCATGTGCTTGTTTAAGAGGCATACAAGCAGCCCCTCTCCACCCCGTGCACTTCCCAAAGTCTACTGCCAAGAGTGATACTCTCAGAAAATGAACCTCAAATGCTACAATATTCAGTAACAATATGTACAATATGCACCTCCTGCCATGAATGATCACAAGTATTTCCTGATCTGTATGGGGGTAGTTTAAGCATGTCCTGGTGAAAAATGGTGTTTATGATATAAAACAAAATCTCCAAATTGGTTTATAAAACATGATATATGGAAAGGAAGGCGTATGGTTTCCATAGAAGGGCAGAGAGCCGGCAAAACCTCTTAGCTCATTAGCTTCAATCTAAAATGTTGTAATCCATCCAGTTCAGGTGTTTTGATCAGCAGGACTACATAGTGTACAGGGCAAATCAAAATAAGGGAGTAGATTCCCTGTTCAGAGGTTTATCCATGCAACTAAGTCGGGAGGACTCCCATCAGCAATTTCATATGTTTGTAATTGAAATGATACTATTTATTCACACCATTTTTTTAAAAAAAAAATTAAAAGTGTAAAGAAATGCACGCTTTGGATTACAGTGGTGGTGATTCATAAAAGTCACGAGACAGCTTTCAAGTTATTTACTTACTTACTTTACTTATATACCGCTTCATAGTGCTTTTTACAGCACTCTCTAAGCGGTTTACAGAGTTCAGCATATTGCCCCCAACAATCTGGGTCTTCATTATACCGACCTCGGAAGGATGGAAGGCTGAGTCAACCTTGAGCCTAGTGAGATTTGAACAGCTGAACTGCTGAACTAGCAGTCAGCCTGCAGTCGCAGCATTTAACCACTGCACCACTTCAGCTCTTATTCATAGTGTTTTTTTTTTCTTCAGGCCTGATGGAATAGGAACGGTAACCGTAGAAGAAAAAGAGCAATTTGAAGAAATCAAAGAGCGGCTGCGATTGTTATTGGAAAATCAAATCACGCATTTTAGGTAATAATGGCTATTTCAATTTCCAAATCGGGAATCATGTCCTCAGGTTACCATGGCTTGCTTAAGTAGTAGCAATTCATTAAGAGTTGTAGATAGAATGCTTAGGAGAAGAACTGCTATTTTAAGCTTTGAATTTACCATTACTCCAGGGTGATCCAGTTCCACTTAAATTTATCAATGGTTGAAATCGATCGTTATGTGAGTAATGTTCCATTTAGGAATGGAAGACTTCCTAAAGAAGACAGTCCTTAAGATTATCTCTTCCTCTTCAAAGTCTCCTAACCTAAAACTCTTCTTGGGAGGGTTTTGTGATCCTTTTGGATGTATTTTGAGAAGAGGGAATATAAAAGGAAGGAGAAATCTTGCTTTTTGCATCAGTAGATAAAAGCCATACCCTTATACAAACACAGGTAGTCCTTGACATACAACCATTTGTATAATGACTGTTCAAAGTTACAATGACACTGAAGAAAATAACTTATGTCCGGTCCTCACACTTGCGTCCATCACAGCATCCCCACAGTCACATGTCCAAAATTTGGGCAGTTGGTAACCAGCATGTATTTACAATGGTTGCAGCACCCTGGGGCCAAATGATCACCTATTTCACTGGCTTCTGACAAACAAAGTCAATGGGGGAGCTGGATTCATTGAATGACCACATGACTCACTTAACAAACTGCAGTGATTCACTTAACAAACTGAGGCCAAAAAAATGTGGTAAAATCAGGCACAACTCAATTAGCAACCACTTTGCTTAGCAACGTGCTGGTTGCTGGCATTCTGGTCCCAAATGTAGTCGTAGGTTGAGGATTACCTATATTTATTAATTAAAAGTGATGATATGGTGATGGGCAGGTTTTGGCTCACATTTTGGGTTTAAAACCAAAACAGCTGTTTTCTTTATCTAGGGAAATTGACTGGGACATAATATTATACCATGTTGTTGTCTGATTATTATTTTTCTTCCTTTTGCCCATATCCTTATTACTAGCAATTGCCTACTCTTTTACCTCATGCCCTTTCCTCTCTTTGATTCAAGCATGGAGAAGCCCATTTTCTCTGAAACATTCATACAGTTGCAGGACTAATAGGTATCCTTGCTCCTAATTCGTCTTAAATGTACCAGTGAGCCGTGATACAAAATCCAGGCTCCAAAAGCAATCATCAAATTATTAATTTGAAGAAATCGAAAGAGATCTGTACAGAATAGGAAAACCAGTACAATCGTCTTGGTTGGTATTCCCTCTGCTCTACCTGTAAACATCACTTCCAATTTGAAATCCTCAGTTGTCTCAGTTGCTTTCCTGATAGAACTCCAAGTATCATATCAAGAGAATGTTTGTGAGCACAAAACATATACCTATTCCCCAGCTAATTTGTGAATGCATCAACATTGTTCATATTTATTGGAATGATAGTAGCACTCCACAGTCTCAACAAATAAAATTGTAATGGTATAAAGTATATGTGAAGTAATGCTGGATCTAGCCATGACTCATTTCCTGTGTTCAACCAAGATTTCAATTTATCTCAGCCTTGCGCATCTTCTTCATTCATTAAAAAATTCTAGATTTTTCTAAAAAGGCATTAACTTAAATGTTCAACTTGAATCCTGTAGTTTCATTTAAGCCAGTGTTTGTTGACACAGGAATTCAGATGAAAGTAGGTAGGGAAATTTACTCCTTTTGTCAAATTGATGTAACTATATAAAGTAATATGTGGTAAAAATATTAAAAACTATGTATGATTTCTAGGTATTGCTTCCCATTTGGCCGACCAGAAGGAGCTTTAAAAGCCACATTATCACTCCTGGAACGGGTAAGCATAAGATCAATATCTCAGGGGCTGCCACAAAGAAGAGGGAGTCAGGCTTTTCTCCAAAGCACCTGAGGGCAGGACAAGAAGCAATGGGTGGAAACTAATCAAGGAGAGAAGCAACTTAGAACTAAGGAGAAATTTCCTGACAGTTAGAACAATTAATCCGTGGAACAGCTTGCCTCCAGAAGTTGTGAACGCTCCAACACTGGAAGTTTTAAAGAAGAGATTGGATAACCATTTGTCTGAAATGGTATAGGGTTTCCTGCTTGAGCAGGAGGTTGGACTAGAAGACATGCAAGATCTCTTCCAAGTTCGTTATTTTGTTAAGATTGTTGAAAAGCTAAGGCAATGAACTAGTTTCCATATTTGGCCATCTTCATCTAGTAGAATTTAAATTGGTTTGGATTATATTGGTTTGAAGAGAGGAAGTTTACATAAGTTGAAGAGAGGAAGTTTACATAAGTTTACATAAGTTTACATAAGTTTACATAAGTTTACAAGAAGAGTCCTCCACTCCTCTACTCGCAACAGAATACCTTACGCAACCACACTTGAATTCCTGGGCTTAGAAAGCTTAGAACTACGTCACCTTCGACACGACCTAAGCATAACTCATAAAATTATCTGCTACAACGTCCTTCCTGTCAACGACTACTTCAGTTTCAACCACAACAATACATGAGCACACAACAGATACAAACTCAAAGTGAACCGCTCCAAACTTGACTGTAGAAAATACGACTTTAGCAACAGAGTGGTAAATGCCTGGAACTCACTACCTGACATTGTGGTTTCGTCACCCAACCCCCAAAACTTTACCCTTAGACTGTCCACTGTTGACCTCACCCGATTCCTAAGAGGTCAGTAAGGGGCGTGCATAAGTGCACCAGCGTGCCTACCGTCCCTGTCCTAATGTTCCCTCTTATCAGTACCCATCTTATGTATATAAACAATGTTATATCTATGTATATTACCAACACGTACTTGACAAAAATAAATACATAAAATAAAAAAAGTTAATTTGCCTCTCCATCCTCTTGGAAACGATGACTGGGAGAAATATTTTTTCTCCTAGTGTGCATAATTTTATTAATCCTACTTTCATCCTAAGCATTGTATACGTAGTTTACATGGTTGGACTTACTCAAGTTGTCCTTCCAGGAGTTATGGTCCTCCCAGTAGCTCCACCGTATCTGAAGTAATCGACCTATCAGAGTTAACAGAGTTGGAAGGGACCTTGCAGGTCATCTAGTCCAACCCCCTGCCCAAGCAAGAGACCCTATATCTGCCTCTACTTAGGATTGAACTCACAACCTCCTGACTGTGAGGTAAGAGCTCCACCTCTAGGCTACAGCAGCCTTGACCCTATCCACTTAGTGAAGCTTCGTATATAGAAAGTGAGCTGTGTTTTGATTATGGTGGTGCATATAACACTGAGCTACTTTTCTCCTAAACGAAAAGCCATTATTTCATTGTGGAGAGTGAAGGCTGCTTTGCTCAGCAATACACCGAGGAGAGAACGATTCTTTCCATCTGCAGCCCCTGCAGAAATCCATTCTAGAGGTTGAAGAGATTCTCTGAAGCCGATCTGAGGAGACTGAGGGTTGCACAAAAAGTCTTTGGCTTGCTACAGCCATGGATTTGTTTCAAATCATCAGCATATGGAAATTACATCTGGAGGCTTGATATTCTAAATTATGGTTGCATATAATTAAAACGTTCTATAAATCATAGAAAACCAATCTGTACTCCTATCACATAATCCATGGTATTTTATCTAATGGAGCTGTGACTTTTTTTTACCGATGTGTACATTAATGCCATATGCAGGGCTGATTTCACAGCCATAAAATTCTTTGAAACTGTAAATACCAGAGACATTAGGTTTAAAAACCATGCAGTCCTGTAGCATCTTAAGAACGATATTATTTATTATGGCTGGAGTTTCATCAAAACCAGATGATATTGCTCTATTATGTTGCAGTAGAAGAACGTAATTGATTTCCAAATATGGCCAGAAATCGATCTTGGTAAAGGTGAAAGGAAATCATGACTCTGAAATGCCATGCGTAGACATTTTATAAAATGTGCGTCTTATGTAGATTTGTTGGACGTCCTTCGTCATTTCATGCAGGGTTTCAAAATATAAATTACAAAACCAGACTCTGGGCCTCAGAGGCCAAGTCCCAATGTTTCAAAGACCAATGGATAAGGCTACTGCTGTCTTCTTTTCTGGCCAGAAGAGGGAGACAAAGGGCATTGGGAGGGTAGATTATTTTACAAATAATAATAATTAAGAAGACATAATAAATCAATGCTTCCTTATGTCAAGGTTTTGATGAAAGACATAGTTACTCCTGTCCCTCAAGAGGAGGTAAAAGCTGTCATCCGTAAATGCTTAGAACAAGCTGCATTGACTAACTATACCCGGCTATCAGAATATGCAAAAATCGAAGGTAAGGTAAATTTAATTCTTAACTTCAATGTTAGCGTCCTCTTTCAGAGAAGAAGATTTTTAAAAGCTGCGTTAAAAATAAAGATCATCTGCACATATCATTACCAGATAAGCAGACGTAAATAGATTTTTTAAACATAAAGCGAAATGGAGAACAGAATAATCTTGCATAGAACAGTAATCAAAATCCGGCATATATTTCCCTCCTCCCCCACTTACCACCCCCCCAAAAAAAGAGAGAGCGAAATCAACATATCACTGCTTGTGACAGTGGGTTCACTGGACAATTGAATGAGCGGAATACTCAGAAATGTTTGCACGGCACTCGTTTCTTTAGAAGCTAATTAAAAATGTCTATTTTTCCCTGGATAATGTTTGCCACCTTCCCTTTTTGTATAGCAGCTCCTGTCAAGTCAGTTGGCCTTGTGCTGGCTTCAGCTCTCATTCTTGTCACTCTAAATTTGCCGCAGATGATATTGCTGACCTTTTACATTAGGAAAGAATAACAATTAGTGACCAAAGACACATGTAGCCATCAAAAAGACATTTTAAAAACTTGCTTGAAGATACGCTTTTGGCAGGAATCTAATTATACATGCGAATAGATCTTTAATGCATTCATCAATTTTCATTGTTACTCGGTTGTTGCTGAATAGTAATGTAAAACTCGAGTTAAATGTCTTGCTGTGAAATGTGAAACGTGGAATCGTGCAATATGGATGGTGGTTTAAGCTCGAGCCACGAAGCTTTACTGTGTTCACTTGGAGGAATAACACTGGCAGAATGAATATCACTATTCAATTTCTCTCTTCTAGTCTTTGCTTGTCAGAAGGTCTGTTGTGATAAGTCACATATTTCCAGGGTCTGTACACTGATATACTTCCTCTCTCTTTCAATGTTTTTTCCCCCATTGACAATGCAAATTGTGTACCAGTGGTAATGAATTCATTGTTATGCATCCAGTGAGAAACACTTAAGAATTGGGCACTAAAAGGATGTTTATCAACTCTTGACTCGGTAATGAGCAGTGAAAATAGAGAAGGAAAGCAAGTCTCTTGAGTGCTGAGCTATCAAGCAATTTATCCAAGCCTTCTACTTCACGGGTTTTAATTGGTGAACTCTGTTACAAATTTTAATGTTTAAATGTGCTTCGTGAAGACATGGGAGAACTCCAGTAGAAAAGCACCTTTGGGCTTGTTATTTTTCCTTTTGAATAGACCCTGGGCTCTGTATAACCCTCACTCACTTTGTCGGTAAGCTGTGCCTCTCTTCTTTCAGATATATCTATGCAAAAACAAACTTTATGATCTGTAAGTAAAAATGCATTCATTTCCCAAAAACGTAGAACAGTTAGCGTGTACTTTCCTTTTGTGCCTCAATTCTTCTTGATTGTGTTA
Source organism: Diadophis punctatus similis (assembly GCA_023053685.1). Classification (NCBI taxonomy): domain Eukaryota; kingdom Metazoa; phylum Chordata; class Lepidosauria; order Squamata; family Dipsadidae; genus Diadophis; species Diadophis punctatus. The sequence continues at coordinate 227,437,460 of JALIGW010000002.1, forward strand.
ATTCTCCGCCCTCTTTTTTTGGCACTGTGACTTTAGGTCTGGGAAACTTTGAAGCAACAAACTTTTTTTTTAAGTTTTTCTCTCTTTCTCTCTCTCTCTCTCTTTTTTTTAAAAATCCAGCTGTTGTTTTCAGAGAAGTACTTTCATCCCACACTACCTGCTCTCTTCTGCTTCTCCTTTTCCTTGTTTGTGGTTGGTTCAGCCACTTTTCTATGTTGCCTCTAGAAAAAGTGGTTGCATCAGTTTCAAAGCATGCTGGGATTGTTAATTGAAACAACCCAACATCAGCAAGTTGCATGCCTCAGGTTTTCTCTCATGAGCATAGTCCACTCACTAGGAGTTGCTTTTTTAAATTGTTTTTAACTTTACATATATATACATGTATATGCATATTGTGCAACCTGTTTCCTAAAAGGAATCTACTCATTTGGAAACGAAATGCTTTATTCTGTCTCAATATCTAGATTACGTTAAAATTAAGATAAGTAACGATGATCAGCAATGCTGTTTGAGGCTATGTTTATGAAGAAATACCTGTGAAAACCTTAGATACTAAAGGCTAAACTCCTTAGTATCTCGGAGCCTTAAATCAACATAATTCTATTTCCTCCTGTTTGTGATGTTCTGATCATTATATTTCTACCAAGAATTCAGAACAAACCCTTAGAATCATGGGCACAATCTCTTTTGTGACTCATGAGCATGCTGAATGGTTAATCCAGTAAACACCCAATTTTAAATCTCCTTTTTTTTTTTAATTTTATTTCCTGTATGTATCCCCAAATACTCTACAGCTACTTTCCTTTAAAGCTAATGTAAAGTTTTCCTCTGACCTATGACCTATAACCTCTTTACTTCTGACCTAAGCCTCTTGCATGCCCAAATCCTCTTTTATAGGGAAAAAGAGAGAAATGTATGAGCATCCTGTCTTCTGCTTGGCCTCTCAAGTGATGGATTTAACCATTCGTGAGTACCTTCCTTCCACCTCTCCATGCTGCCTTCACTCTTCTCCGTTTTCATTTCCTCCGTCCAATCCAGAGCCAAACCAACTCATTTTCCTCGCTTTGAGTCTTTTAGCATTGGCTTGTCTGTTGCCTCTGTCTGTGAAAGTCCCAGTTGTGAGAGGTCGAGTCACTTTTTATCAACCTAAAAACCAGGTTAGAAAAATTCAGCTGGGTTGTTTTTTTTTTTGTTCGTTTGTTTGTGACAAACTCCAATTTGTCTGTAAGTTTTTTTTCCGTTCTTTCTGTCTGTGACCTGAATGCATTTTTACTTTGCTTACGTGTAACCCCAATTTGTAAACACTTGTCACTGGTACACAATCAAAAGGGAGTTACCGCACCGGGGAGCACGGAGTTACAGTTCAGCTATGAAACATTTCCCGAATGTTTTTGGTTTCTGAAGTTTGTAACAACCTCTGCATAAAACCACCGAAAAACATCCTCGCTGGACATTAGCTCTTTCACGTCTCTTGTCTGTTATTTCTCAAATAGAGTGCTATTTTAGTTTCTTTCAATAGCAACCTTTGAATAGAGCATATTTTATGTATATTCATTTGCTGATCTAATTCGCAATATGTGTTTGCAGAGGGAAACCACTTCAACACTCATTTATTTTTCTTTGCACAATGATTAAATTCTTTCTTGGCAAGACACATGGTATTATGATCTCCATGCTTTTGGGTGGGTGGGAGAGATTGGGCAACTTCTTTTCTTTGTGAATGTCATATATCACACATAACTGGGGGCATTTTGATCCACTTGCTCATTAATTCTGCATATCTGTTCTTGTTTCTCTCTTTTCTCCTTGTTGCTTTCTCTCTCTTTCATATAGAGAATCAAAAGGATGCAGGTGAACATCTGTATATGCATTATAAATTACTAGGATTGTTGAGTTTTATATATATTTATATATATATATATATATATATATATATATATATATATATATATATATATATATATATATATATATATATATATATATATATATATATATATATATATATATATATATATATATATTTGTTTTCTTTTCAAAGCTCCTTAAGATATGTGCTCCGTATAGAGAAACATTGGAGTTGCAGTAATCCTTAAGGAGTTAATTTGTGCTGTCTTACTTCATGTAACTAGTATTGTTCTTTCCCCTTACATAAATTTAAACAGAAATAACAATGCAATTTTCTTAACAGTGAGGTACAGTCTAACAAAGAAGCTATTCGTTCACACACACACACACACACACACACACACACACACACACACACACACACACACACACACACACACACAACCCTAACATACAAAGTCGCTTACATTTTGGTGCCCCAAAGTATTAACAATCTGGCTTTTTTGTTCAAACCACTGTTTGATATATAAACTAATTCTCATTTTTGTTTTTCACATCTTCTGTTTTGGCCCCATTTGGGTAGAATGGTTTTCTTGTTAATGTGTAACTAACAACAGAGAGAAGTCATGTTTGTCGTAATTTTTTTTGTTTGTAATGTGGTGGTGTAATACAGCAAGGAAACAGTTGAGATTTAAAAAATCTTTAATGCTCCCTCAAATCTCTTAGACCTCTGTCATGACTTCTGCATATAAGTTCCATTCTTCTGAAATGTCTTAAAATCTTAACTGTTACTTTTAGCGTCTCCTCTTAGCCTTTTCTTTGTGTTTTCTTGATTTTGAACCGTTTTGGCAGGAATCGCTTTTTGAAAGAGAAATTGAACAGAATTTTGTGGCCAATTTTTCCTCAGGTCACATTTGAGAGAAATAGCTGCAACTTGTTTAGTATGAATTTTATTTTTCATTTCACAGGCATTCCCTGACACCACAACAAACTGCATTGTACAAGGAGTACAGGGTCACTGAAATGAAGAGTAATATACCCCATTCAACTGAGCAATGCCTTGTCCCTCTCAAAAGGCCATAACAATAAAAGCGCTCTGACTTGCCATTCTCATCAGCAATCACATTTTAAACAAGTGTCCACAGCCATGTGCAATTTATACTGATAATATGTGTCAAGGAAAGAAAGTGCTAGGTGTTCTGCCGTCATCAATGTCTAGATGGAGACACTGCACATGATTAGTGGTGACCCCAACAGGATCAGACATCCTAACTTGTAAAAATGCCTCCATCTGATTAAATGTTGGTGGATTGGCACTGGATATGGATGAACCTCGGCAAAAATAGTCAATTATGAGGAAATAGCCTTCACGCAGGCAAATCTCATGAAAAGACTAAAATAATGGCACTGTTGCTGTGAATCGTAAACATGTCAAGAAACCTGAATATCCAGGTCACTAGACTATTTTTATTTCTGGAAAAAAAATCACCGGATATGTCCATAATGGTTAATATCAACAATGCCTGTGAGAATCATCCATCTCTAGCATTTGAGTGTCTGTAGTAATATGTGGAAGCTGCATTACTCATCTTGAGACATTAATATAATATTATTTATTTGTCCACATTATATTTAGCTTTCAAAAGGTATCCACAGGTTATGGTTTAAAAAGTCACGACAGATGTAAACAAAAAATGGCGGTGTTTTAGCCAATCCATTGCAAGTACCATCTTGATTTTTTTTGACCTGGCCTTGTGGTCACACCTGTTAGATTACTTTCTAGTCCAGAAACCTGTGCCCTGAAAGCTTTAAGGAAGTTATAGAATTGGGCTCTAACAACAGGAAAGGTTGTGTGAATTTATAAAACTATATTCCACATGCATTTATTTCCAACTTCCAGTTTGTGGACATCATACAAACATATGGTGAAGATTTCCATATGTTAGAACATTGTTCTAAGTTTAGAGAACATTATTTATTTGGAGTTTTTTTTTTTTTTCATTTCAACCACCTTTACGGCAGCTCTCATAAAATAATTCATGGCATTAAACTTAGTGACTAAAATTCTAGAGTAATTTGAATTTTGGTTGTATTGATTTGCAAAGAAACTTCCTGAAGTTTAACAGATTTTGAGAGTGTACTTCTGGATTGATCAGAATTTGATATGAGTGATTTTACAGTGGCTTATACTAATTAGAATTTGTAGGCTACTTTTTGTTTGTATATGTGAGTGTATATCGACTTCAGGTGCTTGGCAACTGACCCACATTTACATCTGTTTGCAGTATTCTGCAGTCATATTTTATGATGTTTTTGCTGGAAAATGGCATTTACTTCCGGTTTCGGGGGAAACCAGCCCAAGTAGACCATTTATTTACTTAATGACTGTTGGTTTGTTGTGCGTTCACTTAGCAACCATGGCATTTGCTTAACCACCACCAGCAAATGTCTATGGAGATTTTCAGTCATCCAGGTCACGGTTGTCCCAAAGGTGCTTTTTCAAGAGGCAACTGGACTTTCTTGTTTTTCCTTTCAAGACATTTCGCTTCTCATCCAAGAAGCTTCTTCAGCTCTGACTGGATGGTGGGGAAATGGAAGGATTTATATTCCTTGCAGATAGCTTGTCATTTGCCTTCTTTTAGGGAGTTGTTGAGGCCACTTGGGGGTTTATCTGTGTCATCAGAGTCACCAGGGTAGTGCAAATGGGTGTGGAGCCTTCTTGGAACTGGTGAAAGGACTGTGTTCTAGACTGGATACAGATGATGTCTCTCTCTGTTGAGAGAGGGTTGTACAATTTTGACATAGGCTCCACACCCATTTGCACTACTCAGGTGACCCTGAGGACCTCCAAGTGGCCTCAACAACTCTCTAAAAGGATGCAAGTGACCAGCTGTCTGCAAGCAATATAAATCCTTCCATTCCCCACATCCAGTCAGAGCTGAAGAAGCTTTTTGGATGAGAATAGCAATAGCAATAGCAGACTTATATACCGCTTCATAGTGCTTTACAGCCCTCTCTAAGCGGTTTACAGAGTTCAGCATATTGCCCCCAACAATCTGGGTCCTCATTTTACCGACCTCAGAAGGATGGAAGGCTGAGTCAACCTTGAGCCGGTGAGATTTGAACAGCTGAACTGCTGAACTAGCAGTAGCCTGCAGTGCTGCATTTAACCACTGCACCATCTCGGCTCATGAAACGAAACATCTTCAAAGAAAAACAAGGAAGTTCAGTTGCCTCTTGAAAAAGTGTCTTTGGGACTACCACCAGCAAAAAAAAAAAGGTCATTAAAATGTCCAGTTATCTGATGACTTGTTTTATGACCATCACCACTTACGACCATGATGGACAGGCTCCATTATGATCATAACCCAAAGGCTACCTGTAAAAAAAGGATGCAACAGAAATCTAAAATGTAGTAAACCTCCACTAACTTGACCCAGGGTTGTTTTTAAAGGGAGATATAACTAGTGTCATTTCTAGCATTCTGCTCTAGAGTCAAAAGAAAGGTACCACTGTGTTGTGTTATAAAAACCACCAGCATTTCTCCAGGAATAAAGGGGCATAAATTGTAGGCATAACCGTATCAAGGACATTTTTAATTACGTGTTCTAACTGTATGAGTTGAGGAAAAAGAGTCCATTCTGGTAGCACAAATGCCATATCTGCACTAATTTATAATGTGAAAGATAAGAAGAGGCCAAGCTGTAAGCATAGCTGTGTTAAGGACAATCCCAAATTTCAGTGCTGCTATGACACACCGAGAGCACAAAACTCCTGCATTGTCAAAGTGGGTTTCTCCTTCCTTAGCTCCGACAGAAGTCCACACCCAAAACACAAAACTGAAAAGAAAGAAGAGTAGAGGAAATGCTGGCATGTTAAACTCTGCCCAGTCACCCGGAGGGGAAAATCTATACTAAAGGACAGCAATGAATAATGTTTAGAAAGTGAAATCAATGTCCCAGAGGTGTTGTCATTTCCTAATTGTCCGCAAGTGTGCCCTGAATAGTCAGGATGCTAGCAGCTCATCCGTTATTCTTTAGGGTAAAAATGCATGGATGGCTGGATAATTCTCAGAATTGGATGGCTTGGTGACAGGACTGGAAGCCAGGACAGCTCCCTTCGTTTCAACACCTCCTCGTACCTTACAGGGCTGCAGATATGAATCCTCCCTCTGGATAGAGATTTCTGCACAGCAACCCTGACTTCTGCGATCACAGGGGACATGTTTGAAAAGCCCCAGTAGACATCACAGTTGACAGTTCCTCTATGGAGTTGCCTGTTCGCATCTACCTCTGCAGAAGCAGTACCCATTTCTCTCGTACGCCAGCCAGACAGCCAGACAGCCCTGTGCTTTCTGAAGCTATTGACACTGAGGCCAACAGTTAGTGTAAATCAGCCCTAGGAAGCTAAATCTGTTTAGAACACATACACGCGTAAATAAAAAAAGGCAAAGTTCTCCGCTTTTTTTTTCCTCCTCAAAGCGAGTAAATTTATCCTCGAAGCAATAAGGATGGGCATCAATTTGGACTTTCAACGATGTAGCAATTTGATGTTCTTCCTGCTCCCCATTGCCTTTGTAACATAGCATGCAGCAATTACGTCTCCTGCCAGTGTTTAGCAGGAGACATAGCTATGCACTTGCTGGCATCAACAGGGAATCAGCAGGGGTATTTTAATGATTGCGGCGGTGCTCGGTGCAGACTGCAGGAAAGATGCACAGATCCTCCCGATTGCCTTCGAAAATACTTTTTTTGTTGCTGTTTATACAAATTCGTTTAGGGAAGAAGAAGAAGAAAAACCCAGCCAAAAACGGATGGAAGTTGTCGATTTGTTGTCAACAGCTCGATCCAATGTAGAGGTCACGTGCTTTGTATTTTAGGGGCAACTTGATAAGGCTAGCCAGTACGGCCATTTTGCTTTGGGCTGTTCTGTTTCTCAACACCCCCACCTCCTTCCTTCATTCTCTTCTCTGGTTTTCCTGATGCACACCCAGATATACACTGTGGAAGTTGCCCAAAGACAAAGAAGTTGCAATTGAACCAGGACCCCTGCGGGATTGAAATACCAAACCGCTTTCAAATTTAATTTCCCATCCAGGTCACCACAGATGTCTGGCAGAAATGCGCAGCTGCTGGCAAACTCAAATGCTAAAACACATTTAAAGATGGTGGCAGAACTGGTTTGTGCTTGCACTCTTGGGGGTGCAATTGTTCTCTGGCTTTGGCACCCTCAGAAAAATGTCTCTCCGTGGAATGCCCCTTGGGACCCACTCAAAGAAATGCTGTCCTCAGAAGGATTCCATAGTTACTAATTCACCAACTGAGGGTTCCAATTATGTTTGAACCTCAGTAGGTTTCAGCGTACATAACTTGATTGGGTGATTGTGAGGTGTGTATTGGCAACAAACCTTCACAAAGCTTGTGTTTCTAAAAAGGCATAGATCTTACCACAAGAGCAGGGGCGGGTCCCTAATTTTTTTACTACCACTCTTTGGGCGTGGCTTATTTTGTGGATGTGGCTTGCCAGCCATGTGACTGGGTGGGCGTGGGCCTCGGGAGCTTGGCAGCGGCCGGAGAAGCGGGGGGACATTGCCCACCTGCAACGCAGCCCCACGCAGTGGGAGCAGCAAGACCGCGGCAGCGGTTCTTCTAGGAGGCTCCATCCGGCTGAATGCTTCTCCCCATTCGATGATCCTAGGCTCCTGCCGCCCATTCCCCCTCCCCTCAGCAGCTTGAGAAGCCTCGAACATGCGAAAATGCCTGGGATCATCACTGTGCGTTTGTGGCTTCTCGCACTGCTGAAGGGAGGGGAACTGAGATAGGTCCTGCCGCCCATTCCCCCTACCCTCAGCAGCTCAAGAAGCCTCGAACGTGCAAAAATGCCTAGGATCATCACCGCGCGTTCATGGCTTCTCGCATTGCTGAAGGGAGGGGAATGGAGATAGCTCCTGCCGCCCGTTCTTTCAGCATTTCACGTGCTTCCTCAGCCATCCTCCCCTGCTTGGACTCACTGTGGGGTAGGAAGGCAGCGCATGCGCAGTGCCAGAAGCTCGGCTTCTGGGCATGCGCAGAAGAAATTTTTAAAAAAAATTTAAAAAAAATTGTTTAAAAATGGCGGTGCCCAGGCACCGGCAACCGACTGCACCGGTACTGTGATGTCACCAGCGGGCCGCTACCGGTGCTATAGAGTGGACCGCACTGGTAGGAACCCACCACTGCACAAGAGTCAAGGAGAGTCACTCTTCCCAACCTGTCCTTTTCTAATCCATATTATACAGAAGGTGACCAGAGAGAGGTTGTTCTCCCTTTCTAGGGATACTCAGATTTTGGTACTTCTCTGCACAGTTTGTGGTTGCTTTGCAGCAGGAATAGTTGATATTTCAACAGAGGCATCCGTGGGAGGCACTCAAAAAAGTCAAGAGGGAAGTTGCAACTGTGCAACCAAAGTTCCATCCCTTTGTTACATACATCATTTTGTAGACATACAAAAGCACGAGGCTTCGGTCATCTGCCATCTTGATTTTTTTACTCTCCTCCAGTAAATATCAGTAGTTCAAGGGGTGGTCAATTGGTCTCCTGTCCTTCGGGGGGGAATTCAGCAGAAAGAGCAGGGCAAATGGCCCCTCTCACCCTTAAAACTCTTTCAAAAGCCTGCAAAATACCCTCAATTGGTTTTTTTTCAAGCCAATTTTAAGGTACTAGTTAAGATCTGAATTGACTTTCTCAATGCCTTAGGTTGACTTGAATTGGAGAAATAATTCAGGGTGCTTGGGAAACTGAAAAATGAGCTCATAAAAACCCAATTGCCCACAACACCAGAGAAAGAAAGAAAAATAAGAGATCCCAGGTAAAACCAGCATGGTTGCCTAAAGAAAGCAATTACCAGAAACCAGCATGGGTTTGTTAAAACATATCATGCCAGACAAACTTTACTGCCTTCTTTGATAAAGTGAATAAAATTGGTGGATCAGGGAAATGCTGTGGGTATAACATACTTAGACTTCAGTAAGGCATGGCATTTGACAAAGTAGACCACAACCTCCTTCTTGGTAGGATAGAACAGTATAGGATAGACAGCATCACCACCAGATGTATTCCCAGTTGGCTGTCCAATGACACTCAGTGTGTAATCCTCAGTAGAACTTCATCTACATGGAGTGAAGCATGCAGTGGGGTACCTCAAGGTTCTCTTCAACACCTTCATAAATGATCTAGATGAGGGGATAGAAGGAGAGCACATCAAATTTGCTGACGACACCAAGTTGGGGGAATTGCTAATACTTTGGAGGATAGACTCAAGATTCAATTGTGACAGATTTGAGCATTGGGCCCTAGCTAACAAGATGCAGTTCAGTGGTGAGAAAAGTAAGGTCCTGCAACTAGGTAGGAAAAATCAAATGCACAGGTATAGGAGAGGCAGTACCTGGATCAACAGTAGTGCCTGTGAGAGGGACCCAGGTGTCTAGTGGACTACCTCTTAAGTATGAGCCAGCAGTGTGCTATAGATGCCAAAAAGGCCAATGCAGTTCCAGGCTGCATCAACAAAGGGGATAGCTTCAAGAGAAGTGATATTGCCACACTTGGAATACTGCATCCAATTCTGGTCACCATGATTAAAAAAAAGGATGCTGAGACCCTAGGAAGAGTGCAGAGAAGAGCAACTAAGATGATAAGGGGCCTGCAGGATGAATCATATGAGGAACTAACTATGTCTAACCTAATGAAGAGAAGAATTAGGCTTGACATGATACCTGTCTTCTGATCCACGAGGAGCTGCAATAAAGAGATGGGGTTTGACCTATTCTCCAAAGCTCCTGAGGGCAGGACAAGAAGCAATGGGTGGAAGCTTGTTAAAGAGAAATCCAACCTGGAACTAAGGAGAAACTTCCTGACACTGAGAACAATTAACCAATGGAACATTTTTCCTCCCTGAGTTGTGGGTTCTCCATTGCTGGAAGTTTTCAAGAAAGAATTGGACAGCCATTTGTCTGGGATGATTCAAGGTCTCCTGCCATGGGCAGGAGGTTGGACTAGAAGACCTCCAAGGTCCCTTCCAACCCTGTGATTCTATGATTCCTATGATTTTCCCTTCCTTGTTCAAATGAAATGTTGCTATTGCAATTCAGCCAATTTACCCAAGAAAGGGATCTGCAGATACAATGCTACTTGCCCACTCCTGAAGCAACAGGAAATCTTCAACAAGAAGATGAAGCTTGACTATTAATTTAGGTGAATTCCAAAGGAGATCATAGAGGATAAGAACAGCTATTAGTCATGCCAGTATGCTCTCTCCGGGATTAGAGGCATTTTTCCTCTGAATAGCAGTTATTAGAAAATAACAGTGTGAGATGGGTTTTTGACCTGATTCAGCAGGGAGATTATGAGAGCAAAATGGAAACTGTGCTTTGTCATTGTTAAAAGCGTTGTCAAAGAGCAGAGATCAGGTGCCCCATTTCAGAGCTGTTTAAATCTGCAGACCTGTTTTTCTCATGGTGACTGATAGAGACCAATGTGAAACTAGCAGTGGGCCGCTTAAAAACCTGGATTTTAATATCGCTTGGTGAACTTGGTCAACCTCCTTGCCAAATTTTGCAGAGTCCAGAATGGCAGAACGGAGGAGATAGAAAACTTCTATCTCAACATACTCTTATCTTAGAAGTTATATAGATTACTGGATAGTTATGGTGGTCACGTATCCTATTTGATCATAATTAATATACTATAAAGTGGAAAAGGCTACAACTCCATTCTATCAAATAAAGGCAGAATTCAGGGGTTGCAGAGAGGGAAAAAATGGGAATTGCCCTCTGCAGCTAAAGGCCTACCTTGACCTGTTTGATTCTGCAACTTTTCATTTCTATCTTTACAAAATGAAATTGAATGTTAGAAGGCCAGAGAGGCTGGCTACTTAGTTTCTTGTGAAATAGGTTTTAACAAACTTCCAGTTGCCTAATCAAGCTTAGGAAAACTTTGCTAAATCAAGTTCCTGCTTACAACCTAGGCGTGTTTTTTGTTTTATGGCTCAAGCAATATTATGGAGAAGAAAGGCCAAAAGACTGAATTGCTAAACTTTTTGTGGGGAGAGTTAAAGAAACAGGAATTCCAACTAGAATAGCAAAGTCCAGATGTTTTGGAGTAGAAATAGTGTTTAATTTTTTTTTCACTATTCCTTCTTTAGTCAGTGAAAAATGAGGTTTCCTTTGTTTATTTATTTATTTATTTATTGGTTTTCTTATATGCCGCCCAACTCCCGAGGGACTCAGGACGGCGAGCTTATATGTTTGGAATATAAGCTTATTTTTGCTGCAAAAAATGAAGAAAAAATAGGTTAAGCTATAAAACCTGTCATTAACCTTAATGTATAGGTTGCATAGAAAATATGTATTTTAAAACATTCATCACAATCGAAACACATGGGAATATTGAGACTTGAGTATTGTTCTGCAGTAGAGGCGTGGTTATTTTGAATAGTAGAGGTTGACATAATATTTGCAGCGATATCTGCACAAAAATATGCCCATAAGCATTCAGAGATTTTCTCCCAGTTAAAAAAGTATGCTGCATTGGAAAACTAGAATCTGCTGTTTGTTTGTTCTTACAATAGATGTACAGGGATGCAGTGGCTCAGTGGCTAAGACACTGAGCTTGTCGATCAGAAAGGTCGGCAGTTCGGCGGTTCGAATTCCTAGCACCGCATAACGGAGTGAGCTCCCGTTACTTGTCCCAGCTTCTGCCAACCTAGCAGTTCAAAAGCATGTAAAAATGCAAGTAGAAAAATAGGGACCACCTTTGGTGGGAAGGTAACAGTGTTCCGTGCGCCTTCGGCATTTAGTCATGCCGGCCACATGACCACGGAAACGTCTTCAGACAGCGCTGGCTCCTCAACTTTGAAATGGAGATAAGCACCACCCCCTAGAATCGGGAACAACTAGCACATATGTGCAAGGGGAACCTTTACAATAGATGTGGCATTCAGCTGTTTGTTCATAGCTCTAAGGAAGATGGCTTGCATCTTTGTTTTGTAGTTCACTTACCATTTTTCATGGATACGCAGTGTACCGATTGCTTGTTGTAAGGCTTTGTTCTTAAGTAAATTGTCAGGGAACCCTACAGTTCTTTTACCATCTAGAGCAGTGGTTCTCAACCTTCGTAATGCCGCGCCCCACGCTCTGCCCCCGCACCCCCGCACTCTTATTGTGACACCCCGCCGCCGTACTCACCGCCGCAACCCCCACCCCGCCGCCACCATTTGGGTTCTTTTACCCTCTGTGCATGGTCAAAGCATTCTGCGCATGCGCAGAGGGTAAAAGAACCCAAATGGCAGCATCTGGGCAAAGTGTCCCGACCCCTGTGAAAGGGTCGTTCGACCCCCAAAGGGGTCGCGACCCCCAGGTTGGGAACCGCTGCTCTAGAGCAATTGCTCCTGCCGAATCGTATAATCTGGACTTGATGCTCAGAATTCAAAAGAGTGGGTGACAATCTTCTCCCTGCTCAAAAAAGAAATTTGCTACCATTGTACTCCAGAAAGTTCTCCTACCACTAGTTTCATTTCTATTTTACAATAGATTATTCAGATGTTTACTCGTTTACAAATATGAACCTAAGAGAATGGTAAGGAAGGAGATAGAATGGTAGAATGGTACGTTCTACCTTCAAAACCCCAATTCCATAAATATGTCAGCCCATTTAAAATGCAATATCTTGGAACAGAAAGGACATCCTTGTTCATGTGGCAGTTTGAACAGGGGCTCAAAAACCTGCATTGTGCAGGGGATTTGCTCAGATATGTCACCATTGATAGCAAAAATTGAACCTGGGACACTAGCATTATATGTTCTCCACATTATATCTTGCCCCTCCCCTTCCCAGAAAGTTGAATTAACTCTCCATACTGCAAAATAAATCTGGTAAATTCGCCTTAGAAAAAGTAGTGTGATCAATAAATAAAATGAAAACAAGCATGATTAAAAGCATCATTTATCCAATATCACTAGTTATATGTTCCATTATATTCTGGTTGGTTTGGTCAGTCAAGCTAAATCCAACTCTGAACATTACAATTGTGCATTTGTGTGTTAGGCTGGGATTGGTAGTTAGATTAAAATAGGATTATAATCCAGGACATTGGATTTAAATCAAGTTTAATCAAATGAATTTTATTGAGGTTCCTCATTAAGAATTAATTAAGAATCCCAATAAATTTAACTTCTTAACTTAAGAATTAATTAAGAATAGTAGGGAAAAAATGACAGCCTGTTTTTCACTGATAAGTATAAAATAATATAATCAACACAATTTTCTTTTTAAAATAAATGATCAAACTTGGGGTTCCTCTTCCTCTCTTTTCCATTTCTTGGAAATGCAAGGAGGGAGGGACGGAGGGAGAAAGAGAGAGGGGGGAGGGGGAGGGGAGGGACGGAGAAAGAGAGGGGGGGGACTCTTCTGGCAGTAACCTATTCAGATAAATATGCCAAATCTTTAAAGACAGAATTGTTTAGAAAAGTGCTTTGGCTATTAAAATATTGAATTAAATATAACATAAAATATAGAACAAATACATTCATCATATAGAATTTGTTGTTGTGTTAATACAGAAGAACATTATATATATAATATATAATGTATACATATACATATTATTACTGTATATATTATATTATATACATATATATTTCATATATTATATATATTATATATATTTTCTCCCTTAGGCTGATATCACAAACTATATGACAGATGGGTCAAGTCCTGATTTGTAGTAGTCTAACATTTGGAATAGCAAAGTAACATATTTGATAGAACTGGCCAATTTTTATATATGATTCAACCCAGAGTATAAAAGACACTAGAATTCCAAGTGGAAAATAACAAGCTGGAAACTATCAGATACCACACATTTGGGGGGGGGGGGGGAGTGAGAGAGCTGAGTACACATTTAAATTGCACTACGAATATTTTAGCTACTGTATGTCTTCAGCCCAAATTTGTGTTATTATTTTTTTAAAAAAAAATCTTGGTATCTGAAAAATAATTTATTTGAGGAAGTTCCTTCCTTTTTTTTTCAACTAATAACACTGACTATGTCTGGAAGCAATCTATAGAGAGAATATTTCTTCCTATATGGGTGAAAAAGGCTGGCAATGCTATTTCACATTTGACACATGCAGATTTAAAAAAAAAAACCTAATTGACTGTACTAAAATCCTGCTTTTTGCACTTGGCTACATGAAATAACAATTAGCATTCACACTGAATTTTAAGGATCTTAGATTGTGAACTTTCCTCGCGTAGTGGAATCTGTCAACTTGAGATAAAAATGTTTGTTGTCATAATTGTGTAGTACTTGAGTTGACGATAAGCAAAACAGCAGCTCTTCCATGTGTACTTTTATCATTTTCTGCTTACTTTTCCTTCAAAGTTACCATCTTTTTTTTGTCACTGTTTATGAAATCACGTGTGTCTTTATTTTTGCTGTCTTTCAACATCATTCGCAAACAGCTCGATCGTCAGCGCCCAAACCTCCAGTTGGGCCCACTCCATCTATTAATACACAGGCTAACATGATCACTCAGATGCTGAAAGGCATACAAGAGTCAAGTACTGTAAAAAAAATCTTTTTTTTAATTCAACGAATTGCTAGCTTAGTCATTTCCTATTTAATTTACCGTAGTGTAGCTTCTATGAAGCTAGTTCCCACCGTAAGCTTTTATCCAGAAATGGCTAGCGCAACGCTTTTAGAAATAGCTTTGGTTTCAAAATGTCCACATTTTCTGTCTAGCAATGTCTGACATATGCAACATTTTCAAATATCAACGTCAGCACAAAATAACATTGTTGTTGCATAACATTTTGCATGAGATCTGTGAATTTGTATGATTTCAATGATGTATGAAGTTATTGAAAACTCTGTTGTTTCATTGAGCAGTGCTCCAGCTACAACACGATAAACTGAAGGAGTTGTCTCAAAAAAAACATCATTAAAAAGAAAATCAAGTACGGGATAGATTTACATTTTACCTAGAGACAGAATCTTGCAAATCACTTGTTATAAAACTTTTGGTACATATTCCCTCCACAAGTTAAAGGGTGTCCAAGGTCTAGTAATAAGGATAGCACAAATTGGGTACCAAGCCAAAAAGTATTGTAAGATTGTTGTCAAAACTGTTCCTTTCTTGCACCTTTCCTTTTTTTTTTCTGCCTCACAGAAAAATGCTGTCTATTGGATTATTTGCACAATCTACATAAACAAGAAGAGAATGCTTTTCATTTTCTCCTTGTTAGTTTTTTAGAAGAGGTAAAAGAAGGACTCACAAATGGACTATCGCTCTTGAATCAAATCTATGCAGGAAGAATGGTCAGGTGCATTGATCCTTTCTAGTTGGATTCGGATAAAATCACTTATATCTAATCTAATAAACCACCAATTGCTAGACAATTGTGATTCTGTGCCCTTTTGTCAAGCACCTGAATTTGATGCTTAAGTTGTAATTCAGTCAGTCAATTTCTGACTGACCAGCAATAGCACTTAGACTTATATACTGGTTCACAGTGCTTTACAGCCCTCCCTAAGCAGTTTACAGAGTCAGCATATTTCCCCCAACAATTTGGATCCTCATTTTACCCACCTCCGAAGGATGGAAGGCTGAGTCAACCTTGAGCCAGGTGAGATTTGAACTGCCAAATTGCAGGCAGCCGGCAGGCAGCAGAAGTAGCCTGAAGTACTGCACTCTAACCACTGCGCCACCATGGCTCATAAGCCAGCAAACTTTGATGAATTCTGGTGCACATAATCCGTTCCTGGTTTCTTATTCTAATAAGCAGCAATTTTGCAATACCTTTGAAGCTCGGTTAGTAATCATGGAAGACTTCAATATGGCACGAGGAAGGAGATATGCAAGGAGTCTCATATGTCTGAAATAGCTTGAAGGGGACTGCTTTAGCAAATTTCAACAATAGCAATAAATAATAATAATCTGTATTTATGAAGCATCTTTAACAAGTGCATTGCAATTCAAGGAAACTCAGTGATTACAAACTTCCATCCAATAAAATTTGGGGGGCATATATAAAATAGGAATCAAACTAAGGAATTGAAAACATTAATAAGAATTGAATGGGTGAAAGAGATCCCATAATCATCTACTAGTAAAAAAAGGGGGGGTGTCTTTTAATGTCTTTTAAAAGCCATGAGGTTTTCACA
Organism: Diadophis punctatus similis; assembly: GCA_023053685.1. Classification (NCBI taxonomy): domain Eukaryota; kingdom Metazoa; phylum Chordata; class Lepidosauria; order Squamata; family Dipsadidae; genus Diadophis; species Diadophis punctatus. Next base: position 227,453,507 of record JALIGW010000002.1, read on the forward strand.
GAGGTCAAGGAAAGGAGGAAGTTTATTACACAATCATATGGCCAGGTTCCTGAAAACTAGAAGATGGTGAGAAACATCCTGGAGTGGAATGTAGAAAGAAAAGTTGGTCCAGAATGCAGCTGCATGAGCTATTGTGGGTGCACCTAGGTACACCCACACTACACCAATTCTGCTACACTGACTACCTATTGGTCTCTGGACACAATTAAAGGTGTTGGTTACCACCTTTAAAGCCCAACATGGCATAGGACCAGGCTATCTTCAAGACCGCCTTCTGCCACACAGCTCCCAGCGACCGGTGAGATCCCACAGAGTTGGTCTCCTCCAGGTCCCGTCAGCTAAACAATGTCGGCTGGCGGGCCCGCGAGGGAGGGCCTTCTCTGTGGCGGCACCGGCTCTCTGGAACCAGCTACCTCCAGTGATATGGACTGCCCCCACCCTATTGGCCTTCCGAAAAGCAGTTAAGACCTGGCTCTTCCAGCAGGCTTGAGGCCGTTGATCTCGCGACTATAATTGGAGAGATCCGGCCATGAAAGGATATGTATGAGTTTTTAAATTGTTTCACTGTTTTAATGTTTTTATATTTTATATTTGCAAAATGTTGTTAAGCCGCCCAGAGTCCTTTGGGAGTTGGGCGGCATACAAATGCAAATAAATAAATAAATAAATAAATAAATAAATAAATAAATAAATAAATAAATAAATAAATAAATAAATAAATAAATAAATAAATAAATAAATAAATACTTGTTTGCTTATACATTTCCTCTCTAAAAAAGCCACATTGAATACAAATTTATGTTTACATGTGACTTTAAGCTGAGTCCTCTTTTTCTTAAAAATCCAGAAAATTGAAATAGGACTCCCACGAATCTCCCTATGGACGAAGTACACAATAAGAATGTAATGTTAACAGTTTTATTAGATTTAATGTGGCATTGTGTTGTTTTATTATGGATATTGTTTTAATTTTTGATTGGGACTTGCCCAGACTTTGATATAAGGTGGGCAACTATAAAAGTTTAAAATAAAGAAGGGAGGGAGGGAGGGAGGAAGAAAGGAAGAAAGGAAGAAAGGAAGAAAGGAAATGAATATGATTCATCTATCCCTAATGAATAATTGATCTGGCTTTTGGAAAATGTCAAAAAAAAACCTCTGTTCTTTGGACTCTTATGAAAATACTCTGGACAATTGTACTGTACAAGAACTAGGAAGGGATTTTTTACACTACATGTAACAATATTTTTGTACACATCCATGCCATATTCAAACATTATGTCAAGATACAGGAACAACCATTTCAGTTTAAATGATTTGACTTGGATATGGTTTGCTTATGTGCCATCAAATATAAGAGACTATGTAGTTAGAGCTTCTATAGGGTGATCTGTCCCAAACCTGACCCTTTAAGTCTTCTAATGATACACTATCACCACTCTAATTGAATCCATCTAACTTGTTGCTGATCATCATTTTATCCTTCCCGCCCTCTTTCTCAGCTCCTTAGCTTTCTCAAAAATAAACATGAGAGACTTCTTCTATTTTTGCCAGTTTAAAGTTCAAAGAATATAAACTCATTCATGTAAAATAGGGTAAGATCATCTTAATCTGTCTCTTCAACATTAATTAACTAATTCTTAGATTATTTTATACAATAGGCACATTGCGAAAATATTTCAGATCTAGAGCACAGATATATGTATGTATCAACTGTGAAATTAAATATTCCTAATGTAGATACTAGAAAGATGCTGTCTCTAGGAAATGTACATTTCTCACTTTCCATTAAATACTTGCTATCAATGCAAAGGAAGGCAGTCTTTACATATCTTTTAAATTCAATGTCGGAGCACTGTTTTCTTAATATAACAACAGATGTTGCTTCATAGTTTGCTCAGTACTAACTATATAGCATTTTAATCCTTGCATGATGTAGATTTTTTTTTTCAGATTGCAATTATTACAATTTTTAATTAACTACCTAATCGATTGGCCTTATATTGAGCTTCTTCTGTCTCACTCCATTTTAATTCAAGTTCTTGTACTGCAGAAAATGTAGGTCGGTTAATCACGCCTGCCAAAAAACTAGAAGATACCATTCGCTTGGCGGAATTGGTGATTGAAGTTCTGCAGCAAAATGAAGAACATCACGCAGAGGTGAGCAGCAGTATGCTAAAAAATGTTCCAGTCAAGAACTATTAGAGCAAGTGCGTACCTGTGCAAATTGCAGACATAGTGCTTTATGTCCTAGGTAAACCTTAAGTAAGACAATCCATTCTCCTCCCGAAATATCTCTGCATTTCCACTAAATACAACCTTGCAAGGAAATACATTTGAAAGATGTATTGAAGTAACGGGCACAATGCAAACTCACTCTGATTGCGATTTCATCAAGAAAATGTATCTTTGTGTGGGACCCTTCAGAACTTGTGTTCCAGAGGACAGCTTCAATATTAGCTTTCACAGAAGATTGCTAATGAAGACATTTGTGTAAAAATGTTGCACTACAATACAATGTCCTCTTGGTTTTATGCAACAGTCTCATCGTCGTATTCTGTGAAGAAGATTGTCTTCTTGAATAATCACCATTTCTAGATTTAGCTTTCCATGATAGTTGTATGCACTTATCCCTTGACTGATCATGATGCAGATTTTGGCCACATGCTTTTAACAGCTGAATAATTATAATATAAAAGATACCAAACCTCCAGATAGCTTTTCTCCTGAAAATGCTAAGCAAAGTCAGAAATCCCAGAGCTGTAGGCTAGATTGGGAAGTTGAAAAAGAAAGAAGGCAATGGCAAAATACTGTACGTCCATGTTATTGCCAAAAAGTCTACATGGAAATCACTAGGAGTCAAGCTTGATATTTTTCTTTCAATTTCAGGGGGGATATTGCAGGAGACTATAAAGTCATATATTAAGATGTTGACATATGAAAAGGGAAGTTAGAGCCCTCCCAAAGAAATAAGGGAGCAAAGCATCAGAGAGTTGCTACTGCAAAATGTCCCAAAGGTGCTTTTCCAAAAGGCAACTGAACTTTCTTGGGTTTTTTTTTCCTTGAAAATGTTTCACTTCTCATCTGAAATGAAGAAGCTTCTTGGATGAGAAGCAAAATGTTCTCAAGGAAAAAAACCAAGAAAAGTCCAGTTGCCTTTTGGAAAAGCACCTTTGGGACAACCATGATCTGGATGATTGAGAATCTTCATAGACTACTTCAAAGTCACCTTGAATCATACCTTTTCACACTTCTCTGCCTTCTCTAAGGAGTGCATCACTAAAAGGCATAGAGGACAACGAAAGCTTCAAGAAAACCAGTTTAAAATTGCTCCAGCATCGTGAAATAGTTGTTTCACAGACAAGGTGGAACTCTGTGAATTAACCTCAGTTTCAGAAACGGATAAGATTGTCACTTGAGGCCTCATGAGATAGGTGGAGAGCTCTGCCTGAAAGAAAAATTTGCAGCTAGAAGTTGCCCATGGCTTCTACTTTTGCCCAGGAGCCTGCATATATGCCATAACAAGCTAAAATTGAGAACCAATATAATAGTTTTAATTCATGTTGGACGCAGTTCTTCCTCCATCCACCTTTTCACTCTGATGAAGATTAGGGAGGTAAATTCATGGAAGGAAAGAGGTTGCCCAGAATTTGGCCCATGAGAAATATTACTTTCATTGCAAAATGGCTTTTCATGAACCATTTGCCAGCAGCACAGTTTCCGTATGCTTTACAAACAGGGATGTGAATCTCCTTAAGAAGACATAAGATAATGAAATTGTCTCATCAACACCCATTGCTCAGAGGAAGATAGCTGTGGCACCCATAAATATAAAGCCATGGACATTATTGAAATGAATTTGCAAACATTGCTATAACTCCTTTCTCTCTCCCATGTCATCTTCCACTGCTGGCTTTCTGGAAATCCAACTTTTGAGACATTTTAGGAAGTTAAATATTTCTTCTTCCTTGTGAAATGAAGCATACTTCATGAGGCATTCAGGACGTGAATGCAGCTTTGCTGATTAGTTAGTTAGTGCTAGAAATCTTGAACAGAATAAAATTTAGCTGTAAGCCATTCAGGAAAGAGATGGTTAGCTTACTATCATAAAATACAAGTATTAAGAATTCTCGTCACCTGAAATCACAGATTCAGATGCCAGCTTCTTCACACTGTTTGATCTGTAGTAATTTCAGGAGCAACCTAACCCTTAAATTAGTCTATTCTGAACTCTTGTATGCCAAAACTGGTATCATATTCCTCCAATTCATTTTCATATCAGCTGTAGAGCCTAGAAACATGCCAGGCAAACCCCTGATGGCCATTCTTAGAGGTAAACAGTGAGAAAATAACTTAAGCAGGCTGGGATAAAGTTTGCGATTGCCATCTTTCATATGACAGACACCAAATCACTTCTCAATTGTACTTTATATCTAAAGGTGTATCGTGCTCTTCCCAAACATGATGCCCTTCAGATGTACTGTTCCTATGTCTCCTAAAATTTCTTGGTAATGTTGGTCATCAATTCTGAAAATTGTAGACCACATATGTACATCCAGAGGACTCAAGTGGATGAAGGGCGGTCTGTATGATTACATAAAGTGGCAAACTCTTTTTCTTAATGGTAATTGTAGCTTAAGAACAATCGTGTTTCAGCTTAAGCAAATTCATATATAATATTCTGACCGCTTTGTGATCAGAATGAATCTGCTATTATGTGGCACCCATGTAACACACAGTGTATGCTGCATATACTGCGTGCATAGGGTGACTAAAATTCTACATAAATTAATTCCAGGGTTCCGTGAAATCTCAGTGATTTGATATAACTTTTATAAATCATCCTTTTAAAACTCCAATTAAATGAACCTTTTGCTTATATCTTTTAACCCTGTAATATTAATTCCCTCTTTTCTGCTTTCCTTGTCACTGACTTTTTTTTTACCTTGCATTAAAAAACCTCCGAAAAATAATTTCACATTTAAAATAAAACCTAAAATAGCTCTCTAATAAAAACAATGTAAAATTAATTTATTTCTAGCACGTAGCACGCCACCAGTCCCAACTAATGCCTGATTGCCTATTTAAATTTCCTCCCTGTTTTTCTACTGTTTATTCAATCTTGGATGATCCTGGCAGGGGAAAGAGGTATGTCACTCAACTGAATGAACGGAGTCACCTCCTGTCATATTTTGTGCATGCCCTCTCAGTGCCATGTTTCCTAATGGGATCTTCCCTGGGTAATCCTTGCTTTGTAACTTTGGATTCAAGGAATGTAACAGCAACTTCAGTTTCAATTGCTTGTGGAACTGTAGCCCTACATCGCAGGCCAACGTCGGGAAGGTTCTTCAACCCTGCATGTAGCAATGGGTATACTTTTACAAGCACTGCAGTTACATCCCAACACCTGTCTTACCTGCCTGGGCTCTTTCCTCAGCCTGTTGTTTTCCCCTTGTTGCTCAGCACACACACCTGATTTATAATTCACCCTGCTGCTAATATCTATGAATGAGAAAGAAGTAGCTAGGAGTATAGCACTTTGCCCTCTGGGGTTTTTCTTTCATTGTGTGTATTGTTTTAGTATATACAATATGTATATATGGAGAGAGATTATATAGGATTGAGGAGAGGAAGGGGTCAAGCTATTTTCCAAGGCACCTGAAGGCCAGATAAGGAATAATGGATGGAAACTGATCAAGGAGAGATTCAACCTAGAAATAAGGAGAAATTTTCTGACAGTGAGAACAATCAACCAATGGAACAGCTTGCCGTCGGAAGTTGTGGGAGCTTCATCACTGGAAGCTTTCAAGAAGAGACTGGACTGCCATCTGTCAGAAATGCTGTAGGGTCTCCTGCTTGAGCAGGGGGTTAGACTAGATGACCTACAAGGACCCTTCCAACTCTGTTAATCTAATCTAATCTGTTCTCAGATGACTGAGGGTGGAAAATAGCTGTGTAACTCAGAAAAGGCATTTTTCTTGGAATGGAAATGGGGTATTTAAGGGAAGTTTAGATTAAGGGAAACCATGTTGTTTCCAACTGCACCATCACTTTGGTACAAATCGTCTTGTGTTAAGGTGAGAGAGGTCTTATTCTATCATTATTTTACTGGAAAGAAAGCAGAAGGCAATTGGTGATGAGTTCAAAGCACACATTCCATGACTAATGGCCACGAGACCTAAAATGCAGATTCTGAATTGCTGCAAGAAAGAATCTTAACAAAGGAAATCCCTGCCCTCTCCAATACATTCACACAACCTCATTTGAGACAACATTATCTGAAAAACTTAGGAGAGACCCCCAGGGTCAGTAATCTTCTGATAGGAAACAAACACACTTGAGAAATAAACCCCAGATCATTTTATATTTCAAGATTGATGGTAAAATAACCAAACATTGTAGGGTGGGGGTGTGAGTCACTCATTTGGTACCCTTCAAGACAACTCAGTGTGTTTATTTATCAGTCATTCTCAGACCTTAAAAGACCTTCCCCAAAATAATTTGTCATTTGAAAGGCTGAAATTATTATTGTTGAGAATATACAGGCAGCAGGCACATTGTCTAAAATTGCCTTAAAGCATTTGAAACAGCATTCAATCACCAAATTCACCAAAACGGGGAAGGGGCCACCCAAAAACATTACCAGAAAAAAAAGTTATCTTAAGCTAGTTTAAAGTCTGTTTGTTAAAAATAACAAGCATTACCAGAGAACAATTAAGAAGCTGCTTAGTATACATGTCTATGGCAAACAAAGATGTATGAAATTAATTCCAAAAAAGCCTGAGTCATAAAAACACTTTGTAAAAATCTGCTGTTTAAAAATAAAATCCAAATGAGTCTGTAGGATATGCTACAATCTAAGCAGTTTTCAATGATATAGTAGATATCCTTTTAGCTCTATACCATTTGTCTACTCTTCTTTTTTCTTTTTTCTTCTTCAAAATGGGAAGGAGGAATCTATTTTGCAAATTACATACAGGGACCCTTAAAGCTTTTATTTACTGCAGGCTTTTGAAATTATCATTCTCTCTCCATATGTATATATGTATGAATATGTATATATGTATTTATCTCTTGAAAACTTGCATATATACATGAATTTTCATGGGTATGGTCAAATAAATCATAGATTTTGTGACGTAGGATTTGCATTTCCTTTGTATGTTTATTATAAAGAAGGTAAGTAAAGGCAAAGTAAATTTTATTATTGGGGAATGGTATTCTTGAATAGCAATGGTATTTTTGTCGTTTCAGAAAGAGATTTCAGGATGATAGCTTGGACCTGAAAAAGCAGATTTATTATTAGATGCAAATTCAGTGCTACTTACAAAAAAAATTTTAAAAAATATTTTTTCAGAAATGACCATATTCCTTTCTTTGAATTTCAAAAGCATTGGCTCTTTGTCTTACTTATGAAAACAGGATGTAATGGTTGAATTCTAGATTAATTATCTCAAAAAACATTTTGAGCAGCATAAAGTTATTACACTGTGAGGTGTCATGATCTAGAATCCACAACTAACGTTTAAAGGATTTAAAAAGTTAATCTTTAGATGCCTCAAGATTTTTTTTCCTCGTTTTGATATAACAGTTCACATTACAGAGGATTGCAATAAAAGTGGTTCATGTTGTCTCAAAATGCCAATACAATTACATTGCTCATCCACTAGACTGGATTTATACAATGTATAAAGGCAGGATTATTAATAATCTTTGTTTGAAACATTAGTTGGAGAAAATGCAGAATTGTTTAGATTGAATCTCTAGAAGTCTCATGAACGTCTAATATTATAGAAACAAGGCTCCTAGACAAAATAAAACTGTCCAATAGCAATTTCCCCCTCATTTCTTATGGAATTTATATAGCTTTCAATAGTATATATTTTTTTTTCTTAAAATCTAGACCATATAGGAATCATTCATTACAAAGATGGCATTATAAAAAGCAGGAAAATAATTCTACTAACATTGGCATATTTCCTAAAAGTTAATATTCATGTCATAAAAATGTATATATTACAGAGTTCCCTATAATATATACATTTCATCACATTAGTATCAACCTTTAGGAGCTATATCAATGTTACCAATGTCGGTAGAATTATTTTCCTACTTTTAGGAAATTTTAACACTACCTATACCAGAATTCTGGAAAGAATCTACGCAACTTGATGGCACTTAATCGATTATACTAGAATTGTTCACATTTTTTATCAATATCTACAGCATTTACTAGTGAAAACAGAAAGACCAAAAGAAATATTTAAATAAAGATATAGAATATAGTATCAGTTCATTGTTTCAAATACTTCATTGTCTCTGTTTATCAAAATATGGTGTTGGTAATGAAGATCATCCATATTATAATTACTTCTTGAATAAAGTTCTTAAGTTACATAAATATTAATGGTTTAATAGAAGAAAGTTACAGGAGAAGGAATTGTTCTATAAAAGAGAGCATATATATTTGTAATGTCAGTTTTATCTTTTAACTGACATTTCAGAATTAATATCCCATGGCTAGATTTCACTTAAGAATAATTTAGAAACAATGCCTATTCATTCCGTTCTGTTGAATCTTCCCCTATTTTTCTCACTGTCCTGTTTCTTGATATTAAATATAAATAACTAATAGTTCAATTTCAGTTTAAAAACTCTTATTATGTTCCAAATATCTTAAGTATTTTAAACAAACCAACCCCAAAATGTTCACAAGCATCAAATTCTAATGTCATGCTGGCAGAATGAAATTCTGGAAAGCTAACTTCTTAACGATTTCTTCACCTGACAAGCTCCAGAAAGGTCTCAAAAGAGAGGAATGGTCTCTAGAATGGAGAATTAAGGAGATCTCCTAACATTAGATAGTGCCATCTGGTACATATGGGAGTTCTACTCAGAGGTGAGTTCTAACTTACCTCACTGCCAGTTTGCTTCCTCCCGTGCCGTGTGGGCGAGTGCACATTGTGCGTGTGCGCATGCATGCGCAGTGCTGAAAACCCAGCTTCTGCGCATGCTCAGAAGCGAAAAATAAGATGACGGTGCCTACGCTGCCACCGAGAGAGCCAGTTCAGGGGCATGTCCAGCTGGCCATAGCTGCCGGTTTGGCAAGCGGGGGGAAATTCCCGCTACCGGTTCTATAGAACCGGTCGGAACTGTCAGGAACCCACCTCTGGTTCTACTGAATAATTTGGAGTATCTCCCTTCCCCTTCTACAAGTAAGTCCTCTAGTCCTCTGTCTACTGTGTTAAAAGGGAACTCTGTCTTATTTACTAGGGGAAGTGAAAGACAAAACTACCTTCTTTGAAATATATTCTGCCAACAAAATGTTAGCAAGATTCAAAGAAAGATATATACCTCAGTCTCCCTGAGATCAGATGAAATTATGTTCGCTATGACTGATTTGTCCTTTTCATTTCAGAGGATGGATATGTAAAGTTTATTCACTTGTGCTGCTCTTGTAAACTAATATATATTACAAGGCAGGCAGCCCAGGTTCAAATCCCAGTAAGGGTATGGCTATCTGATGAGAGCTAAATAGCTCGAAATAGATCTATAATAGTCTCCCTTTATTTTCATTTATCAGCAAAAAATTGCTACATATATATATATATATATATATATATATATATATATATATATATATATATATATATATATATATATATATATATATATATATATATATATATAAAATTTCCAAATAAGTTTATAGTTCATGGAAAAATTAAGGAGTCTTCATCTATCTCTGAAAAGAGGCTACAGATGGCTAAGGCATATATGTTTTAGGAGAGCATTTTATATAATTCAGAGGCAATCACTGGAAAGATTACCTGTAAGAATATGGATTATGGAGCAGGGTTTCAGTGACGTATATTTAATCAAATAACCTTAGCCCTTGACTCACTTGCCAAAATACTCTACCTCTTTAGAAAATGACAATTACTATACATAAGCATTGAACTCTTGAGTAAAATTTTTTATTGCTTAGTCATTATTGCACAAGGTCCTATTGATAACACCACTCATGTTGCATGTTCCTAAGCCAGAAGTGATTTTAAACACGCGTGCATGTGTTCCTAGCACATTCACATCTGAGACATGTATGATGTGAATGTCATTTCAGAGAAGCTATACAATGACTTCCCGAGGACCCGTGCGCATGACCCATGAGTTACTTCACTGATATTTCTTGGTTTTCAACGTTCTTTATTTCTTAGTCGTTTTATCCTAGCTTGACTGCAGATAGTTCTTCTGATGTCATGTGGGGTTTTTTTTTTCATTGTGATCGCTAACTTATGTTAAAAACTCACCCACTAGCTGAGTTTGAAGTGTAAATGTGGGGTGTTTCATGGCCACTAAATCCCCAATTATCAATACTTGATAACTTAAAATAACAATGTCTGAAAGTTCCCTGGGAAAGAGGAGCAGAAAACCTACAAACACAGTGAAGAAACTCCCAGATGTGATATATTTTACACAAGGAACTCTTAAGAAAGAGCATGATCCACAAGGAATCAAGTGATTTGTTGTAAACTGAACATGTGCACATCCATTGTTTTAGTGCAGATGTGGAAGATTATACCTCTTGAGTCTTTACTCCTTGAGAAGTTTACTCCTTGAGAAGTTTACTCCTTGAGAAGCAGACGCTCTGTTGCACCCTAGTTGCCTTATGATTGCAACATGCTAGCAATTAGCACTACTGTTTGCTTTACAATAAAGCTAGATTTATCTAAGATATCCACCCGGTTTGCTATTTAAGGCCTCCCAAACGTGAGATCTAATTTAATAACACTTCTGTTTGTTTGTTTTTTTATTTTTATTTTTATTTATTTTTTTGCAACTTTTCAAGGCCTTTGCTTGGTGGTCAGACTTAATGGTCGAGCACGCGGAGACCTTCCTCTCATTGTTTGCTGTAGACATGGATGCTGCTCTGGAAGTCCAGCCCCCAGACACCTGGGACAGCTTTCCACTGTTTCAGCTTCTAAATGACTCCCTTCGAAGTGACTGTATGTATTGTACTTTGGCCTGACTTCCAGTTCTTCCTCACTTAACCCTTTAGTTAAGTCACTTAAAATGACTTCACAAATTGCTGTGGTTTTCTGAATGGACTAGCACTGATGATGTTACTTACTTTGGGTAATGAAATGTCTGCAAGAAAACAACCAAGCTCAGAGAGCACCAAGGGACCCTCATTTTGTGAATGTTTATGAAAGAAAACTGTTATTGTATATTGGAATTAGAATTGGAATTATTAGAATTAGAATTAGAATTAGAATTAGAATTAGAATTCTTTATTGGCCAAATGTGATTGGACATACAAGGAATTTGTCTTTGGTGCATATGCTCTCAGTGTACATAAAAGAAAAGATACATTTGTCAAGAATGGTTGTCATAGGGTTCAAGTAAGCAATCAGGAAACAATCAATATGAATATAAATCGTAAGGATACAAGCAACAAGTTACAGTCCTACAGTCATAAGTGGGAGGAGATGGGTGATAGGAACAAAGATTCAGAAATACACACATACACAAAAGCACCCTACAACCAAGCCTCAGAGCATACACATACTCCTGCAAAAAGAAGATATCCAGTCCCTGTTATTCAATTTATAAATAAGCAATACCGACCAGCTTTGTGATTTCTCCTTGAATCAGCTGGTAGGTCATGTTAATTGCATTGCAAATCTATTTGGGGAGACTGGAGAAATGGATGCTGACTTGTGAAGAAAATCTACCTCCTTCCGTTACATTACAAAATCACATGAGCCAGGGGACCAAAGAAGAGACTGTGCCAGCAGCTTCTGGTATTTCCTTGTGGCACACAAAGCTTTGCTCATCTGTGTGCAAATCGGGAGGTTTGCATTAGGAACAAGGTTTTTTTTAGCATTATACACAATAAAAAAAGTTGTTGTCTTTAAAAGCTTAATCAAAAGGTAGTCGAGAGCCATAACATCTTCGGAAACATGCAGATTAGCAATAGCAATAGCACTTAGACTTATATACCGCTTCATAGTGCTTTACAGCCCTCTCTAAGCGGTTTACAGAGTTCAGCATATTGCCCCCAACAATCTGGGTGCTCATTTTACCCACCTCAGAAGGATGGAAGGCTGAGTCAACCTTGAGCCTGGTGAGATTTGAACAGCTGAACTGCTGAACTAGCAGTCACTGGTGTAAATTGCAGTGCTGCTTTTAACCACTGCGCCACCTTGGCTCCTAAATTAGATAGATTAGAGAGACATATTTCCCCCCCCCCCGAGACCTCTACGTAAGAAGATTTAAGTTTAAGTGAAGAAAAGCTTGCTTTCTTGTTTACGAAGAGATTTCAAACATACATAGAAAGATGGAATAAAAAAATACTTTTAAAACCCTAGTGTCTGAAGTATCCTAAACAATAAAACAATAAAAACTATGAAAAAGTCATAGATATCTAAAAAATAATATAAAAGAATAATAAAAGTAGCACTGTTGTCACTTTTGGAAGTTTTATGAGAACCCCCCTCCAAACGTAAACTTTTCTGAAAAAGTGCAATCAAGATAATTTTTGTCCCAAACCAAATGACATGGATTTGTTCAAAAAGGTCCCCTTAAGTGCTCTTGATGTGTTGGATTCACACAATCACTTTAGTTTTCCTTATTTACCACCATTTCCTTACAGAAATATATTATGGTGCACCTTTGAAGGCAATGTTTTCACTGCAGACATGAAGTATTGCTTGATAACTTAATGCAAACAGATTTTATTGAAAAATGGCTCAGAAAATTCTTTTTTATGTGTATATAGCAATAGCAATAGCACTTAGACTTATATACCGCTTCACAGTGCTCTACCGCCCTCTCTAAGCGGTTTACAGAGTCAGCCTATTGCCCTCAACAATTTGGGTCCTCATTTTACTGACCTCAAAAGGATGGGAGGCTGAATCAACCTTGAGCCTGGTGAGATTTGAACTGCCAAATTGCAGGCAGCCGGCAGGCAGCAGAAGTAGCCTGCAGTATTGCACTGTAACCACTGCGCCATCACAGCTCATATCACTGAGTTGGATTATTAATTTTATTCATTATGCCTTCTTTCATTTTTCTCATGGTTTTGGAAGCAAAGGGTATTGAACACAGTGTGCGAAGAAAATTGAGGCATTCACCTCCCACAAATGTCAGTCTGCCTAAAAACACTTGGTTGATTTCCTAAGCTCATCTCTCGGGATTCTGAGTGGGTTAGCAGTAATAATTTAAACTAGTTTAAATCTTCAGTAATAGATCCAATTGCTAGAAATTAAGTCCTATTGAATATCCTGGGATTTACTTCCAAATGAGCTTGCATAAGACTATCCTGCAGGTATCCAAGCATTCCTATTCAGAAAGATTCAGAAAGAACCTTTCTGAAAAATTGGGGATTTCTTATTTAGTTTTCCGTATTGATGTAAAAGTTTCATTTTTAAAAAATTAAAGTTTCCAAGAGGTCTTAGAATTCAAAATGAAACCAGTTTATATTTGTAATGGATGAGCTTCTTGGACGTACCGTAGATATATACATTTATGTTAACATTTATGGTTAACGTGAAATGTTAAAATGTTAAAAATGTCTACTAATATTTTTGATGGAGTGGTCAAACTTTTACTTAAGTGATTCTTAAGTATCACTCAAAAACAATCAGCACCATGGTTGTATTATTTCCTTGTTTATGTTAAATTTTTCTAGAATAAAGAAATTGACAGCAGATTCTTTTATTGATAGGGCTTTTTGATTTAGTTACCTTAAAAATTACACTGTGTAACTGTGGAATGCTGCTAAAAGTGTCTTATTGTGCTTTTGTTTGTTTGTTCTAGATAATTTGTGCAATGGAAAATACCACAAACATCTCCAAGATCTCTTTGCTCCACTTGTGGTTAGATATGTCGATCTCATGGAGTCCTCTATTGCCCAGTCAATTCACAGGGGCTTTGAGCGGGAATCATGGGAGCCAGTAAAGTAAGAAAATCTCCTTTGATACAATTGGAGTCTTTGGGTACAAGTGCAATCATGCACAGATGAGCTAGGAGAATATTAGGTATACTGTTCCTCTGCTAAACTAAGTCAATTTTTAATCTACTCTATAGCCGTAACGTTGGCTTTCATAAGGTTACCATCATAAGCCATTTTCTGATCTTGGGAGTCTGTTCATCTTCTACCCAGCTGATATAGAGGTACCTAGAACTCAATAGATGGCACATTTTCCACTTGCTAGCATGATAGAAATGAACTAGTCACTCAAGTGTCTATGGAGATTCTCAATCACCCAGGTCATGGTTGTCCGAAAAATGCTTTTCTAAAAGGCAACTGGTCTTTTGTCCTCAAGAGCCAAGTCTAGTTGCCTTTTGGAAAAGTACCTTTGGTACAAAGTCACTCAAGTATGAACATTTTATCTCCAGAAGGATCATCTTGTTAGTTCCAAAGGTATTTATTTTTATTGCTTTGCCTTTCAGCTCAGGTTTCAAAAATTGTATTACTCAGTCATCTAAGAAAGAGAGAGAGAGAGAGAGAGAGAGAGAGAGAGAGAGAGAGAGAGAGAGAGAGATTGGAAGCAGGTTCCATACTACTGACAAATATTTTTGCTTCTCTGGTCTTAGGCCCAACCCATATTACTGGAGAACAGCAAATTTCCTCTGTTTCTCTCTTTTTTTTAACCTTTTCTTTTTGGTTCATCCCATTTCTCAACATTTCAGTTATCAAACTGGTTAGGAGCACAAAAAAAGCTGCATACAATTCTGCAGGATTTCATCATTTATTTTTTGGTATATATTTTCTTACAATAGTTTTCTGTCCTTTAAAGAGTGCAATTTTGGTTTATATTTGGGTTCAGAAAGTGTTAATAGAATAAATTGTTACTCTTCATAGGAATGCTAGATTTGTGTAACTCAACTCTATGATCCCAAGTTCCAAGGCTTCATCCAATCCAAATCTGAAATTCAACCATTTTTCTCAAAAAGGGAATTAAAATCTTGTAGCCATTATTCAGTTGATTCTTCTGCCTGAATGGTAACTACTGGCTGATGTTGTTGCTAATTAATAATAATATCAACGAGATGTGACATCGTAATTCTGCAATTTCAGTGAATGGAGTTCCACAAGCTATCTTGCTTTTAGTATTCATGGAATTTAATAATGATCTTCATTTCAGAAGGAAATTCTACGAAGTCTCCATAAGCAAAAAAAAAAAACCAAAACATTTCAACAAAGAGATTTAGAAATATTTTCCGAAAGAGAATATTTGGGCTATTATTTTCCAGATCATGAAATAAAATCTCAGCAGTCACTTCCAGTGGCAAATTTATTTCAAAAGTATAGTATTAGGACCTGGAAAAGGGTGGAATTCTTTTCCCTTCCTATTGTTCACCATTTTGCTACCACTTTTCCACATTGGTTCTCTTCCAAGGGATCTAGATACGTGCGAGCAAAGGTTAGAAAGATCTGAAGCTAAAAGTAGGAGAGGAAAAGATAAAATGGCATTTATTTGATACATCTAGTACTTAAGGCACCAGGATAGAAACCAGGAGACTGTGAGTTCTAGTCTTGCCTTAGGCATGAAAGCCAACTGGGTGACTTTGGCCCAGCCACTCTCTCTCTCTCTCAGCCAGGCTCAAGCAACAAGATGGCCAATCAATTCCTGTGGCAACCAATGGATTAACACAGAGCTCTTCAAACTTGACAACTTTAAGACTTGTGGACTTCAACTCCCAGAATTCTCCAGCCAGCATAGAGAATTTTGGGAGTTGAAGTCCACAAGTCTTAAAGTTGCCAAGTTTGGGGATTAACACTTGGTTGATCAGAAAAAAGCAGACCCTGCATTTGCGGGGAAAATGCTAGGGGGGGATTCTAAATGCTGTTACCTTGTTTTATATTATATTGTGGCTAAATGCAATACTAAATGTATATTTAATCAATTCTGTGTACACTTATTAATTTTAAATTAATTAAGAGTTTGTGAATGTGGTGCCATGCTAGTTTATATAATGTGTATATTCCAAAGTAGTCCTACTGTCTTCATAGGATTGAAAGTCATGGATTGCCATCACTTTTTTTTTCTCTTCTTTACAAGAACTCAGTCCAATACTGATTTATGACTTTTGAATAGCAAGTCCTGCTTCTAAGCCAGTCTAGGTGGCTTTTTGTAAATCTCATATGCTGAATGTATGTATAAACAACCATATTTTATCTGCATAGTAAGATTGGAAATTGACGACTGAAGTTCACAAGTTCTTCCTGTATTTCAAGGAAGGACAATCAAGGCAGAATTGGCATTTAAGAACTCTATCCATCTCAGATAAGTTTCTGCTATCTACCTGCAGTATACCTTTTTGTCATCATGCTACCCTATGAACATTTCACCAAAAAAACCCACAATTTTTTAAAAAGTTACTATTCAATACTGGCTTGAACATATAACTAGCATAAAAACTCACACACATTTGTTTGAGATCACAATATTCTTGGTGGCCTACCAGCAGTTCTTCGACCTCCAGTAGTTGTGCCATTACATCCTTTTCAATTTGTATAATTTCATGAAAACTTTGAGTAATGTAATACTCAAATATAGATTGCAGCCATTTAAGCCTCAGGATGGCTGTGGCATCAGTAACAAGACTTCAAAGGAAACTGATCGTGAGGATTATATACTATCTTCACCCCTCCTGGCAGATACTTTGCAAACCCAGGTTCTGTTGCAAACCTTCCATGGAAGTTTGGATGGGAAACAAGAAATTGGCTAGATAAAATTTTAGTCTGATTCAGCCATGCTTTCCTTCCTATGTTTTTATTAGGTCTGTGCGGCATATTGGATTCAAAGGGATGTTTCCAAAAGCATGATCTCAATCTGCTTTAAAGAGTTGCCCACAGGAGAGGCACTACGCAAGAGCCAGTTTGGTCTAGTGCTTAAGAGGTTGGACTAGGAGCAGGGAAACCTGAATTGCAGTCTTGCAATTGTCTTAGGCGTGGAAGCCAACTAGTTGAGTTTGGGTCAATTGTGCTTTCTCCCTGTACGAGGAAGAAAAAGGCAAGGGCAAACCACTTCTAAAATCTTGCCTAGAAAATTGTATGGATTTCTCCTACAGTCACTCAAAGGCAAAAATAAATAAATAAATACCTCAAATATGCACCATAGCATTTTCCCCCCCTTCACATTCACAGCCTTAGTTATTATCCTTCAACACAGTAACACAGAGAGCATTTTGGTCTCTGTTGCGGTTTTCACTGCTCTTCCCATTTATTATGCAGCCAAAAACTCAGGATCCCACCGCAAGATACATTAGTGCTCTAAATACTGTTGGAGGAGCTTCCCGGATACCAAAATCTGTTGATTTATTGTTTCAGTAAGCCACATATTTATTAACATGATCCCTGCACAGGGTAAAAACAAGGAAGACATCACCATTTTTATTTTTTATTTCTGAGGTGGTGACTCTTTCAATGTTGTCTTTCTTCAACCACCTGGAGATAGCAGGCAGAAAATGGAAGGCACGTGTCTGACTGATCCTCCTGCTATCTCACTTTGAATCATTAAGTCAAGCCAAGTGGATGTAAGTGCATTATCTTGGGGTACACAGGATGTTCTGTCACAACATACAAACTTGAAAACAGGCCTTCCACGATGCCTGCCTTGAAAAATCAAGGTTGAAATAGAAGGTCTTTTCCTTAACTACCAGATGGTTGTCTACAAGAACATACTTAAAAAAAAAAAACAAGATGTATTTTCTTATGCTGAGTGGCACCTAAGGAATAACGTGAGACGCGCGAGCAGATCAACACTGCAAGCCTTGAAGATTTTCACAAATGCTGAACAAATATGTTCTCCTTTTTGTTTTATTTTATTTTTCACTCGCTCAGCAAGAGCTGTAAAGCTCACCCAAATGAGTTAACTTGCTCTTCGAAAGGTTACACAGCTGGTAAGTGTGGGCAAAACTGTGCAGGGAAAATGAATCAAAGCAAGACAGCAGCCCTAACACAATTTTCCAAAAACACTGAATATGCAAGTTAAATCTGTTCCCAGGCTGATTGAATATACACAGGCACATGAAAGGAGAGCTCATGCCAGCATCGCCTTTGCATTCCGTGCTCCATCGATTCTACGCCATCGAGATCGCGACGCGCTAAAGAACGCCGGTGGCAGAATGCAGCTCATCTTGAGCGAGAGTGTCAGATCCACAGAAAATGTCACAAGACTGTAAAACAGGGACCCTCCAAAAGACGAGGAAGACAAGAGAGTTCAATTGCACTATTATCCAGTTTTGCATCCAGGTCCTGGATTCGGTCCCTGGCATCTCCGAGTAGAAACATTTCTGCCTCAAACCCACAGGATTTAGGGTTGAAATCAGCTTTGACAAGACATAACTAGATTGGGCGAGCAGCCTGCAAGACTCTTGCAGGCCAGAAACTGCCGAAGTTGCACTTGTCGAAATTTCTTGGCAACGTATCCGTTTTCAGTAGGCTGATGGGTGATTTTAAATAAAAAATCCACATATCTAGTGGTTTGCAGGCATATTTCTTTCTTTTTTAAAATCATTTCAGCTATAAATTATATTTTTCTGTTTTCAAAATATATAGGAATTAACCATTCCTAACATTTTAACACCCACCTCTTTCCAAAGATGTTAACTCTTCATGGGCAATACCTTCCGCATTCCTTGGAGAACATTTAAAACAATGAATAAAATGTGATACTTTCCCCCACATCCTCAAATATAAATGTGTTCCATCCCTGAGCTAAAGAGAGCAATACTCTGAGTCAGTATCAGGGATGTTTCTGGGTTTCTTCTGTACCCCTTTGTGGGAATCACTGGGGGGGGGGGAATCCAATTTAGATTTGCAAAACACTTAGACGTGATTTCATATGGTTTTTTCCAAGTGCTTTGAGTGTTTTGACACTCAGATTTTTGTGTATGTTGCTTCTAAAAAAAATTTATTCCTGTTTTTTTGGATGTGAGGTCTTTAAGTCATTCTTGACTCATGTCAATTGTCTAAACAAGTCCCTGAAGTTTTGCCTTTGCTTTCTTTCAAGGGCTGAGAGAGGGTGACTGGCCTTGTGTCTCAGAAAGGCCTACTATAGCACTCACAGTCTCGCAGTTTCTAGCCTGGTACCTCAATCACTACACCAAACTACCGTATTTTTCGGAGTATAAGATGCACCGAAGTATAAGACGCATCTTATTTTTGGGGGAGGAAAACAAGGGAAAAAGGCCTCTGCCTCCAAGCAATTTGCCAAACAGCAAACAGCAAATAGCACAGATAATATACACTGTTTGCTGTGTATTTCTGTGCATGTGTGCATGACCCATAGAAATAGCAAAGAATTGGAGAAATGTACATTATGCCAGAAAATTTTCTTAAATGTAGTCACACTAACTCCTCCCAATTATTTAAATAGATCTACTCCAAGGTAACTAAACTCTAATACTAAACAGGACACTGTTACATTTCAGACTATACTTGTACAGAGCTGTTAAAATTAATTAAAATTTCTGGAAGTATACATTATTCTCTATTATTTAAAAGAAGATACAATAGCACTGGGCCTCTTCAGAGCAAGCATTTATTTTAAAAAGCTTCTATATTTTGTTAAGTTGTCTAGATTTACAGGGATCTCCAACGTTGGCAACTTTAAGACTTGTGGACTTCAACTCCCAGAATTCCACAGCCAGCAAAGCTAACAAAGCTGGCTGTGGAATTCTGGGAGTTGAAGTCCACAAGTCTTAAAATTCCCCTGGCTCTAGAACAATAATAAAGCAGTCTTTAAAAAATAAGTCTAATAATTTGAACATTCTACAGACATTTATAGTTATTCACTTACCCCCTTCATCCAGTTCAGCAAAAAATAAAAATCTGTGTGTCTCTCCCAGCTATTTGCCTTTGCAGTTTCAGTTTCACTTTCATTTTCCCACGTGGCAAATCAGCTGTAGATCGGGAAGTGCTAGTGACTTGCTTGGCTTTATAGCTCTTCCCTCTTTGCTGCAAACAGGTAAATTGCTGGAAGACAGAGGCCAAATGGTGGGGGTGGCTGGCTGGGTGGGGCTACATTCGGTGTATAAGACGCACCCAAGTTTTCACCCTCTTTTGGGGGGTAAAAATGTGCGTCTTATACTCCGAAAAATACGGTAACTCTTGCTTTGTGTAACATGCATTTTAACTTTTTTTTCCCACAGCAATGCATGAATACTTCTCAATTATAAATATTTTAACCATCTTTTGAACAAATTAACTGCAAATTAACTGCAACACGCTGCCCTGAGTCCTCAGGGAGTAGGGCGGCATATAAGAACACTAAATAAAATAAATAAATAAAATAAATTCCAAACTAGATTGAAGTTCAACCGCAAAAAGTCATTGCTTCCTTTCACACAGAACTTAGAAAAGTTAAAATTCAGCAACTTCACGTTCAAATAGCAATAGCACTTAGACTTATATGCCGCTTCACAATGCTTTACAGCCCCTCTCTAAGTGGTTTACAGAGTCAGCAAAATGACCCTAACAATCTGGGTCCTCGTTTTACTGACTTCGGAAGGATGGAAGGCTGAGTCAACCTTAATGCAAAGCTATTCAAGCATTCAGAGTTTTCTGGACCCAAGAATGAGAAAAATAAAGGAAAAAACGGAAGAAAGTTTAGAGCTACAATAAGGCAAAAGACAAAAGAGCCGAGCTCTTTGTTTCCAGCTGGTTTGCTGGTCAGGCTTCCAAAGATACAATTGCAGCAAATACAGGTAATCCTCAACTTACAGTAGTTTATTTAGTGACCGTTCAAAGTTACAACGGCACTGGAAAAAAGTGAATTATGACCATTTTTCACACGTATGACCTTTGCAGCATCCCTGTGGTCACGTGATCAAATTTCTGATGCTTGACAACTGGTTCATATTTATGACAGTTGCAGGGTCTTCGAGTCACGCGATCTCCTTTTGCGACCTCCTGACAAGCAAAATCAATGTGGAAGCTAGATTTATTTAACAACCTTGCTACTAACTTAACAACCGCAGTTGTTGCACTTAACAGCTGTGGCAAGATAGGTTGTACAATGGGGCAAAATCAGGGGTGGGTTCCACTTACCTTCGCCACCGGTTTGCATTGTGATGTTTCGCACATGCACGCACGCGCAATTTCACTTCCGCGCATGCTCAGAAGCAGGAATTAGCCTGAAACACAGCTGAGGAGCTCATCAGCTGTGTTTCGGGTGAAGAAATAAAGCTCAGCATTCACCCGCGGGCAGGCGGGAGGGCTCTTTTTCAAGCCGCAAAAGAGGAAAAAATCGCAAAAAAGCAAAAAAAAAGATGGCGGTGCGCACGGAACGGCAACCGACAGTTACATCACGAGCAGGTCGCTACCGGTTCGGGCGATACGGTCCGAACCGGGAGGAACCCACCCCTGGGCAAAATAGACTTAACAAATGTGTCATTTCACATTTGTTAATTTCAACAGAAATGTTGGGCTCAATTGTGGTCGTTAGTTGAGTACTATTTGTATTAGCATTAGGATAGATGTGTTCCTCAAAACACCTCAAAAATGATTCTGTGTGAGCTTAAAAAAATGCTGCCATTTTTACAAATCAGCTTAGTGCTTCTCTTTAGTTACACGTGGAATCCAAAAGAGGGAAAATGTTGGATTGCTTTAATGAATGGCAGAGAGGCACTGATTTTGCTCAAGGATCAAGGTATTTCTTCCAAATAATTTCCTAGGAAAATAGACGTTCTGTATCACAATCACTCATTGCAGACCATTCATTCTGAAGAAGGCTATCTGGACTTCTCATTCAGCTTGAGACCACCTGGTAGTCTCTACAATTAGTTTGTTTTTCTTGGGAGAATAAGGTTTTCAGATTATTGTAACAGGCCTTTGAAAAGATAGATCTTTATAAGTCTAAATAAGTCTACCTATAACAGTGCATATATTTAATAGAGCACCAACGTGACTTACTTACTTACTTACTTACTTACTTACTTACTTACTTACTTACTTACTTACTTACTTACTTATTTATTTATTTATTTATTTATTTATTTATTTATTTATTTATTTATTTATTTATTTATTTATTTATTTATTTGGTAGTTTTTCTATGCCGCCCTACTCCCTCAGGACTCAGGGCGGCGTACAACATTTTATAAAAACTCCAAACAAATCGTTAAAAAAGACAGTTTAAAAACAGTTTAAAAAAACATATAAACAACACACATACGTGGGGGAGACATCAGATATAAAGTCGTCTCAAAACCCCGCCTGCCGGAAGAGCCGTGTTTTAATGGCTTTTCGGAAGGCCTGCAAGGTGGGGATGGTTCGGATCTCTGGGGGAAGTTGGTTCCAGACTTCAAGATATATAGCATGGAATACACACAGGAAAAGCTCAGCTAAGACTAATATTCCACTTCAGTTCAGCATAGGTAGTATTTATTTACATGATTTATATGGTCACCCATTTGAACATAGTGATTCTGGCTGGCTGGCTATATAAAAACATGACAATATCTGACAATAGTAAAAGCAACAAGTTATACACCTGTAACCAATCCCTCCTAGAGTCCTACCCCCTATAATTATGAATAGATAAACTCTGCAATGTGACAGAGGTTCCTAATACCAATAGAAAAGAATATTTGTAGCTCAAAGATGAACTGTGGAATTTATTAGTTGTTTCTGAGATGATTTTGAGTCAAGCAATCAAACAGTAAATAACAGCATAATGAAGGAACCAAGAAGAAAAGAACCCACCCACCAATGCTTACAGGGTGATGCCCTATTTATCACCATTACAGGGAGTTCTAGCACTGAAGATGGCATCCTAGTTGGGTAATGAAACATCTGCAAGAAAACAACCAAGCTCAGAGAGCATCAAGGGGTCCTCAATTTTCTAATAATACAGTTAAAAAGCAGCCAATCAATATTATACACCAAGCTCCGCTAACATCCTGCACCAATGCCTGAGGGAAAAGCCGGGTCTTCAAGAGAAGACCAGTAAGATCAGAGCCATCTGAATCTTAAAAAACAGTGGGGAATGAATGATGTTCTATAACCGTGATGGCGAACCTATGGCACACATGCCACCACCACCATATCTGCTGGCACACGAGCTGTTGCCCTAGCTCAGCTCCAGCACACATGTTTGTGCAGGCCAGCTGATTTTTGGCTCGCACAGAGGCTCTGGGACAGTAGTGAAATCCTACCAGTATGCCCCGGTTCGGGCGTACCGGTAGCGGCAGCCGCCGGTGGTTCGGAGAACCGGTAGCGGCGGCAGCGCGAGGCTCCACCCACCCACCCGGACGTCACCATTTTCTTATTTTTAGCCCACTGTGCATGTGCAGAGGGTGAAAAAGCATGCGCAAAGCATGCGCTTCCGAACCAGTAGGGAAGGTAAGTAGATTTCACCGCTGCTCTGGGAGGGCGTTTTCAGCCTCCGGAGGGCCTCCAGGGGGTGGGAGTGTGTTTTTACCCTCCCCAGGCTCCAAGAAAGCCTTGATGTGGTTCGCCAGCAGCCTGTGCCACTGGCAGCAGAGTTGGACAGCGAGGAGGCTAGGGAGGAACCTGGGCCAGGCCTGGAGTCTTGAGTCTGGAGAAGAACAGGAGGAGCCTGTTCTCAATGTGTGCAGGAACAGAGCTGCCAACAGGCAAGAACAGTTCCTGAGGTGTAGGTCTACTCGGGAGTAAGGCTTGGGGATAGGCCGCCCTGAGTCCTCAGGGAGTAGGGCGGCCTATAAGAATTGCAAATAAAATAAATAAATAAATAATTGGCCCCTCCCATAGGCTATTTAAGGGAAGAACATGAATAGGTGAGTTGCAGGAAGCAACTTTGTTCATTCCCAGATCGTGTCTTTGCAAACTCAAGTCTCCGTGTCTGTGTTCCTGTTTGAACTTGGCAAAGTTTCCTGCAGACTGTTCCTTGGCGGCTTGCCAACGAAGCTCAAGGTTCATGGGGGTTATCTGCGGTTCCTGAAAGACTTTGAGTCATATTTGTTTGATTTTGCTTGGACTCATGCGGACTGCTAATGACAGTAATTAGCAGTCATTGAAAAGAAAAGACCTACTTTATTTGAACTTTGGAAGACTGCTAATGCAAACAATTAGCAGCTGTTAACAATAAAAAGAGGTTTGTGAGAAGCTATTTGTGAGTTTATCAGGAAGCCTAGGTCAGAACAAGCCTCTGGAGCCTGGGGAGGGTGAAAAACGGGCCTACCGGGCCCACCGGAAGTCGGGAAATGGGGGAGGGAGTTGTGCCCGCATGCATAGGGCGCAGGGGGGCATTAAATTATGGGTGTGGGCACACTCACGCGCACCCGAGGGAAAAAAGGTTTGCCATCACTGTTCTATAAGATAGATGGCCAATAATTTCATGTAGGTAATAAATAGAAGTAGGGAGAGATAAATTCCACCACAGAAGGTCTAGAGCCATGATGGCGAACCTATGGCACGGGTGCCACAAGTGGCACGCGGAGCCATATCGGTGGGCACGCGGGCTCAGGTCCGGCGCGCATGTGCACACCGGCTGGCTGATTTTCAGGCCTTCTGGGCCCACTGGGAGTCAGGAAACAGGCTGTTTCCAGCCTCCAAAGGGGGTGAGGAAGGCCGTTTTCGCCCTCCCCAGGCTCCTAGAAAGGCTCTAAAGCCTGGGGAGAGCAAAAAATGGGCGTGCCATTGCATGCTGGGAGTGGGGGGGTTCATGCGCGCATCCGCGGGGGTGCATGGAATTATGGGTGTGGGCACGCACACACGTGATCCCCCGCATCCCCCCCCCTTTTTTGGCACGCGAACCAAAAAAGGTTCGCCATCACTGGTCTAGAGATTAAAAAAATATTTTAAATTTGTTTGTTTATATGGCCACACATCTTGAGTCCATGACTCTGGGCAGCCACCAAAACAGAATAAAAACAATATAACAATAGTATAAATCATATAAATAACAGCTGAAAACAACAACCCAGAACAATGCTAATAATAACTACAGTTAATGCAATCAACAAATGGGCTCACCCACACCATCAGGGCCCTAGGATGAATAACACAACCTGGTCATTAAGACCTTGTGAAAATGCCAGTAGGGTCAGGATAAGTCTCATATCTGGGGAAGGTGATATTCAGAGGATAGGCAGCACAACAGAAAAGTGTCTCCTCCTGATGGCACTTCCTTATTGACATGAACTAGAGAATGCCTTTCCTGCCAGACCTAAGAAGAAGGACACAAAACACTGAGTGAAGGGTTTTAAAGGTAAATTGAATTGATGGATTGGATTGGATTGGATTGATTGAGGTATCTGCCAGGCCCTTGAACTGTACCTTGAAGCATACATGCAACCAATGCAGTTCATAGAGCAGTGGGGTCATACAGTATGTGCCAAGCCACAGGCACTCTTAACTGCTCACACCAGTGAATCTTAGAACAGTTGAAGCTTTTCAATATTCTTTAAGGGCAGCCCCATAGGCTGATGCTGAACATGCCTACTCAAAAATAAAACTTGCTGCTATCTCTAAATTACGACTGCATTTCATGTAAAGAAAGCTTAATTGAACACAGTAGTAGCTTCTTCAAATAAACATTTAGGATCACTTTGTTAACGCAATTTTAATGTCCCACTTCATTCCTTTCATAAAGCAATGATGAAAATAATTCAAAACATGTTTCTGGGTTTGAACCAGTGGTGGGTTCCTACCGGTGCGGTCCAGTGTGCCGTTCTGGTAGGGACCCGCCAATTGCGCAATTTGAACACGACGGCTTCAGTGCCGTCTTCGCCAGTCCGTCACACGGCGCCATCTTTTTTCTGGAATTTTTGGGCTTTTTTGCTTCCTGCACATGCGCGAACGCAAAATCGTGCGAGGGGACGCACGTGCATCCCCTCATGAGATTTTGCTTCTGTGCATGTGCAGGAAGCAAAATCGTGCAAGGGGATGTGCATGCGTAGCGCGCATGCGCACACATGAAACAAGATGATGCGCACGCAGCGCACCGGTAGGGAAGTAAGAGGAACCCGCCCCTGGTTTGAACATGATACTGTGAGAGCCACTTTGGTGTAGAGTTTAAGTCATCAGACTAGAAACCAGGAGATCGGGAGTTCTAGATCCGCCTTAGGCACCAACTCAGCTGGGTGTCCTTGGGCCAGCCACTTTCACTCAGTTGTAGGAAGGAGGCAAGGGCAAATCACTTCAAATCTTGCCAAAAAACAACAACCATGCAGGAATGGAAGAAGAAAATAATAATAATAATATACATTTATGCCAATATAGAAACCACAAAGGCTATATGAACTTGTCCAGATAATTACCAGGACTCAAGAGTGACTGGAAGGCTAAGAATTATTGAACTCTTTTTTATTATGATATAGTTTTTATTAGTTTATAATATAACATACAAAGAGAGTACAAAAGCAAATATTAGGGAAATTAGGAAAGGAAAAAGGGAAGTGAATAGTTGGGGGAAAGAAAAAAAAGGTATTGACTTCTGAATCATTTGGTGCAGTAAAATAAGGCATTAGGATCTATCCTCAAATTTTTACTTTTTCATAATAATAGAAACTAGCCATTTCTGTAACAACAAATCTATCTAATCGGTAAAACCCAAGGTCAACGTTTCATCTTTTTCCACCTCAAGCACAAAGTCCAGAAGTGGTTTCCAAGTCGAAATAAAGGTGTTTGTGTTTTTTTTCTTTAATCAGAGCAGTCAATTTAGCCATCTCCCTCAGTTTTTGCAGCCATTCATCCATTATGGGGGGGGGGGTCAAGGTGACCTTCCATTTCTGTGCATAGAGTAGTCTTGCTGCCATCAGCATATATAACATCAGAATTCTTGAACTCTTTTTAAACCATTGTGCCAGCCATTTCCACTAATGCAGGCATACAAATCACAGAGACAAGCGAAACACATTCATTTTAGGATTTCCAAATGCTAGCATTGTTAATCTATTACGGTGATGACTAAAAGCTAATTATAGCATTTTTCATCAATTTGTTATCATTTAATAAGCCAAAACACTTTTTGATGATTCATTGGAGAGGAATGGGCTTAAACTCCGTTTCTAAAAAATCAAGCCCCATAAATCAGCTTATTTACTTACGAGTGAATCTGAGTAAGAGTCATTCTACATAGTTATTTGACAAATGTTTTCCACATCCTGAATGCCATCACTTTTAAACATCGTAAACATTGTAAATGTATGGGTAGGGGTTCTAACTTAATTATGCCAAAAGTTATAAAACTTTTATATGTTCAGGGACCACCTCCTGAGAAAATACAAGAAGCAACAGAGAAGTTATGGAAAGGAAAGGAACACATTGAACATCTTAAAATTCCAAATTATGGCAATTAAAAGGGGAACACAATGTGTAACATTTTTGTCTGGGCCAATAACAAAGAAGTGAGATACAGATTAATTGCCCTTATTCCTTATTCAAGCAAAGTTTACTTAATATCTGCCAATGAAGAATAGAACCATCTATGGAAAAATCAAATCAACATATTTTAGAAAAAGCAAAGGGGTACAAGAACAGGAGCTAATATAGGATGAATAGGGACAGCAAATAAAAGCAAGTTAATCATCCCTTCATTGGTTGTACCAGCTCTTTATGAAGATGTTGCCAGGGTGGGGTATGTATTAAGTCTCATTGGGCAAACCAGAAGACTTGATTATTTTTCTAAGGGATGTTAATAATAAACAGGAATCTGCCATAAAAATTGAATTTGGAGGAACAGAGATGTTCATGTTAGGGAATGAAATGAGAGAAAGATGCATGCGGTCTCCATATCTGTTTAATTTAAACAATGACTAGAGTATTAGAAAGGCAGGATTGGAAAGGGTCATAATGGGAATCAACATCAGAGGTTGAAACACGAACAATTTAAGACAATCTGGCTGCACCACTATGTAGCAGTGAAGATTTAAAGTAAGAACATGACAAGTGAAAAAAACTTGATTGATGTAAATTTTGAAATTAAGGAGAAACTTCCTAACAGTGAGGACAACTAACTGCTTGCCTTCAGAAGTTGTAGGTGTTTCATCACTTGAGGTTTTTAAGAAAAGATTGGACAGCCACCTGTCTGAAATGGTATAGGGTATAGGATGTTGGACTAGAAGACCTCCAAGGTCCCTTTCAGTTCTATTCTGATTGTTTGAAGTAGACAAAGGCAACATCAGTCTGCGCTCTTCATTGATGGCCAAAAGTGATAATTATATATAACCATGCTTTAATGCTCTCGTAAATAAAGAGAGTCATTGATATATAATTCTACAGAGGACAGCAGTAGTATACTTTGGCAAGACCATGAAGAATAACAATATGTAAAAATAGGGCTTTTTCTAGTAATCCTAGTAGGTCATGAAAGTTGGATTCTGAGAACGAGGAAGAGAAGAAGATAGATCTTATAGATTTGGAGCCAATTATCAAGAGTACCATGGACTCTAAAAAGATAAAATCAGTTGTGGATGAAATAAAGATTAGTTCCTTGATGTGATCATTAGCGAGGAGTAACTCACATACTTGGGGAATGTGTGATGAGCAGGTAATGGACTAAAAAATATTATGCTTAACAAAATTGTAGGAAGTAGAGGTGAAAAGTAATGGATAAACTAAGTCAGTGTTTCCCAACCTGAGTAACTTTAAGATGGGTGAACTTCAACTCCCAGAATTCCCTAGCCAGCAAGCTGACTGGGGAAATCTGGGAGTTGAAGTCCACATATCTTAAAGTTGCTTAGATTACAAAATGCTGAACTAGATAGAACGAGCTAAAAGATTTCTGGAAATGTTGATGCTGCCGACTGTTCAGAATGGCCTGCATTGTCTCATTTACTGTTATTATCAGCCATCAGGCTCAAGTTTAAGGCCTTTAACTCTGATTACAGCTGGAGGAGGAGATTTCCACTTAATGATGACCATTTTGAATTACCTATAGGATAACTGGGGGGGGGGGGGCGGCGGGAACAGTCCAACTTTGGTATAACTAATGTGCATAACACAAAAAGTTGAAGGCATTAAAGACAACATTTCTAGGGCAAACTTGATTTGGAGCAGTCTTTTTAAAAGGTTCACTGTAGAAAATTCTGGTGCCAATCCAATTTATATCTGTTTCCATACAATAGTTGGGATCCCCGAAAATCAGTGGGGAAAATGTTCAGCCAGATTTCTTATGTTTTTAATTTCAATGTAGAATTTGTTTCTTTTTTGCACATGGGAATTGTTCCTTTGCGCCACCATTTATTGTTGCTCCTTCCCTCCCATGTGCCGTTTGAGGCAAAATGCAGAATTTATAATGTCTCTCCAGTGTCAGTTACTAATTTTTTTTTAACATAGGGACAGAAAAACTGATGCAATTAAAGAAGAAAAGAAACCAAGCTTGCAAAGTGGTGACTACTCTGGAATAATTATAAAGTGCATAAACAGAGATTAATAATTTGGTATATGATTCTGTCTAGACTGGCTTTCAGAATGAAGTTGAAACTAATTTCTTAATGTCGTAGTAAGACAGATAATATATAAATGTAGCAAGATAGGAGTTTCACTTCTCTTAAACTGGGCAGATGGTACTTAAATCATTTTGTTTCATATAAGAGATGGATGATATGTGAATATTTTTTTTTGCTGTCTTTGCTGGAATATGTCTGCTATAACCAGCTGTCCTCAGTGAGCACTGTTTATGTCTTCAAATGTTTGTTTCCTGTTAGCATAGTAACAATGCTCAGAGAATGTATTTCTAGATATCAATACCACGTGAAAATTTCATTTTACTGGGTTATTGTTTTGTGGCTATGTCTGTGGCATCTTTTGAAGTAGTGAGACTAGCCTATGATGTGTAGGTTAATTGTAATTTAATTTCACCTTAATTAAATCACAATATGTTCAAAGGGAGAATCAATCAAATCTTATTGCAGAAAAATAAGGACTGCGTCAGTTGAAACTAAAGATGAGCATTTACATATATTTGCAATTTTCTATAGGAATAGGCAATACTTTTCTCCTGAGGTTCCCATTCCTTGAGGGAATGAAAAACCTTTGGTAAAATTTGCCGGTATGAGAAAAAAGTGAGAATATAATCAGAATTATCCCAGCAAAATCACTCAGCATAATAAGAATTACCCCATATACCCCATATACATATACACTTTCTTTTACATTCATACAATTTGTTCTGTTTTTATTCCTTTCTCTTCCTTTTCCTTCCTTCCTTCCTTTTCTTTCTTTCTGCCTCTCCTCTTCCTTTCTTTTTTTCTCTAGTCTTCCCAACTGACTGCCCTTCTTTACTGCATACCTTTTATTTATTTTATTTATTTACTGCATACTGCATACTCTTCACTGCATACCACAATGGGAGAAAGAGAGAAAGAGAATTCCCATTTATATGTATGAATACATATAAATGTATAAGCCTCTAAGCTTAACTGCTGTGTTGGGCAAAACTAAGGAATGACAGCTTCTTTGTAAGTTGCATCCAACTTGTGAGCCAGTGTACACACCTACAAGTGAAGACTTGATGTTCAAGAGAAGCAAAGAGTTAGTTCATTAGTGCTAGATATGTCCAGAACACTAGAGCTCAGCAGACTTTTCATCCCAGCATTTAGATTACTATGTGCAAAGATTTTCAATCTATTTTAGTTTGCATAAAGGTATCTTTGGGGGATGTACAGTATACTGTACACCAGTGTTGGTCAACTTCAGGATGTGTGGATTTCAATTCCCAGAATTATCCAGCCAGCAGATAGCCTGAGGAATTCTGGGTGTTGAAGTCCACACATCTTAAACTGGTAAGCTTGAAAAGCACTACTGTACTCTGTAAAGTCATCCTGATTGAAGTGGTATATATGTTCAATAATCTGGCGGACTGAGCAGATGTAACCTACTAGAATAGGACAACGGTCATGAAGGCAGTCTCTGCAAGCGATGTAGTATGCTAAGAGCACGGCAAGACACGAAAGACGCCCTGGTCAACCACTACGCCCAGCACATCTCCAATTGTCTCGACTCTTGTCCTGCTATTTGGAGCAAGATGGAATCTGGGAAGAGAGAGTGAGGCTGACTATGCGCACCTCTCCCTCACTTTAATCCAATTCACGCGCAAGTCTTGACATCCCCCCCAATTGATAGATGTCAAGGTCCTCTTCGAATACGATGGACGAACATCATAATCATGTTCAATGTTTGTTCACTTAATCAAAGTGAGCCCCTATATCTGTGATGGCGCACCTTTTCGACACCGAGTGCCCAAACTGCGCATGCGTGCATGCCCAAACAGAAAGGTGTGCGTGTGTGCGCAAACACACGCATGGGTGGACATGTGCGCACACATGCACAGAGAGGTGCACATGCGCAGAGAGGTGCACATGCGCAGCAGAGACCCGAAGA
Organism: Diadophis punctatus similis; assembly: GCA_023053685.1. NCBI lineage: Eukaryota > Metazoa > Chordata > Lepidosauria > Squamata > Dipsadidae > Diadophis > Diadophis punctatus. Next base: position 227,484,828 of record JALIGW010000002.1, read on the forward strand.
CCAGCTGGCCGGCGGGAGGCAGGGCATCCCAACACCGGCAGCGTGGCAAGATCTTTTTCTTTCATGAGCTTCTGTTTTGTCATTTGCAGGGAAACAGAAGCTCAGGAAAGAAACGCCACAGAGAGCTGACCTGGGGCAATGGCACACGTGCCAGCAGAGAGGACTCTGTGTGCCACCTCTGGCATGCGTGCCATAGGTTCGTCATGACAGCCCCTATATGATTATTAGATGCATTCCCCAACTTTTTGCCAACAACTACAGAGAAACAATGTTTGCATAGTCTTCTGAAGGTCAGAATAGAGCTTTGGGGGGAAGCAGAAGCAAATAAATATTTTCTTCTGTTGGTATCAGGATTTGTTGCACAGAGTCTAGATTTCATGGAAATGTCAATTTCATGCTCTTTTGCTATACATTTGAAAATAAGTTAAATATTTTGTACATTTATTTATGAATAGTAGACACTCTTTTGATCCGAATAAACACATATCACATTCTCTGTGCAGCTATTCTCCTTTCAACTTACTTGGACATAAATGTGATGCAATTCAAAGCAAAATACTTCTGAGTCAATATGCGCAAGATTAGACTGCATGCTTCCGTGTGCAAATCATGGAAGCCCATTAAATTCCTCATGTACTTCATCCAACTTGGATTTTGAAGCTGCAGTTCTGTTATAAAGGTTACATACTCCTCTAGGTTCTTCAAATTGTACAATTTCTCCAATACAGTATATTTACCAGTCAGGAAGTTTCCGTACAATACTACATGATGAGGCCTATAATATCTAGAAAGGTTTGATTTATTGATTTGTGTATGTGCCAGCAAGTCATTGTTGATTCCAGATCCTTAGTTGCTCAGTTCTGATGTGAGTAAGAACAATTTTGCCCTTCCACTGCCTTCAGCAGACTCCTATAGCATTACCAATAATGTATTCAAAGCAGTTGCATAGGGAGGCCCAAGATTACCTACAGATGCACGTTCTCTGTTTGTTTGAATGGAAAAGAGAGCCGTAGACTGAAAAACAGGGAATCCCATTTTTCACTGGGAAGACCTTCCCCACATGGATATGGGATACATTATAGGCAGGCCCCTATCCCATATGTTGCCACTCAAAGGGAATATTATTTGTTTGCTTTATTAAATAGTGGATGCATGTGGATGCCATATAAAATTTATGGCAATGCCACGTATTGGAAATAAAATGCCTACGCAGAGAAAAATCCTGGCCATATATTCAATTACTAAACCTCTTTTATAACAAACACAGACACATAAATCTACAAAATAGTCCTATTAGCCTTTTTTTTTTTAGGATAGCTGTGCCATTTTGTCCTTCAAGTCTACATGCCGATCATTAAAACCATTTGCGTGTGTCCCTCGTCTTTTATCTAAGACCTAATGAATGTCTACAGTTTTTAAAATGTGGTAGCAGTAAGTTCTGTCCTTCTGTATCGATGTTTTAAGTTGCTCTTTTATAAATGTTCCTTCTTTTGTTTTTGTCCTCTCTCTCTCTCTCTCTCTCTCTCTCTCTCTCTCTCTCTCTCTCTCTCTCTCTCTCTCTCTCTCTCTCTCTCTCTCTCTCTCTCTCTCTCTGTTTTAGCAACTTGTGGTCGCAGAGTGCTGAAATAACGCAAAGTCCTCAATCCCACACTTAAACCTTTCCATAACTCATGCTTCTCTCTAAAATGTTTTTGGTTTGGGTTTTTTGATTGTTGTCTTGCTGTGAACTTTGCAGATTTCTTTCTGAGTGCCACCGTGCTTCTGCTGCATCAGCATTGTCAGTGTGATGGTATTTTTTTTTCTTTCTGTCTGTTTCTTCCACAGGAGCTTAACAAGTAATCTGCCCAATGTGAATCTACCAAATGTGAATCTCCCTAAAGTTCCAAATCTACCAGTTAACATCCCACTAGGCATTCCTCAAATGCAAATGCCTGCCTTTTCTGCACCGTCATGGATGGCTGCTATCTATGATGCTGAGTGTGTATTCAGTTCAATAGATCTCATTTCAAGCAAAAAAAGAAAAAACCAATCTTGGCATGAATATGAATTGTTCATTTCGAGTCAACGGATCTGAAAAGAGAACCATTGCAGAAGAGCAATGGGGCTGTCTATGCCCCAAACCACCTAAAAGGCGGACAGCAGGCATTGAAATTGGGCAGATGGGCATTTTATTTTATTTATTTATTTTATTATTATTTGACAAAATTGAACACATTAAAGTTTTTTTTTAAATTCTGTTTCACACTGGAATCGATAGTCTACTGATTAAAATTGGTCTTTCCAGGATCCCATGGTTGCATACGCTTCTAAATGTGAGCCAAGATATATCTATCGGGGTTTTTAAAAAATAAAATAAAATAAAATTACGCATTCAAAAAGAGAGAGATGGTTCTCATTGACTACTTCAGGATCTAAAATCTAATCTGTTTTGTTTGTTTTAGTTCCTAATTTTCTGAATGATTGTACAGAATAATAAAAATAATCCTCTCAATTTTGGAAGGGAGGCATCTAGAAAATGTATATTACTCCAATTATTCTTGTTTAGTTAATTTTCCCAAGTAATCTTGGATAATAATCAGTCACATCAGACCTATAGCTACATGGGGAACAAAATGATCACAGCCTTTCCAATGTTGAACCTTGACTCCCAAAGTTCACTGTGGCTTGGAATTGTGGGAGTTGAAGTCCTATACATCTGGAGAGAAAACTGATGGCCTATGTTGAATTTCCATGGGGTTGCTAATGATTCCAGTAATACAGCTAACTAGCCTAGATTATCTCAATATGGAGAACATTTTTATATTTTAAATAGCCTGAGATTAAAACCACCCCTCCCCAGTCCTGCTGCCTCTATTATTGCTAAAATCCTGTTCTTCCATGCAAGTTTTTTTAAAAGATGGAATCCAAAAAACATGTGCATTAAAAGTCACAGCTGTTTACTTGCCCATGGACCCTGCAGATTATAACATAGCCTATCTACATAGTCTACTCTGGACATTTCCCAGGAGATCTCTGCATCTGCTACTAAAAAGAGTTCTGAATTTTTGTGATTACAAACATCAGTTTTGTTTAAGAATAGAGCCAATTATTTCTGAACAAATATTTGATATCATACTTTGGGGGGTGGGGTTTAAAGGTTGCCACAATACATTTCCTCATTTGTAGGAAATCTTTGTTCTTCCAAGTAGAAATAAGCTTGACTGCTTTGCAACTCTAGGAAATGCTAAGATTTTTTGCCTTGTCTTTCCTTCCTTCCTTCCTTCCTTCCTTCCTTCCTTCCTTCCTTCCTTCCTTCCCTTCTTCCTTCCTTTCTTCCTTCCTTCTTTCCTCTCTCTCTCTTTCTCCTTCTTCCTTCCTTCCTTCCTTCCCTTCTTCCTTCCTTTCTTCCTTCCTTCCTTCCTTCCCTTCTTCCTTCCTTCCTTCCTTTCTTCCTTCCTTCTTTCCTCTCTCTCTCTCTTTCTCCTTCTTCCTTCCTTCCTTCCTTCCCTTCTTCCTTCCTTTCTTCCTTCCTTCCTTCCTTCCTTCCTTCCTTCCTTCTTCCTTCCTTCCTTCCTTTCTTCCTTCCTTCTTTCCTCTCTCTCTCTCTCTTTCTCCTTCTTCCTTCCTTCCTTCCTTCCCTTCTTCCTTCCTTTCTTCCTTCCTTCCTTCCTTCCTTCCTTTCTTCTTTCCTCTCTCTCTTTTTCTGTTTCTCTCCCTCCCTCCCTCCCTCCCTCCCTCTCTCTCTCTCTCTCCTCAGACAAATGCACACAACAGGAAATAAGGACACACAAGGACAATTTTGTAAACAATTTATTTTATTTTTACATGCATGGTAATGAAACGTCATCTTCTGAATCTTTTCTTGTCGTGCATCATTTCATGACAGGTATCTGGCACATTTTAAAGTTGCTTTTGGTGGCATATCTGTGTCAGTGCATTTGTTCATTTGTAAGGACCAGCAGAAATATAATGCTGGAAATAAGAATCCCCCAGTACAGAAACAAAGTTAATGACAGCTGTAGATTATTGTTTTATTATTGTTTTCAGTCACAATGCACCCATCATGCATTTATTTTATTTATTTTATTTTGTTATTCTTATATGCCGCCCAACTCCCGAAGGACTCAGGACGGCATATGTATTCTCTTGCAGACAAATAATGCCTGGAATAACAAATCATGGTTTATTCAATGTTTAATTTAAGATGACGTGGAAGTGCACCCTTGTGACTTCAAAACCATGCTTACGTCTTTATATTGTGTACAACAACACCAAGCTATGGTTCAAACAATCACAATGTGATTGTGATGTCCCTACTGGGACATTTCATATTGCTCAGAGGAAATGTATCTTTTCAACTGACATTTATACAGACTCAATCTAATCAATCACCACCACTCTGTCTTTTGTTAACTTTTTTTTTAAACGTACAACATGTTCTGATCATAATCAAATTTGATTATAAAGTCATTAACAAATGATAATAAAGTCAAATTATAATAAGAATGTTAGTTTGAACAAGTTATTCTTTTTTTTTTGAACAATCATTCAGGGAACAGGAATCCATTTTCAAATTTCCAAGTTGAGGTGTTTTTTTTTCCCCCAAACCACAACGATTTTAAATTGCAAATGAAATGAATAGCTGTTCAAAAACAATGTTTGCAATTCATATTCATGTTAAGCTGATTTATGAAAGGTTAGATTAGGCAGTCTATGTAAACTTGGGGGGGGGGGACCTACTTTGTTCTGTGCATGCTGTGTGATATTGTTCCATTTTACTTTATTTTTGAAAAGATAAGAATCAAGGCCTTAATCTTACATACACGTGGTTCCTCAGAGTAAGTCTCGTTGAAAATGACACATACTCCTGAGTGCAGATATTTAAGATCAGAGCCCTCAGCCGCTGCAATGGAGCAGTCGTGTGAAGCTGAACGCTGCTGAATATGCCACTGAATTTCCCAGTTTGCAAATCTTTAAAAATCCAAGGAGCTCTCGAAAAGGAAAAGCCAAAAACAACCTAGCATTCTTTTCTTTTCTTTTAATTTGAAATTTCTAGAAGCAGATGGGTATCATCGTGTTGTAATAATAAGTAACAATTATTGCATTCCTGGTTACCTAATTGCTTAAAACAAAAGCGTTCTGTTCCAAAACTCTATTTTTTTTCCAAAAGCAGGATTAGATTGGGTTTGAAAAAGAAAAACATTTTCAAATGTATCTCTGAACCAGAAGAAACTGGAACTAGGCTGAACCAATGAAGTGTCTGAATCCATGTACAGGTAGTCCACGACTTACAAGAAGTTACAAAGGCACTGGAAAAAAAGCGACAGGATCATTTTCCACTCTCATGACAGTTGCAACATCCCCATGGTCACATGATTTACATTTGGATGCTTGACCGCCAACGCACATTTATGACGGTTGCAGGGTCCCGGGGTCACGTGATCCCCTTTTGCGACCTTCTGACAAGCAAAGTCCATGGGGAAAGCAGATTCACTTAACTACTGTGTCGCTAATTTAAGAACTGCATCGATTCACTTAACAAACGTGGGGAGAAAAATCGTAAAATGGGGCAAAACCCACTTAAGACATTTCTCACTTAGCAACGTAAAATTTGGGCTCGCTTGTGGTCGTAAGTCAAGGGCTACCTGTATGCTATAGTATTTCTTTGATGGTCTGTTCTTCAAGAAAATGCCTGATTCTCTATCTTTTCATTGATTCCAGTTCCCTTCTACCCATTTAGGAACATGCTTCAGTGTTTTCACCCCCTTATCTGGAGATGTCTGTTTTCTACAACTAAGTCCGTGCCTTGTTTGAATAATTACCCTTTGTTGGCCTAGGATTCCAAGAGCCCCTTGGCATGTTGGGAATATGGTTTCCACGTGTGCATTTAGCTTTATCTTCCCTACTGTAGCATTAATTCAATGCAGCTGGCATCGGTTACAATAGAAACAGTCTTCCTCATTTGTTTCTATAGACGATATCAGCGTGACATGACAATGCATGGTGTGTCAAATATCAATCACTGTGTTAGCATTAGTGGTATGCGAGGAGTGGGGATAATATCTTGAAGCTTCCTTGGTCATAATCATTACGGGGAGGGGGGAATAAGAAAAGGAAAGAAGAAGGGTAGTAAATAGATGTACAAATTTATCCGCGTAAAACATAATGTAAAATTTACCTTGTGAGTGGAAGCATTAGGCATAATTTTAGTTGAACAGAAGTCTAATCGGCAGCGAGACAGGATACCTCCAAATATATGAGAAAAATCTGAACAAGAAAACAAAACAAAACAAAACAGAGCAAAACAAAAAAACTTACAGAAACCTGGTTATGTATATCGATCCCTCCTTCTCCAAAATAATTTTGTTTCAAAAACAAAAAACAGGTCAAATGGTTAGTAAACTCCACCCTTTCTGAGCTAAGTTTTTAAAAAAATGTCTCGTTGTGAATAATTTAATTGCCTTACCCTGACTTATTTCCAGCTGTTCAAAAAAAAATCAGGTCCTCGCTCACCACTTGTTAGCACTGTTTTTTTTCCCTCCCTCGAAACCCTTGCGATAAAGGAAGTGGGGGAGAAAAGGAAAGAGAACAAATCTGGTAATATGTGAAAATAAAATGCATGAAACCTAAAAATAACCACATGCAATTGTGCAGTGTGGTTATTATCAAGTAGAGATGTCCCTTTATACTTTGTAGAGCCTTCAATTCAACAACTACAGAAGGAAATGTGGTTATTGAAAAGGGCTGAGTTCTCTTTCCCCCGTACCCGGTGTTTGCAGATAAATGTCCATTTCTTACATGACTTGTCTTCTCCGTCTGATCTGGAAAGACCTGTAAGAGATAGGTAGACTAGAAAACCTGACAAGCCTGATGATGGAGATTCCCCATGGCGTTGTTCTGTGTCTTCGGTCACTGTTACACCCCATTCTGTGTGTAAGAATGATCTCCACATCAGGATTCCAAAATCAGTGAGCCAGCTGTAACCTGGTTGTTTCTTATTTTTCATTTTATCCTGGCAGCAATGGATCAGGAACATCAGAAGATCTGTTTTGGAAACTAGATGCCTTACAGACCTTCATCAGGGATCTACACTGGCCTGAGGAAGAATTTGGGAAACACTTAGAACAACGACTAAAACTTATGGCTAGTGATATGATTGAATCCTGTGTAAAGAGGTGGGTTGAAATATGAAAATCGCGAAATGGAACTGCTTCTAGTTGCTAGCACTTACACATTGTTCTTTGGCCACCTTTTTAAGACTTGAACAAGCCTGACTCTGAATTAAATACCAGTCTTTTACTACATTTTGGATTAGGGGGACACAGAGTTTTTTGGGAATTAGTTTGCTCTAATGGTTAAGACACTAGGCTTTTAGAAACCATGAGGCTGTGAGTTCTAATCTCACCTCAGGCATGAAAGCTGGTTGGGTGACCTTGGGCCAGTCACTCTCTCTCATCCCAATTCCTTTGTTGTTGTGGAAAAATAAGAGGAGAAAGGAGTATTATGTACATCCCCTGGAGTTATTTATAAATATAATAAAGGTGGGATTTAAAAAAAAACTTTTATTGTGGAAAAAATTAGTAATGGTGGCTACCTTCTCTATCAGATAGTCTTTTCCAAATCATAACTGTAGTTTCAAACAGAACTATACGAAATGGAAAATATGGGTTTGCTGCCCAAATAAGCGCTTTTTCTCATTTTCACCTTTTATCACGTTATCTGATGCACTCAGAGGTGGGTTCCTCCCGGTTCGGACTGGTTTGCCCAAACCGGTAGCAACCCGCTGGTGACATCACGATGACATCACGGAACCGGTTCTGTTGGTGCCAGTCCGTGGGCTCTGCCATCCTTTTTTGGGGAATTTTTTGGGGGGATATTTTTTTTTGTTTTTTTCCGGCTTTTTTTTTCTTCTGCACATGTGCAGAAGCTGAGTTTCCGGCACTGTGCATGTGGTCGCCATCTTATTGTGGCTTTGGGGGCGGGGCTTTTTATTTTATTTTATTTTATTTTATTTTGGATTTTTTTCTGGGTTTTTTTTTCTTCTGCACATGCGCATAAGCCGAGTTTCCGGCACTGTCGCCATCTTGTTTTTGGCTTTTTGGGGGGGATTTTTTTTTTGCCACTGCCCATGCGTGCGTGCGCTTTGCGCACACACGCAGCCACGCAGCACAGGAGGAAGCGAACCGGCAGCAAGGTAAGTTAGAACCCACCCCTGGATGCACTTAATCAACTTGCAAGACATTGGGTTTACCTTACTTCACTATGTCTCTTGGGTTACTTGCTAGAGAAGATGGGAATACAAGGAAGAGCCGAAGTATAAACAGGGAGCTCCTAATTATACAAGCTCTGTCTTCCCCATATGATTTTGTCATGTCTGAAAATGAAATTTAAACTGAGCAACTTTGTTAGGGTTGCTGGAGCTCTGTATCATTTTTATGTTTTGGAGCGGGTGTGTGCAAAAATCTAACTAATAGTTGCTTATGTGACAATTATGAAGAGAACAGGCAGGCAGGAAACATTGTGAGAAAATATTAAATATAAAGTCACTGTGCAGTCGACCAATTAACAGGTTTGTTTAAGTTGTGCTTAAAACAGAGTATTCCTCAGCTTCCTTTCATTCTGTGAGTCTTCTTTTTTGGTCCCTGTTATACTTCAGCTACAAATTAGGTAATACCAGCCATATTATAGGAATGCATTTTTATCGCTTGCCGTGATAACATCATCACACTGTTTAATTAATATGGGAAGGTACTTACTAATTTTCTTGTCTCTCGATATAGAAATAGAAGCAGTCTGAAGAGCATGACTAAATATGTGGCAAAAATTATTTGCCAAATTGATTTCAAAAGAGATAGAAGCCAAGTAAAATGTCCCTCTTACCAATTTCCTTGATACCACCAAACACGTGGTGTTGGCTATTATCTGAGGAGCCATCTTGCCCCAGTGGGATTGGCCTGCCTCACTCGCTCCAGTGGAAAGGACTTGCTACAGACTCCGTCTGTCGATGAATGTCGGCTGACGGAGTCAAGGAGAAGAGCCTTTTCCACGGTGGCCCCCACCCATTGGAACATTCTGCCACAGGAGGTGAGATCTGCCCCCACCCTAAAAATCTGATTTTGCTGGCTATCTTGGAAAACTCTTTGCTTTGAGTGTTTCACAGGATAGGAGAAAAGACTTCAGCCCCGTACTGTCCATCTCCTTGTTTTTAGTTCTTATTTAAATCTTATTAACGTTAACTGGTTTTATATTTACCTTTTTGCTATTTTGCAAGCTGCCCAGAGTCACGTTAACAGTGTGATTGGTGGCATATAAATTTAATCAATCAATAAATAAACTTCTGTTTAAGAAATATTATGAAGGACACTCAGGACACTTATAATTCGGCCATACCCATGGAGGTCCTCAAACTGTGGTCCAAAAAGTCAAAATAGCAGCCACTATGATTCAATTGAAGCTCCACCTTTTTATGTGTGAAAACAGGTGAAGGTTTGGTCACACCATCATGGCTGCCATCTTAACTTTTTTTAATCACACCCTATGGACAGCCCTGGCCATACCAACATAGCTGGCTTGATCTCTTTTTTCTTCTGACCTTCACATCAGCCTGCAGTGTCCTTTGCTCTGAAGCTTTCGGATTGTGTTGCATTGATCACAAGGATTATTTAATGCAGTATATTTATATCTCAGCCAAATATCTTCCTTTTTTTTTTAATCATGCTTCATAGAACCCGGATTGCATTTGAAGTAAAGCTACAGAAAACAAGCCGATCAACAGATTTCCGAGTCCCTCAGTCAATATGCACCATGTTTAATGTTATGGTTGATGCCAAAGCTCAATCAACAAAACTTTGCAGTATGGAAATGGGCCAAGAGGTAAAATGCATTATGAAAAAAAAATGTAATTTTTGAGAGAGAAAAGGTCTGCAAATTTTGCTAGATTCAGAAATGTTTTAACAGTTGTGGATTTAGTCTTATAGACAATATGCAGATGAAAACCCTGGATCACTCCATCAAATCAGTCTACATAGTGAAGATAATCAGATCCGTGGTCACCTAGTGATGACCTTTGGCAAAGATTGATGTGCACAACATACCTACAACATAGCCTATTTATGCTCGACAGTATGCAATATTGAGTCATTAACTCAACCTTGGAATCTTTTCCCCTCAAAATGTTGATTTGTCCAAGTTGAAAAGAAGACATTATTTTGACTACCATAAAAAACATAAATATTTAAACTAATTGTCTTTATAGGGAAATAAATTGTTCAACTAATCTGTTGCTTTTAAAAAGGCAGTCTCCGGATGTTATGTTTTAACATACTTCAAGGTCCTTAATGATTCAGCTGCTTCAAACTGGTCCAGTTTTATCATCTGCTGGTTTAATTTGTTTTCCTTTTCAAGATTATAAACTAATGATTATAACCATTATAACCTGAGGTTTTCTAATTCTAATGTAATATGATGAAGTAGAAAGACATGCTGAATTGAGCTTGATGAAATGTTTCATCCGAATCAGTTTTGCTCAGACGACGTCAACATTTTTCATCTCCATTTAAGGCCAATCCAGGGCTTGGATTTTTCTATCACATTTTCAGTAGTGCAAGCTATTCAATGTTTCATGTGCAGAATCTATTTCCTATGTGTTCCAGTTCAATTTTTTGTTTTGTTGAATGTATACCTAATCTGGATACTTTAAAGATCCAGAAAGAGGGACTGGATTCAGTGTGAGATTGGGCTCACCATATAACCGGTCAGTTCCTTTGGTTCGCATTTCTTTTTCTAGCTTTAATCTATCATTTATGTATTTCTTCTGTTTGTTTTGTTTTTGCTATCTTTTGTGATTTATTCCAAGATGCAAATTTACTGTCATGGGTGCTAAAACATTTCCTTCACCAAAATCCAATTTTAATTTGTAACCAACCCCGTACGCTTTTTGGTCCATACATAGCTTCAATACCAAGAATCTCAAGCTTTCTCTTACATCATCTCAGTTTCTGCAGCTTTTCATTCTGCTTTTGCAGATAATACTCCATGAAAAAAATATCAGAATAGGCTCCTCCCATTCCAAGATCCATTGCAGCTCTGCCTTTATATCCATATATATATATGAAAGGAAGAGAGAAAGATAAGAACTAATAGCAAACTGTCAGTGTTGTTCCTTAATCTGAGAAGAGGGCAGGGGAAAAGATGTGAGCCCTACAGAAAGTCTTTTAAAGATTTGGCATGATAAGGTTCCAATCACTTATACTTTTTAAACCTTTTTTGGGGGGGTGAAATCTTTCGCCAAACAGATGCTAGACTTTTGTATAATTTACTGCAAGCTAATGAGGAAAGTGGATGACCCAGAGAATATTCTGAGCTGAAAAGCTCAGAGGCAGGAAGCCTACATATACACACATTTCACACACACACAAACACAACTATGTTGATTGTCCCGGAGGACTATTCAATTATGGCAGGTAACAAATAAATAAATACACCATTCACATCACACATGGACCACATTCTCATAGTTGTTCATATACACCATTCACACAACTCACACCAACCCCCTCATGCTACAAACCACTATCGCAAACTCTCATCCAACATGCACATGCCATCTTCACTCCATTCCAGTGGTGGGTTCCTGCCAGAGCTGTCCGGTGCGTAGCTCCGGTAGAGAGCGGCTGATTGCGCAATTTGTGCGCAACTGCTCCGGAGCCATCTTCGCTGGTCCGTCACGCGCGTCTCCATCTTTTGGTGAGAATTTTTGGGCGTTTTTGCTTCTGCGCATGCACGGAAGCAAAATTGTGCCGAAATTTCGCGAGGGGACGCGCGCGCATGTGAGATTTTGGTGAGATTTTGCTCCCATGCATGCGCAGAAGCAAAATCGCGTGAGGGGGCGCGCACGCATATCGCGCACACACGCGCCCGACACGTGGAGATGCACGCGCAGCGCACCAGCATCGATAAGTGAGCAACCCGCCCCGCACCATTCCCTGTAAGTTGGGAGGAACATGAAAAATGCTTCAGTGATCATCGTTTCCTTGATATTTAGAGCCATAAAGAACAGCTACTTTCCTTCCAACTCCCTCTCAATGTTGCGCCTCGTCACCCAATACCTGTTATTATTACTGCAGTAGTTAAACTACAGCTTCAGAAAGTACTAAAGCAGGTTAAAAAAGGTTAGCAAAAAAAATGGAGATTCTCAGTCATCCTGGTCGTGGTTGTACCAAAAGTGCTTTTTCAAAAGGCAACTGGACATTGTTTTTTCTTGAAGACGTTTCGCTTCTCATCAAAGAAGCTTCTTCAGCTTAGATGAGAAGCAAAACTAACATCTTCAAGGAAAAAAACCAAAGTCCAGTTGCCTTTTGAAAAAGCACTTGTAACTTAGCAAAAAAAAAAAAAGGTTACACAGGTGGGAAAAGCTACAAAACAAGCTTTTGGAGATTATGATCCCTCCAGAAAAAAAAAAAGAGTTTTGGTTGTCCATAACCATCTGATTTTCTGTTAGCAAAGTTTCTTTTTAAAATGTTTTCTCTTTAAACATTCGGTATCTGTTTTTCAGTACTCCAGGTCTGTATCTCATAATTCCCCATTAGTAAGAAGACCTATTAACCAATGCTCAGTACTATACCACAACTAAAAGTAGGCTTGACTCATACGAAGTTTATACTGCAGCATTTAATTTTAACTACTGTCAGGTTTATTTCTCACTAGGTACAACATAGGCAAAAGCCACATCAGCTTACTTTGCCCTACCCAAATATCCAATATGATTTGCAGAGCTACAACCATCATGGCAATAAATTGATAACAATCAATTGAGTTGTGCAAAGAATCAGCCTTCGTACACTTTAGTACATCCATGTCTGCTTCTTAGAGAACATATGCAGAAATCCCACAGTGGTTGCATGAAGTAGCATTTGCTATAGTAAAATGTTGTAAACAAATAGCAAAATCTAATAGAGCCATGGATCAGTTGTGAATTATCAGTGCATATGTTACTGTCTCATATATGTTTATGTTTTTTACTCTCTCTTTTGTTTGCTCTTTTATTCATTTCAGTTACTCATGCCCCTTTTCTCTTTGATTTTTTTTCCCCTGTTCCTCTTAAAGATGAAAAATCCACACTTAAATGAACGGTTGTGTGTAACTCCTGACAATTATACTAGATCAGAGGTCTTCAAACTTGGCAACTTTAAGACTTGTGAACTTCAACTCCCAGAATTCTCCAGCCAGCTATGCTTTGCTGGCTGGAGAATTCTGGGAGTTGAAGTCCACAAGTCTTAAAGTTGCCAAGTTTGGGGACTCCTGTTTTCTTCCTATCTCCTTCCTCAAAAAATAAGAAGGGCAATACTGTATTTTAGCTATCATACAAGGTCCATGTATGTCTTTAATTCAAGAGAAAGAAATGTGCTCATTTTTACTGCATTTTAACCTCCTGCCATCCATGTTGGGTGCAGTGGGGATGTTGTGTTAGTGCCCGATCTAAGGATTGACGCTATCATTCCCAGGCTCACGTGAATGCCCCTGCCTCTTTTCAGTGGGAATCCTCAGTGGTTCTCACATTTTTCATTTCTTCTTTTTAATAAATATCTCCCCTCTTTACTCATCATAGAGCCGATCCAATTTTTTACCCTACATGGCAACAATCAATTTGCAATAGTTTCTCTTCTCAGCAGGTAATGGAATTGGCTGGTCAAACAAAGAAATGTGATTAATGAGCTTAAACAAAATTTCCCTACTTCCACACTAGTCCAGAACAATTTCAGGGCAGAAAGAGGTCATTTTATACAGGCGCTTCGTTTCTGAAATATTCACAGTTTCTTTGAGTTGAGAAAAATACAAGTACTACCCAGTAAGGCTTTTCCACCATAATGATCCCATAAACTTTGTTGCAGGTTTTTTTTTGTATGATCAGAAATAGAATAATTAAATACATTTTAGGGAAAATATTATGCTGAACACATATGCCCATATTCTCCTGTGTCCTTATATTTAAAGGCAGCTGTTCAGACATTTGGCAGACATAATTTACCCCTTAAATATTTTTCCTCTGAATTTTTAATGTATGGACAGGCAGAAATGTATGTATAAAACATGTTGAGTTTGATCTGGTATGTTTTGTTTCATTTCCAAGGTCAGCTTTGGTCACTGATGAAAATGCAGCATATACACAATCTGTTAGCAGTTCTATAGTGCCTCTCACATACAGTTAGTCAAATCAGATGGAATCTGTTTAGGAAACTTCATCTATCAAGAAATCAGGCTAAAGTTTCCAATGGTTTGGGATAATTTGAAATAGCAAGCCACTCCTGCAAAGCACTTTAGCTTTAGCTAATGCAAGCGCCTATCATGGTACAGTGTAACTTCTGAGTCCAATTATCCATGGTTTTTTGTTTTTTTGTACTACACACCCTAAAGTGAAGAAAAGATGAAAACAAGATTACAAAAACATTAGAAGGAGTTAGTATAGAAGCAGGGGGGGAATTGAATTTACAGAGAGAAATGTGAATGAATAAAGAAACAAATCTATAAGACAAATGAAGGTTATATTTATTTATTTATTTTTAGTTAGTTAGTTTGTCAAACATGTACGAGAAAGCAGATATAAGTATAAACATGGACATGAACACAGGAAATGGGTACAAATAAATGGGGACAGTAAGACAGGGACGGTAGGCATGCTGGTCAGGGGTGAAATGCTCCTGGTTCGCTTTTACCTATCTGTTGTCGGAGAGCCGATCGCGAAGGCAGCGCGACGCTCCGCCCACCTGCCGGGATACCGCTATTTGAGTTCTTTTACCCTCTGCGCATACACAGAACGCTTTGTGCATGTGCAGAGGGTAAAAGAACTCAAATGGCAGCGTCCCGGCGGGTGGGTGGAGCGTCACACTGCCTTTGCGATCGGCTCTCCGACGACAGACAGGTAAAAGCGAACCGGGAGCATTTCACCGCTGACACCCCTTACAGACCTCTTAGGAATGGGGTGAGGTCCACGGTAGACAATTTAAGGTTAAAATGTTGGGGATTTGAGGATGTAACAAGAGAGTCAGGTAGTGCATTATAGTGGAAGGTAGTGCATTATAGTGGAAGAAATCTTTTGAATGCCAGAAAGAGAAAGTATTCCAAGAAATTAATACTATTGATGGCTCAATATGGTTAATACTTGGCTGTTTGAGGTGGCCTGGACAATGGGAAAGTGAGAAGAAGCATCAGCATATGAGATTGCCAATTCTGAAGCAGATGGCAGCATCAATAAAGGAGAATACTTGTAGCTCGGGATTGAAATGAGGGGTCCTTGGTGCTCTCTGAGCTTGGTTGTTTTCTTGCAGACATTTCATTACCCAAACTAGGTAACATCATCAGTGCTAGTCAATGCTAGTCAGCACTGATGATGCTTGGGATAATGAAACATATCTACTTGGGGTAATGAAACATCTGCAGGAGAACAACCAAGTTCAGAGAGCACCAAGGACCCCGCAGATGACAATGCAAGATGCAGCTATTGTAAACACAATTCAGAGCGAACTCAATAATTCACTTCCAAATATCTGGAGTAGAATAGCAATGTAGGAATGGCAGGGTAATGGGCTACCTATGGCTGTGCTTGTTGACTTTCTCCCGTCTTCTGCTGCTTGTGTGGGTGCTCTTAGGCTGAACACCACAGAAGGTAGCATTAGCTTTTACCAATTCTCGGCACAAATCTTAGGCTCCCCACCCGTCCTGAACTATTTGTTCCATATTTTCACTGGAGACTTTGATTCCACAGAGACAAGCATGTTATATAACTCTCTGCTGCAGGGTTGCCATTAATGTATCTTTGAAAATCACTCATGGAAAAGGATGTTCTTACTCTAATTAAAATACTGTCATCCAGACTTAGGAAGCTTAGAGCTTATCTATGGCTTAAGGGTGGAGCAGATGCTTGCCATTCAGAGATCCAAAATTCAATCCCTGTTCCATCTAGAGACAGAGATCAGATAACATATGATGGAAAGATTCTGAAGGAGATATTTTAAGGCCAGAGTAACCTTCCCTAAATCCCCAGTTCCTAGATGTGTTGGGACTTGCACAGTTTGGAAGTTGTCACAATACATCTGGAGGATGCCAAGTTGTTAGACCACATGGATCTGGACAAATCATCTAAGAGTCAAAATAGATATGGCTTTAAATGATTGTCCTTTTCATGGCGGAGTCTTCTAAAATAGCAGGCTTTCAGATTAAGACAAGAAGGAATCCAGATTTAACTCCTTGTCTTCAATCAAACGAGATAGTTTCCTTATTTCTTCCTTCACTGTTTTCAATGAACAAAAAAAAGTGCACAAGAGCCAGTCATGTTCTTAACGTGTCTGAATTCCCCACTCTGAATTCCAACCAATCTATGGATTTGTTGACAACCAAGTTAGTTTAGTTGACAACCAAGTTAGAGTCCATCTGCCTTGCCATAGCTTTCTCCTTTTCTTGTGACATTTTCCAGTTCCTAGGCAGAATAGTCACAATATATAGGAATGACAGTTTTGCAGGCTACCCTTCCAACCCATGTTAAGAAGCTGGTTTGTTATGTGTTCAATATAATGATAGTGTCTACTAATGAAGCAGTAGGTGCTTAGTTGCAGGGACAGTTGAGGCAAAAGTTTGAGCAGCCATAGAACTTCTGTGCAATGGGAACCTGAAAAGTAACCATCAGGCATTCACCATTTCAATGTCTGCCAACAGCAAAATCTTCCGTTTATTAATCCACATTTACACCATACATCAATCCCTATCATCCACATTGAACTGTGATGAAACTAGAGGGGGAATAAGATGTCAAAGTTCTTTAAGATAACTTGTGCTGTAAGATTAGGCCAAGTCCAATATCTTTATACAACAATCCCATGAACCAAAAGGGTACAGCCGCCCTGAGTCCCTCGGGAGTTGGGCGGCATATAAGAAAATCAAAATAAATAAATAAAATAAAATAAATACAGCACTGATTTAAATGTTGATTTAGAAGTGAGTGTAAAGAAACATATGGAAGATAGTAATCCTAAATATAAGACGATAGAATCTGACTGGCAAAGGTTACACCCTGGAGTAAGATTTAAGCTCAGTGAACATGGACTTGTTGGCCCATCTTCTCAAGGAATTCAGAAGAAATATTTGGGGAAAAGATGTGCTTTCCGAAGGTCAGAGCTATTTCTCTCTCTAAAGATTTAATCTTCCTGTTCAACTCCACCAGCATAAGTTCTGTTTGTATCAATAGTACTTGCCATGGTGAGGAACTTTTGAAGATCAAATCTTCAATCTTTCTGACTCCATTCTAGTGCTGCTGTGCCTGCTGCCATTCTTATTTGCGTTGTAAACAAGGTTTTAATTGAAAATATATTTGTCAATACATTTCACACTGTATTATTTTGCACACACCTAGCCATCGTTTTAGTTAAAACTCATAATTTATCCAACGAAAATGAACACTAGCACAAGAATTGTCACCCTTCCTCATCTCCAACAAACAAAAGTTCTTGATTAAAACAATATGATAATGTGGCAAATTAAGCATGTCTTTGGACTTATATGCAAAACCCGACGGGGAGGGGGCTAGAAAACAGTTGAGAGAATATTTTCTTTTCAATTCCATGCTTTGCCCCCATTTCTCATGGACTGCATTTTCAAAAGCATTGGTGCATTTTTGGAAACGTCCAACTTGCACGTTCCTTGATGTCTTTCTGCTCAGCTTACCATGCATGTGAAAGGAGCCCATTTATAACATGCATGCATTAGGGGCAGACTGTGCCAGATTTGGGCGCATACATTATTATACCCGCCCCCAAAAAAGATAGTTTTGCTTTTGTGTGCGTTCTAAATGGTGATCTGACCAACTTAGCCCCCCTGGTGTGCATGGTGTCCAGTTGCAAGCTTCATTCTGTGCTTAGTGGGCAACACGTATCGGTCTCTCAAAGGGTCCCGTTCAGCAGACCGCATCGATGGCTTTGTGGGTCTCAGCAGTTGTTCCCTTGAGCACGTTCTTCCATGATACAGCATGTGACTTCTCAGCAGCACTGCCTGCATCCCACCTTCCAGAGGAAATATCTGCAAAAAGTGGCTGTGGCTGCTGGAGAAAGTGCAGGAGGGCGGAGTTTGCACGTGAAATAACCAGTTTAGAAGATGGGGTCCAGGGAGGATGTGCGTGGGCTTCTGTTCCTTTGGAAAGTGCCTTTCTGGAAAGGCTGCTTCCTGACTGTCCTCACGCTCCTGTGCCAAAGGAAGTCCGTCAGTGGTTCCTAGCTAATTTGGACCAGCCTAGCAGTCTTTCCTCAAAGAATGGATGGGGACAATTCCCAAGTCTCTGTCTTTAGGCCCTTGATATGAGGAAGGGAGGGAGAAGCAAGCGCTAGGTGGGATTTCAACATGCTGCTGCTTTTCCTCGCATCCTTTGTTGAACTCCCCAACATTGCCGCAAGTTGCAAGCACTGGGTCTTTCTTAAGTGCTCTCCAGCACTTCTGTGCCATTATCGGTGCATGCATGGCCATGCAATCTTGAAATGATGCTGAATTGCTTCTCCCCGCCCATTTCTACACACACTTCCATACCCTCTTGATCAACTCAATTGATCCTCTACCTGAAGATTTTTCTTTTACTTCATTAGGCAGACATGTAAAAAACCTCTTACAGAGTAAGGTGGTATTGTCTGCTCTACTACTTTGGATCTCTACCATCTGATTCTATTGAATGTGTAGATGAGAATGTACAACCTTGGCAACTTTAAGGCTGTGGACTTCAACTCCCAGAATCCCACAGCTAGCCAACTCCTAGAATTCTGGGAGTTGAAGTCCACAAGTCTTAATGTTCACCAGGTTGGACAGCCCCACTATAGATACAGCCCAAAAGGTAGCCTTGGACATTTGACACATCTGCCCTCTCTTTCATCCCAATTGTGTCGTTCTACAAAGCTTGAAGGGGCCATCAGTGAAAGGATGGCATTGGGTGTTCTGCATCCCATTTGAACAGAAAGTTTATCTTTCCTTTAGCCATATCTCAGATCTGGAGATTATGCGTCAGATAAGCTACCAAATCCCTAAAAACAACTAAACCATTAATCCAACGATCGAATGAATTCAATTGGTGTAAGATGACATTATGATGGTGACTTAAATGTTAATTACAGCTGGTAACTAGAACAGCCAAGAACAAATTTGATTCCGAAGTGCAAAGTCAGTCAGGAAAGCTCCTTTCATTTTGGGAGCACCTCTCTTTCCAAGAGTCATTATTGTAAAATCCAGTGAGCAAGAGACCTTAATAAGTCTGCCCATTGAAACTCAAAAAAAACCCAGCTGCCACACCACTGAACTGTTCATATGGTCTTGTTTTGTTTTGTTTTCAATTGTAACAAAATGATATTTCTCTGTCTCGCTAGGATGTTCTATGTATGTGTCCTGTTCCCTTTTCAAAAAAAACCCTTTTTGAATTTCTGCGCGATACTCTCCAGTAGCAATCTCTCTGGTATTTCAGGGGAAAAAGGGGGAATTTATTCATAATTTCATTTCCTGTTGCTTATTGTTTCTGTGCATGCTGCTGCATTTTCATAGCCCCCCTGTTTATACGGTCCCATTCTTTTGAAGGTTTTGTTTTTATTTATTGTTTACCTTCATATGTTCTTTTTCCTGTCTTCTGCACCTTCCTCTTTATTTCTGTCCCCAATCATCTGAAAGTTTGCTAAAGAGTGGGTAAGTGTGTCCTTACATTTTGTTTTCTTTTCTTCCAACTTCCTGTTGTAGAATGTGACTGTTCCATTGAAAAAAAGAAAAAAAAAAAGCAAACACTGAGCAGCTCAAACTAGCAAAGGAACTTTAGTCAATGCTAAGGGACCAAGGTCTGACACGTCTAATTGCCCCTCACACTCCCTTGTTCCCTAAAGCGCAATTCAGTATTTACCTCAGATCTGTCTATTCTAATGCTTTTTTTGTTTGTTTGTTTGATTTTTTTTTCGGTATTTTAGATTTCTTTTTGCTTGTATATTAACATTTTAAAATAACATTAGCACAAACAAGTGGCAATAAATACAGTGACTAAGATCAGCACTTTCAATGTTTTATTTAATGTGGGGGAGAGGCGATGTGGAAGAAAATCATCGTATATTAAATATTTTGTCTGTTCTTGGCAAAACAAAAGAATAGTGTTTGTTTAGTCACCCAAAGACTTTTTTTTTTTTGAAGAAAAAGGAAGTGTGTTTATTACAAATTAGCTGAAAATGTTCTTATCTTCCTTGAAAACAACTCAGAATAAAGTAAGTTTGATCTGGTCAGTATTTGGGTGGAGGGACCGAGTGGGAGGAGGAACTCTGTGTAGAAAGTGACGTGGATGTTTTGTTGGTGTCAATCTTTTCTATGAGTTGGCATTGACCGAAGGCCCCAGCATGACCTAACTGGAGGGGTCCCAGTACTGCACTTGCCATCTTTTGCATGACTCAGAACACCCATGTTTCAATCATTGTTACACTTGATCATAAAGGCCCCAATTCGCTCAAGTGCTTAACCAGCACATGAATTGGAACGCTACGTACTTATCTAATTTCTTTTCCTAAGGTGGATTCTAAAACCGAAATTCTGCTTCCGGTCGTTCATACTCGATGGCTCCACATACTGAAGCTCCTCTGCTTCAATGTCACTCATCTGTAGGTTTCCTCTGACTCACAACAGCTTTGCTCTGCGCCACAAAACAGCTGTCGTTGTGCTAGCCAGTGTTGAGCTGTATTTCAAGTTGTTATTTCAGACTTAAAGAATGAGCATCTTAACCATAAACTGTAAACAACAGATGTAACGTGCTCTTTTACCGCTGGCGCTCTCTTATTTTCATGATTTACGTATAGCAAAGAGATGCTAGACGTTTATCCTGCATGCATTTGATTCTCCTTAATGTTGGCTCAGCTGCATGCATGGAGTCAAAATTAGGATTTGACCAACATTCACAAATTCCTGTCAGAGGCTCCTTAGTCAAAGGCATTGTGTATAT
Organism: Diadophis punctatus similis; assembly: GCA_023053685.1. NCBI lineage: Eukaryota > Metazoa > Chordata > Lepidosauria > Squamata > Dipsadidae > Diadophis > Diadophis punctatus. Next base: position 227,505,790 of record JALIGW010000002.1, read on the forward strand.
GTTAATTCATTACTGGCCACTACATTAGAACACATGTTAATCAACATTCAAGTACCATAGTCAATATCTACAGTAAAAGTAAATAGCTGTGTGTTTTGCAATTGATTTATACTAATAATATTTTACTTCCATTCTTCTTCCATCCATAGCACCAGTACCATTCAAAAATAGATGAACTAATTGAAGAAACCGTCAAAGAAATGATCACACTCCTTGTAGCAAAGGTAACGTTCAACCTCAGATGGAGGGATTAATGGTTAATATTATCCTTTAAAGGGAATACACACATTGCCATACAAATGTGACACATGATCACAATTAGGTGATTTGTTGTTTGTCATGAAATACCATATTTTTCGGAGTATAAGACGCACCTTTTTACCCCCAAAAAGAGGGTGAAAACTTGGGTGCGTCTTATACACCAAATGTAGCCCCACCCAGCCACCCCCACCCTTTGGCCTCTGTCTTCCAGCAATTTACCTGCTTGCAGGAAAGAGGGAAGAGCCTGTAAAGCCAAACAAGTCAATAGCAGTTTCCCGATGAACAGCTGATTAGGTTTGCCATGTGGGAAAATGAAAGTGAAACTAACTGCAAAGAGGCAAATAGCTGGGAGAGATTAGACACGGAGGTTTTTATTTTTGCTGAACTGGCTGCAAAGGGGTAAGTGAATAACTGTAAATGTCTGTAGAATGTTCAAATTATTAGACTTATTTTTTAAAGACTGCTTTATTATTGTTCTAAAGCCAGGGGTCTCCAACCTTGGCAACTTTAAGACTTGTGGACTTCAACTCCCAGAATTCAACAGCCAGCTTTGTTAGCTTTGCTGGCTGTGGAATTCTGGGAGTTGAAGTCCACAAGTCTTAAAGTTGCCAATGTTGGAGATCCCTGTAAATCTAGACAACTTAACAAAATAAAGAAGCTTTTTAAAATAAATGCTTGCTCTCAAGAGGCCCAATGCTATTGTATCTTCTTTTAAATAATAGAGAATAATGTATACTTTCAGAAATTTTAATTAATTTTAACAGCTCTGTACAAGTATAGTCTGAAATGTAACAGTGTCCTGTTTAGTATTAGAGTTTAGTTACCTTGGAGTAGATCTATTTAAATAATTGGGAGGAGTTAGTGTGACTACATTTAAGAAAACTTTCTGGCATAATGTACATTTCTCCAATTCTTTGCTATTTCTATGGGTCAGGCACACATGCACAGAAATACACAGCAAACAGTGTATATCATCTGTGCTGTTTGCTGTTTGGCAAATTGCTTGGAGGCAGAGGCCTTTTTTCCTTGTTTTCCTCCCCCAAAACTAAGGTGCGTCTTATACTTCGGTGCGTCTTATACTCCGAAAAATACGGTAAATCTAATGCCACTTAGTCTTCATAGATTGAACGTCTCATGATTATAGACATTTTACAATTCTGGAAGAAGTTTTATTTGTGATTTTTTTCCCCAAATACTATAGTTCTTGAGGCAGTGTTGCTGACTTTATTCCCTTCTACTTTCATTATTTTTAAACTCGCATTCTGTAGTTGTGAGGTCTGTTTTCAAAAAACTTTAGCAAAAGTATTTGCTTAGTTTTTGCTTAGGGAAGTTTGCTTTCCTTACTACTTCCTTTAAGTGAGATGGGGAAAAAATCCCTTCCCATAAGAAGATATTTGTTAATCACAGAGTTAATTTTAGACTGATTCAATCATCCAGAAAAATCAATAGAAATTGTGAGCCATAGAGAATCATATATTTGAAATGGGGAGATACATAAATTGAAATAATAAATAAATAAATTTGACAAGTTGTAGATCTCACCTCTTTGGGCATCTCATCCATGTTCTCAACATCAACTACTAGTGGCTTTCAAAATATTATTTATGATTTTTAAGATTTAGTGTATCTTTTTATTGAATGGATTTAGAGTATATACCGTATTTTTCGGAGTATAAGACGCACTGGAGTATAAGACGCACCTTAGTTTTTGGGGAGGAAAATAGGGGAAAACAATCTGCCTACCAGGTATTCATCTGGCTAGCATCCTTAGTCTGGTCAGCTTCAGCACATTATTTTATCTCCTGGTTAGGACTTAAAAAAACCTTCTTCTGAGAGAGTAACAATGAAAGAGCCTGCAAGCCAGTAAGAGCTGGGAAGATAGTTAGCACCTGGTTAGGGCTAAAAAAAACTTATGCAGAGCAGCTGCAGCACATTATTTTATCTCCTGGTTAGGACTTTAAAAAACCTTCTGAGAGAATAACAATGAAAGAGCCTGCAAGCCAGTAAGAGCTGGGAAGATCGTTAGCACCTGGTTAGGGCTAGAAAACAACTTCTTTGGAGCAAGTAGAGCAATGAAAAAAAAACCTGCAAAGACTTAGGGCTGGAAAACATTCTTTGGAGAGAGTAACAATGAAAAAGCCTGCAAGGTAAGAGCTGGGAAGATCTGTTAGCACCTAGTTAGGGCTGGAAAAAAAAGCTACATTCGAAGTATAAGACGCACCTGAATTTTCAGCCACTTTTAGGGAGGAAAAAGGTACGTCTTATACTCCAAAAAATACGGTATTCTAGTGTATATTTTATTGGCTTGGACCATTTTGTGATATATATATATAATTTTTGTTCCTCTTACTTATTCATCCCCAAGTACTTGGTAATTCCATCAGAAATTTCATCCAGTCACAAGAGAAAATGGGCCTGGTGTAAATGCTAAGATATTCTAAAACAAAGCATTCTTTATACTCCTTGTGAATCTTTAATACATTAATTAAAGCCATCAAAAAGGAATGCATGATGAACACTGTCATAATTCAGACCTAAATATTTGCCATTTCTGCAACATTAATGCAAGTTTATAAATTCTGCCATTACATTGGAATAATGTGGCTGCACTTAATGGAAGTCATTTAGGTCAAAAGGTCCTAGAAAATCAACATATATAAGGCTACTACAACTATCTGTAGAGCAGAAGGCAGGTGTTATATCAGTAATGACATATACTAATTTTACCAATAAAGAATATTTGTAACTCAGGGTTGAATTGCAGGGTTCTTGATATTCTCTGAGTTTGGTTCTTACAGACATTTCATTACCCAAACTAGACTAGCACTAATTTGGATAATGAAATGTCTGCAAGGAAACAACAAAGCTCAGAGAGCACCAAGGACCCCTCATATACTAATTCTAATTCCAATCAGGAATTGTTACTGAGAAAAACCATGGCTTGCAAAATTCTTATACTTGCAGGTATAATAATCGGTCATGACAAGCCTATTTATTTACATCAATGTTTTGCTTTAAAGTTAAAAAAATGTTTACTTTGTTTATGAGTATAAAAACCCGGGGTTGACTGTCCTTTGTTCGTTTGATGAAGTCATTCCATTATATGAAACTATTATTGAAGGTCAATTAAATAATCTTAAGTAATAACAGCATTAAATGCCAGAATGCCAGAATATTGAATAAGTTCCTTTAATAAGGACAGCTTGGCTTCGCTTTTGAAATTGATTACTCTATTAATTAGAGAATGAGGTGTTTTTTTAAAAAAATCTAAGTGTATCAGTTAACATCCATTTGAGCAATTGTCTGAGACTGAGGTTAGAATGATAAAATCCCATTTACACCAATAGTCTGCTGGCTTCCTCAGCTGTCATGATTTGATGAAGAAGAGCTTCTTGTCGTGTGTGTGTGTGTGTGTGTGTGTGTGTGTGTGTGTGTGTGTGTGTGTGTGTGTGTGTGTATGCGCAACATGAGACAGAACACTTCTTATTTGGGATTTATTTCTCTTCTTTCTACTTGAAATTTCTCTTTCTTTTTTTTGTCAGTTTGTCACTATCCTGGAAGGTGTGCTGGCCAAGCTATCAAGATATGATGAAGGAACCTTGTTTTCTTCTTTCCTCTCATTTACTGTAAGTTGGTTTGCTGACACTTTAAAGAGTTGGAATAACTGGGAGCGCCCTGGCAATTTTTCCTTGTTATTCCCTGACCTGTCTGGGAATATGTAGGGACCTAAATACAGGCAGTCCTCGACTTACGACCATAATGGAACCGATGTTCCCTCTGATATTAGAAAACGCCACGCGGCAGTTGGAAAGTGCTGCGTGGCGTTTTCTTATCACGTGCGCGGCCACGCAGATTAGAGGGAACATTGAATGGAACCCAAAATGTCTTATTGGTAAGCGAGACAGTTGTTAAATGAGTTTTGCCCCATTTTACAACAGCTTGTCCCAGTTGTAAAGTGAATCACTGCAGTTGTTAAGCTAGTGACACAGTTGTTAAGTGAAACTGGCTTCCCCGTTGACTTTGCTTGTCAGAAAGTGGCAACAGGTGACTCTGCTACACTGAAAGTGTCGTAAATATGAACCAGTTGCCAAGTGTCCAGATTTTGAACACATAACCTCAGGGATGCTGCAACAGTCCTAAGTGTGAAAAATGGCCATACATCCCTTTTTCAATGCCGTTGTAACTTTGAACAGTCACTAAACGAACTGTTGTAAGTCAACAACTACCTGTAGTGCACAGAAAATAGGAATTAGAAATTCTTGGAGGCCAGCATTTGCTTTCAGCTACTTCTGATTATCTGGTTAAAAAAGAGAGAGAGGTGGCAAGACAGGAATGATTCCATTGTCCAGGTCCAATTCATGATATTTTTGTGCCTGGATCAAAAGTCCACGTGACATTCCTTCCCTATTCAAGAATGTGACTGGAATAATAGCTGATTTAACAGCATCTTCCACTTTTGAGATGTTTTACTGGCTCAGGAAAGATCACATAGCATGCAGGTAGTTTTTGTGATGACTTACGACCACAATTGAGCCCAAAAGTTTCTGTTGCTAAGCAAGACAGTTCTTAAGCGAGTTTTGTCCCATTTTACAACCTTTCTCGCCCCGGTTGTTAAGTGAATCTCACTGCAGTTGTTAAGTTAGTAACACGGTTGTTAAGGGAATCTCGCTTCCCCGTTGACCCTGCTTGTCAGAAGGTCACAAAAGGGGATCACATGACCAAGGGAGACTGTAACATAAATATGAACCACTTGCCCAGTGTCCAAATTTTGGTCATGGGGATGCTACAACAGTCGTAAGTGTGAAAAATGGCCATAACTCACTTTTTTCAGTACCACTGTAACTTTGAACAGTCACTAAATGAATGGTTGTATGTTGAGGTCTACCTTTATGCTACAGAGGAGAACACTTGGGAAGCTTAGGTGAAGTTGATAGGCAGTCATTGTTGATCTTCAACAGCTACTACCTGAAGTGGGTGCCTCATAGTAAAGTCTGCCCTACTTATTAATGCTGCCTGATAAAGAGGAGGGAGTTATAGTTGGCAGAACGAAAATATTTGGAGTGCATATAGCAATAGCAATAGCACTTAGATTTACATATACAGTAATCCCTCGTTTTTCGCGGGGGTTAGGTTCCAAAAAGAACCCGTGATAGGCGAAATCCGTGAAGTAGGAACCTTTTTTTTTTAACCCCTCCTACCCGGCTTCTGCATTTTCGGCGCCCAAAAAAAGCCTGAAAAATCCTCCAACCTCTCCCACTCTTGACGTCTGCTGTGGCTGCTTGGCACTGATCTCCTGAGCGAGCTTGTAGGCAGTTCCCTCGTCGATTTGGCGCAAACGGCCATTTCCCCTCAGGGAAAGCTGACAGCGCGGCCCGCCCTACAGCTGATGAGCGGCAGTCCTTCTGCGCACGCGCAGAGCTCATCGGACTGCTTTACTCTCCTGCCGCTGCCAGACTGAAGCAGGAGACCACCACGCAGGCGCAGAACTCATCGGAGAGGTTTGCGAGTCCCGGAGCCGCGCGCTTTGCCGCTGACTGCCTGGCCGCCCACGCAAATCCGTGAAGCAGCGAGACCGTGAAAGGTGAACCGCGATATAGCGAGGGATTACTGTATACCGCTTCACAGTGCTTTATAGCCCTCTCTGAGCAGTTTTACAGAATCGGCCTATTGCCCCCAATAATCTGTGTCCTCATTTTACCCACCTCAGAAGGATGGAAAGCTGAGTCAACCTCGAGCCACTCAGAATCGAACGGCTGGCAATTGACAGAATTAGCCTGCAATACTGCATTCTAACCACTGCGCCACCACAGCTCTTATGTGACTTGGAGAAGTTAAAAAACTGGATAGAGGGAGATCCAGGATAAGAAAGAAAATTAGAAAGCAAGAAGAACTGTTTGAAAGTCATGAGGGAAAGATCCGGAAAACCAAAAATTCAAGAGCTATGAATGGGGTTTTATGTGGTGCATTGGATATAGTTGGATGGTGTACAGGTACTCCATGACTTACCACCTCAACCGAGCCCAAAATTTCCATTGCTAAGTGAGGCAGTTGTTAAGTGAGTTGCAGCTCATTTTACAATCTTTTTCCCACAGTTGTTAAACAAATCACTGCCGCTATTAAGGGACTCATACAGTCGTTAAGTGAACCTGACTTCCCCCATTGTCAGCAGCCAACTAGGAAGGTTACAAATTGTGATCACATGACCCTGGGACACTGCAACCATCATAAATACATGTCAGTTGACAGGTGCCCAAATTCTGATCATGTGACCATGGGATGCTGCAATGTGTCAGGGTTCCAAATAGCCTCCAAAACTAAATCAGAGTCCGAGGCAAAGTATTCCTCAAAGTTCCAATTTATTAACAGAGCCATGTTGGCACATCTGTGAGAAACCCGCATCTAAAGCTATGAGGGTTTCTCCACCCAGTTTAAAGTTCATTCCCTTGTTGTTCCCACACCCACAAGTTCATCATGTTGACCAGTTGTCTTTTGCCAACGTGTCCCTTACTCCCATCATCTTTAGGGCAGGTGCTGAACAAAGGATGACCTTAAGAATCTAGAAGGAATTTGTTATGGCTATATCTCTACATCCTTCATGCAACAGCCCCTCCCAAATTCCCACAGGAAGAATACATTCTAAAGCATCAAGTGTGGCAGGCCAAAGTCTCTAATAAAATATGGCTTCGGCCTGACACAATGATCATAAGTGTGAAAACTGGTCATAAGTCACTTTTCTCAGTGCTGTGGTAACATTGAACAGTCACTAAGAAAATGGTTGCAAGTCAAGGGTATTGTGGGTTTACATGTTTCCATGAGGGAGGGCCTGGGGGGGGGCAAGGAAGGGAAGGAAGGAAGGAAGGGAAGGAAGGAAGGAAGGAAGGAAGGAAGGAAGGAAGGAAGGAAGGAAGGAAGGAAGGAAGGAAGGAAGGAAGGAAGGAAAATTAAAGGACTTGATCCAGCACAACTAAAAGCCACTAAGTTGAGAAAGATGTAACAGAGCCTTCATTTTACCTTACATTACATAGTAATTAATTTGGAGTCTTTATTAACTGCCTTTCGAGATACATTTTAAGCTGCTTTAAAATATAGCTAAAAGAAGCAATCGAGATGAAAAATAAAACTCCATTAAATCTGGCAAAACCAACATTTCTTCATTGCTACAATGCACGCCCTCACGGAGAATTTTGCAAAGAAAAAAAATTGAGCCACATAAGCTCAATCAAATTTATTTCAAATTAATCCAGACATTATCTTAGAACTTCTGCCCCCACCAAGGGAAAATAGCAACTTAATTTTTGAAACTAATCCAAGTGGTCTTAGGAAGAGCATCTGCTGCTATTTCCCTCTCTGCGTGCCAGCTATGTTTGATTAAGAAAATAAAATGGCTATTGAATATTTTCTTTCTCAAGTCCTAGGAAAAAAGTTGGGTCCGATTTTTCTCAAGCTCAAGAGGTACAGCTTGCATGCCCATTCTCAGCTTCTGGTTCCTCTGTTCTGTTCTTTTGCACAAAGAAATAAAAATAGAATGTCTATGAAGACATCAGAATGTCTATGAAGATTCTCAGTCATCCAGGTCATATTTTCTTGTTTTTCTTTGAAGATATTTCGCTTCTCATCCAAGAAGCTTCTTCAGCTCAGAGCTGAAGTCCAGTTGCCTCTTGAAAAAGCACCTTTGGGAGCAACATCAGAACAAGAATAGATATTCTGCTACTGTCACTGGAAGCTCCCATTGCTGCATTTCACATAATTATAAAACTACATTTACAAATTAACAGAGTTGGAAGGGACCTTCTAGGTTATCTAGTCCAACCCCCTACCCAAGCAGACCCTACACAGTTTCTGACAGATGGCAGCCCAGTCTCTTCTTGAAAGCTTCCAGTGACGAAGCTCCCTCAGCTTCTGAAGGCAAGCTGTTCCATTGGTTGATTGCTCTCACTGTCAGAAAATTTCTCCTTATTTCCAGATTGAAACTCTCCTTGTTCAGTTTCCATCCATTATTCCTTGTCTGGCCTTCAGGTGCTTTGGAAAATAACTTGACTCCACTCCTCTCTGTGGCAGCCCCTCAAATATATATATAATAGAATTTAGTAGACAATTAAAAGCGATAAAGAATGCAGCTGAAGGAAAAGATATTACCACATAAAATTAGAGACATTATCTATTGAAAGGTCACCGAGATGAAAACACCTTTGTACCAGGGGCGGGTTGCTCACTTACCTTGCTGCCGGAGCCATGCGCGTGCATCTCCACCCTTCGGGGGGGCGTACTCGCTACGTGCATGCGCCCCCTCACGCGATTTTGCTTCTGCGCATGCGCGGAAGCAAAATCACACCGAAATCATGCAAGGGGGCGCGCGTGCACGCAAGATTTGGGCGTGATTTTGCTTCCACGCATGCGCGGAGGCAAAATCTCACCGAAATCTCGCACGCGCGTCTGCTCACGAGATTTCAGCATGATTTTGCTTCCACGCATGCGCAGAAGCAAAATCGCCCGAAAATCACAGGAAAAAATGGCGACGTGCCGGGTGGACCGGCAGAGAGGGCTCCGGAGCGGTTGCGAAATCCGCCACTCCCTACCGGAGCTGCGTACCAGACAGCTCCGGCAGGAACCCACCTCTGCTTTGTACGTTAAGGAAAGAAACACCAAGAGAAAATCTAAGAACATCAGGTAGCAATTTCATTTCTCTAATTTCAACGTCTGATTTCAATCTGAGTTAGAAAATAATGTATTGGTTGGTTAAGCTTGCTTTTTCTTTGAGACAACTAGCAGCACAGGATATAGAAGTGCTCCTTTTGAAGGTTTGCAATTAACAGCATCACCTCTACTAAACTATTTTCTCTGGATCCAGTTTCTTCCTCTCTGGTATCACACAGTATTTTTTGAATGGTGACAAATGGATGACCCAGTGTGTTGCAGATGGGTCAATGGAATTTGGAGAACATAAAACTAGTTCTTAATTTAGGGAGATAATCCAAAAACCTAGGACGCTTTGGCCTTTGCTGATCGACACAGCAAATACCAATTAGTGTGAATTGCACAGCCTGACCTTAAATTTCTACATCCAATCATTATGAAGGATTTCTTTTAAGCCTTCATGTAATGCCAAACCAGGAACTTAAAACACTGTTGGCAGACATGCCTTTAGAAGTTGGGAGCTGTCAGATGCAAGTCCTTGATACCCAGTCATTGAAAATCACTGTCATTTTAGTGGCAGTTCTATCCTATATCTTTAGAATGAAAATAACATAATTGACCAACATTGTAAGACTGTTTTTTATTTAAACAATTTTATTGGTTTATGACAGTGATGGCGCACCTATGGCATGGGTGCCACAGGTGGCACGCGGAGCCATATCTGCCGGCACACGAGCCGTTGCCCTAGCTCAGCTCCAGCGTGCATGTGCGTGCACGCCAGCTGACTTTTGGCTCACACGGAGGCTCTGGGAGGGCAATTTTGGCCTCCGGAGGGCCTCCGGGGTGGCGGGGTGAGCATTTTCGCCCTCCCCAAGTTCCAAGAAAGCCTCTGGAGCCTATGGAGGGCAAAAAACGGGCCTACTGGGCCCACTGGAAGTCAGGAAATGGGGGAGTGGGGGGGTCATGTACGCATGTGCAGGGGTGTGTGGCAAGTGGGGGGCTTTGAATTATGGGTGTGGGCACCCATGAGCATGCAATAGGGCGTGCGCGCACTATTTCGGCACCCGAGGAAAAAAAGGTTCGCCATCACTGGTTTATGATATAGCATACAAAAACAAATAGTAGGAAAAATAGGGAAGGGAAAAGTGTGGAACAGAGGTGGGGGAAAAGAAAAAGCATTGACTTCTGACTCCCTTTGGTGCAGTAGAATAGTGTAGTAACATCAAACCACAACTTTTTACTTTTACATATTAGTTTAAACCAGTTATTTCTATAACAACAAATCTAATTGTAAAAACCTCAAATCAAGGTTTCATTTTTTTTTACCTCAAGCACAAAGTCCAGAAGTGGTTTCCAAGTAGAAACAAAAGTACTTGTGTTGTTTTCAAAGCAGTCAATGTTGAAATGACTCTTACAAGAACATACCTCAACTTTATATACCATGAAACGGTATATAAATGCTAACAAATAGTAATGGCAGTAGATCGGGTTATTGGGATTACTGGGTGAGTAAGGGTGGCTGTGATCCAGCATTCTTGGATTGGATAGATGTTGTAACTCTTGTAGACCCAATGGAGTTGATTTTTCTGGTGGACCCCATAAAGCAAGCATCAGAACATGCACTTCTCCTGAGTGAGGTATGTTTCATATAAACTTTGGAGGACCATTTAAGCTTTCTTCATTGTGGGTGCATGTTCAGAATAGCCAAAGATATTTCTAATGACATCAATATCTAATGACATCTAATGACAACTGGGTATGTCTAGTTTAATGAAAAGAAGGACTAGGGGAGACATGACAGCAGTGTTCCAATATCTCAGGGGTTGCCACAAAGAAGAGGGAGTCAAGCTATTCTCCAAAGCACCTGAGGACAAGAAGCAATGGGTGGAAACTAATCAAGGAGAGAAGCAACTTAGAACTAAGGAGAAATTTCCTCACAGTTAGAACAATTAATCAGTGGAACAAGTTGCCTCCAGAAATTGTGAATTCTCCAACACTGGAAGTTTTTAAGAAGATGTTGGATAACCATTTGTCTGAAGTGGTGTAGGGTTTCCTGCCTAAGCAGGGGGTTGGACTAGAAGACCTCCAAGGTCCCTTCCAACTCTGTTATTCTATTCTATTCTATTCTATTCTATTCTATTCTATTCTATTCTATTCTATTCTATTCTATTCAATAACACCCACGCGTATTATAGATCTATTGCAATCTATGCCTGTGAGAACAGCTGCTCCAAAACAATTGATGACAATATAATTTATACAACAATGTGTAAGTGAAGAATTCACATGCTTCCGGAAAGGAATGAAATCCAACATATCACATAGCAGTGTATCAACCAACTATAAACAGACTGACCAAAAGATTGTCCAGATTTTCAAGACTGCTTTGCAGCAAAAGTTGGGAGAAAACATTGTATTGAATCAAAAGTTTTCAGACTTCTTATTCTTTCTATTGCAACTCAGTGTATCCAACAACACACAAAGCACCAACAATATTGCTTTAATTGAACCTTAAATTCCAGCTTGTACCTTCTGAAACCTCATTCAAGAAGCATTCAAGACAAACAAGCAAGTTTGTCAAGCAGCAAGTTCAGCAATCCTCTCAGGTTGAAAGATTACACTATTGTACTGGCAAAAAACTATAAAGAAGAACCAAACTGATAAAAAAAAAGAAAAGAAATGGTCTTCTCTCTTGTGTCATAGATACATGATAATATATGGAGACATTGAAGAGCTGGAGATAAGAAATAAGAAATTGTTTGCAGAATCAATTGTAACTTCTACTTCTAGAGAGACATGCAAGTGGTGGTTGCTTCAGAGTCATCAGTAGATTTAGATTTATTATTAGAGTTGGAAGGGACCTTGTAGGTCATCTAGTCCAACCCCCTGCTCAAGCAGGAGTTCCTACATCATTTGAGACAGATGGCAGTCCAGTCTCCCCTTGAAGGTCACAAGTGTTGGGGCTCTCACAACCTCCGCTGGCAAGCTGTTCCACTGGTTGATCGCTCTCACTGTCAGAAAGTTTCTCCTCACTTCCAGGTTGAATCTCTCTTTGGTCAGCTTCCATCCATTATTTCTTGTTTGGCTTTCTGGTGCCATAGAGAACACCCTGACCCCCTCCTCTCTGTGGCATCCCCTCAAGTATTGGAACACTGTTATCATGTCATCCCTGGTCCTTCTCTTCACTAGACTGGCCAAGCTCAATTCCTGCAACCGCTCTTTGTATGTTTTATTTTCCAGACCCTTTATCATCCTGGTTGCTCTCTTCTGCACTTTCTCTAGGGTTTCAATGTCTTTTTTGTAGTGTGGTGACCAAAACTGGATGCAGTAGCTTTGGACACACCGAACGTTCTTGTTTGAGATAACGGACCTTACCCAATTTATATATAAAAACCACTATATCAGTGGTGGGTTCCTACCAGTGCGGTCCACTCTATAGCACCGGTAGCGGCCCGCTGGTGACGTCACAGTACCGGTGCGGTCGTTTGCTGGTGCCTAGGCACCACCATTAAAAAAAAATGTTAAATTTGTTTTAAAAAAATTCTTCTGCGCATGCACAGAAGCCGAGCTTCCGGCACTGCGCATGCGCTGCCTTTCTACCCCACAGTGAGTCCAAACAGGGGAGGATGGCTGAGGGAGCGCGTGAGACGCTGAAAGAACGGGCAGCAGGAGCTATCTCCATTCCCCTCCCTTCAACAGTCCGAGAAGCCACGAATGCGCGGTGATGATCCTAGGCATTTTTGCACGTTTGAGGTGAGCTGCTGAGGGAAGGGGTAACGGGCGGCAGGAGCCTAGGATCATCGAATGGGGAGAAGCATTCAGGCTGGATGGAGCCTCCTAGAAGAACCGCTGCTGCGGTCTTGCTGCTCCCGCTGCGGGGGGCTGCGTTGCGGGTGGGCAATGCCCCCCTGCTTCTCCGGCCGCTGCCAAGCTCCGGAGGCCCACGCCCACCCAGTCACATGGCTGACAAGGCACACCCACAAATAAGCCACGCCCACAGAGTGGTAGTAAAAAAATTAGGAACCCGCCTCTGCACTATATCATGTAGATTGAATCTTGGCAGAGAAAAGTATAGGGACTGAGTCTTTCTTATTAAGTCTGTCTGTGATAATTAATTATGTTGGTTTGCCTGTATATGTTGTAATTTTTCCAAATTCATCATAGTTAGTTCTTACAGAAGTTTCAGTAAAGTATTATTTATTTATTTGTTTGTTTATTAATTATTATTTATTTATTTATTTATTTATTTATTTATTTATTTATTTATTTATTTATTTATTTATTTATTTATTTATTAGTGAGACTTATATACTGCCTCATAGTGCAAGCACTCTCTAAGTGGTTTACACCATTTAGCAATGTATATTTATATTGCCCCCAACAATCTGGGTCCTCATTTTACCTACCTCGGAAGGATGGAAGGCTGAGTCAACCTTGAGCCGGTGAGATTTGAACAGCTGAACTGCTGATCACAGTCAGCTAAAGTAGCCTTCAGTACTGCACTCTAACTGCTGCGCCACCTCGGCTCATAAGTAAGCCACATCTACCCATGAATCTTTTGTTTAATTGGTAGAAAAGACACAATAGTAATAGTAGAAATAGTAATAGCAATTGTCCTCCTCCTATAACACCAAGCCATCTCTTCTATTGTCCAGTATACTAATTAATCTAATATGACAGTCATACGTATGCAGTCAGAAAATGTATGCAGATGTCAATAGCATAAGATTTTCAGCTCTTACTTTATTATTATGTGGCGCAGTGGTTAGAGTGCAGTACTGCAGGCTACTTCTGCTGACTGCTGGTTGCCTGCAATTTGGCAGTTCAAATCTCACCAGGCTCAAGGTTCACTCAGCCTTCCATCCTTCCAAGGTGGGTAAAATGAGGACCTAGATTATTGGGGACAATGTGCTGACTCTGTAAACTACTTAGAGAGAGCTGTAAAAGCACTGTGAAGCGGTATATAAGTCTAAGTGCTATTGCTATTGTGGTAGGCACGTCTACTCCATGTACTAAAAAGAAATGTCGCAATGAACTTTCTGATCTTTTCTTTTAACCTTCAAGCTGGATATTTCAGCACTTTTAGAAAGCATTTTAACGGAAGCAAAATATGTCTGCTGAACCATGTGAGTAGCAGTTTTTGTTTTAAGGCACGGCATGTGGAGCTTCTCTCCAGATGTCGTGCGACAATTGAACACTAAAACACTAGTTTTGGCAGATTTCATTGCAAACAATGAGACCACATCCTACAACATGAAGACAGTTGTGAAAACAGCCATTCCAGTTTAGTTACTTCATTAATAGAAGTGTTGTCTCTACTGCAAGTACATTTTATGCATCAAAATGTAAATGTTAATAAATAGAGTCCTGAACCAGAATTGAACACTGAATGAGATATTGGCTACTATCTTTACATTAGACCATTTATTTTGTTGAGTTGGAATGGAAAGCTTGTTTTAATTTATCCAGAAAATAAGAGAAAAAAAAGAAAGGAGGTTGAGGATGAGGATGAGGCACATGGTCTTACAACTCTTTAACCAGGGGTGGGTCCTAACTTACCTCACCGCCGTTTCACTTCCTCCTGCACTGCGCGGGGCCATGCGCATTGCACACCGCATGGCCGTGCTGCACAAGCTTGCACGCATGCATGCGCAGTGCCAAAAACCAACCTTCTGCATATGCACAGAAGCAAAAACAAAATGGCGGAACCTACGGCACCGCCGAGAGAGCCGGTTCGGGGGCATGGACAGCCGGTGATCGCTCCTGGTTCGGCGAGCGGGGGAAAATTCCCGCTACCGGTTCTATAGAACCGGTCCAAATCGGGAGCAACCCACCTCTGTCTTTAATGCCTACTAAACTATGGTTTAACAAACTGAGAATTGAACGATTGAATGGGTCCCCCAAGTTAGGCGTTATTGAAAAACATCTCATACGCTGATATTATTCCTAAAGAATGTTTAACATGTAAGCATCATTCCCATAGTTATCTTGGCAAATAATCAGAAATTGTGTTACTGCTATCTATTCAGTCTTCTACTGTAAAGGTAAATATATAATTCCATAAGGGGGGGAATGTAACTAGAGCGTTTTAAAAAAAATTCAAAACAAGCAGCTTTCTCCCAACTTCTTTCATCAAACATTGTTCAGTTTCTTAGAAAATGACATGTCACCGGGGCTCTTATGACAAGTCATTTTATCACCTAGTAGGATACCTTCATTTTCAATCCTTGCTGTGAAATCTATCTTAAAATTAATACATCAGTTTTCCTAATAGCATTCGCACTAACCACATCATTATAAAGTACTTGGGGTTTTTTTTTTCTTCCTGTATGAAACAATGAGACATCATTCCATATTTGCTTGGATAGCTGAAGTAGAATGCTTTCTACAGTCAGTGATGTTCTTTGGATCAAGCACTCCAGTTATTTAAATAGGTATCTTTGCCTACGAAATGAATTGCACCGAGCTGTAATGACACCTGCCAAGGATCCATTTAATATGAAGAGCCTTTTCTCTTTGAAGAGGGGAAAAATGATTTCCTACATTAATTAAACCAGAGAATGTATCTTACCCTTGGGAGAGGTTACAAGCAATCTTATTTTTGTTCTGCACAAATTGTTGCCATAAACTGAGAAATTTCATGGGAAAGAAATCACATCGTTCCCGAAAAGCTGTAGCCTAGCCAAAAAAAATTTTAAAAAATGAAAATCACACAACACCCGGCATGTGGAAACTGCCATCCATCTAGCCAAAGTTTGCACTGAAGAAAAACAAGCAGTTGTGGTCGATTGTTGTTGTTGTTGTTGTTGTTGTTGTTGTCATTTTAAAGTTTGTAGAGGCAATTGAGATGGGAATATGGAGCACATACTGAATTATTGCTGTATTTTAGCTTTTATCCATTTTTATCATGACCAATATTTATTTCATTTTGCTGTTATTTCAATGTCAGGGTTATTATTAAGCAATTTATAGTATGTCCTGACTTTATTTTAACCAAGGAGTAAGCAGTACGTTCTTATGACCACTGCAATAGATAATACAACATGCATTGATGACATAATTTAGCTAATTCTATTACTAGGATATCTAATATGTATTTAGGATCAAGAAACTTTCACCAAGTTCAGCAGGTTTATCTCCTTGGCCCTGTCTCCTCTTCTTAGCCCTCTTTTCAATTTTGTTTGATGATTTTTGCTGAAGAATTGGGTGGCGCGGAAAGGGCAAAATGTTAACTAGCTAATTAATGAAAAACAGCTGAATGGTGTGAATGGAAATCCTGACTGCAGGATCTTTTAGGAAGTGGAAATGATCTTATGCACTTGTTAAGTCAATCATGAGGTGTTTAGCAAATCCAACTTACTTAGAGAATTACAAATATCTTCAGTGGCTTATGGACTTTCCATGACTATCTGAGGTTAAAAGGGCAGATTATGGCAGTCAACAACCTGCCTTAGAGCTTTTGGGAAACTGCCTTTTATAAGACGACAGATTTATCAGCATTTTCCTTCCTGCCACTGGGAAGGAAATGGGTCTGTGCTTTTGCCCAAATGGACTTGTACTAGTGAGCTTAATCTCAATAGCAGTGCACATACAGTTCTGTGTAAATTTTTGCTCACAAAACGATGTCAGTTTGCTCACACTTGGGCTGAAGCCTTTATTCTTTCAACTTGAATGGAAAATGTAATCCTCACATTAAGTGGTTGATCTATAAGAGGATCCAGGCATCTGTGTTGTCTTTACAACGATCTTACCCAGAGTTTTAGAAATATTTAGAAGCAGGTGAGTATTTTAAATCCCAAACAAGGATGGTGTTCGGTGATGTATTCTAATTAAATGCATATTTGTTTCAGAAATTCACAGCCTTGCAGATGGGATGCATTCTGGTACCCTCGTCAAAGGGTCTCTCTATCCATCTGGAAGCTGTTCAGTTAGCTGTGTTCACTCAGAATTGCATGGAAATTTACACACACACACACACACACACACACACACACACACACACACACACACACACACCTTTGGGTGCCAGCTGCAGAAATAGCCCAGTTGTATATTACTCATCAGGGAAAGGAGCAGAAAAGACTTTTGGCATTGTCAGACCAAAATAAAAAATAAAAAAGGGATAAGTTAGCACAGGCAGTTTTGTTTGTTTGTTTGTTTGTTTGTTTGTTTGTTTATTTGTTAAACATGTATAGGATAGTAGTAGTTTGTATAAACATAAGTAAAAAGTAACGATAAAAGAGGACAATAGGACAGTAGGACAGGGATGGTAGGCACAGTGGTGCGCTTAAGCACGCCCCTTACAGACCTCTTAGAAACAGGGAGAGGTCGACTGTAGACAGTCTAAGGTTAAAGTTTTTGGGGTTTGGGGAAGAAACCACAGAGTCAGGTAGTGCATTCCAGGCATTGATCACTCTGTTGCTGAAGTCGTATTTTCTGCAGTCGAGTTTGGAGCGGTTTACATTAAGTTTGAATCTATTACGTACTCGTGTATTGCTGCGGTTGAAGCTGAAGTAGTCATTAACAGGAAGGACATTTTGGTATATGATTTTATGAACTACATTTAGATCAGATCGGAGGCGACGTAGTTGTAAATTGTCTAATCCCAGTATTTCAAGTCTGGTGGAATAAGGTATTTTGTTGTGAGCGGAGGAGTGAAGGACTCTTCTTGTGAAATATTTCTGGACTCTCTCGATTATATTTATGTCTGATATGCAGTGCGGGTTCCAGACAGGTGAGCGGTATTCCAGAATTGGTCTAACAAATGTTTGTATGCTCTGGTTAGCAATGTAATGTTGCCAGAGAAGAAGCTACACAAGATTAGATTAACAACTCTTAGTGCCTTTTTGGCAATGTTGTTACAGTGGGCTCTAGCACTTAGGTCATTGGATATGAGTACTCCCAAGGTCTTTGACAGTGAGGGTCATCTACATGTTCGTTTCCTCCAAGTTTGTATTTTGTATTCTGCTTTTTTTTGCCAATGTGTAAGATAGAGCATTTGTTGGTTGAGATTTGAAGTTGCCAGTTGTTTGACCATTCTGCTACATGATCAAGGACTTTTTGAAGGGTAGCAAGATTGTCGGTGGTGTTAAATAGTTTAATATCAGCAAAGAGAGCGCAGTTGCTTATAATATGATCACAAAGATCGTTTATGTAGAGTATGAAGAGTTTTGGTCCTAGAACACTGCCTTGAGGGACACCACTGTTGACAGGAGCAGGATTTGATATAGCACTTCCTATTTTGACCACTTGTTGTCTGTTAGACAGGAACAGATTTGGTCCTTGCTTTCAGAAAGGTGCATTAGATGTGGGGGTATGGAAATACCATATACCTCAGGGCTCCTGGGATATTGGGAACATTTAAATGCCAAGTCCAATTCTCACATACAATCAAATGCTCCCCTACTCCAGATAATCGTGGCATGCAATCGCACTGAAGAATCCAATGTGCAAAACCCCAGTAAAGCATCACTCGCTACACAGATGCTTTTGCTGCTGCTATTTTCACAATCACAGCTGCCCTTTTTGAAGCCACCCGGCTCGCAGAAATCCCAGTGTGGTATTGACAAGTAGGATTTCTTTCACAAGTGTTTTTCACATACTGTTTCTCGGTGTAATTTTGTGGGTGATAAGGAGGTAAATAAAAAGCATCCAGTTCTCAGGTATGAATCCCAGCTCAGGGAGTGAGATGCTGCTTGTGCGATGTTGCGTTGATTTAGATTTATTTAAGTGATGAACTCGAAACAACAGTCCTGCATTTAGGAAATAGTGATGGTGTTCTTTCCAAATGAAAAAGGCAACATAATCCACTATAAATTTGTATACATTCTGGAATGTTTCTTAAGGGTTTCATATCTTCTTTGCAGCCTATTTGTAATATTATAGAGACTAGTGTTTTTCTTTTCAGGAGCTCTGATTCCCATTGTAACTAATAACAGGGAAGTTATTCATCTAACATTGCAAAGGCCCTATAATAAATTGGTGTGCTTTCATTTACTAACCTATCCATATCCTATGATTGTTTTAAAGGCATGTTTAACGCATGTAGTGTTTTATTTTTTTTCCTGTGAATAATTTTATTTTCTTTAATTAAAGTTTATTTCTCAACACTGTCAAACACTGCAGATGCTTTCAGATTGATGGGATGTGGACAATAGTTTATTGTCCATAATTGGTTTGTGAGATAGTCTCGAGATTATAGATGCTACTTTGCATTAAACAGAATGAACATGCATGGACTAAAACTGGCTTTGGTTGCACTGGTGACACACTGGCTAAAATGTGCCCAAACTGATCAATGAAGTCCCTACCAACAATAGAAAATGCTGCATGTAGTCGAGCTATGACGAAGGCTAATAATTTAGGATAGCCCTTTACATCTTCCCAAAAAGCATTAAACAAAAGTCTTGATTGACTGAAGTTGTGAGAGGTGGCAGAGGTGAATATATGTGGGTCCTATCTCATGATGACCATGGGGTGATGATCATAACTTTGGAACCCAACTGGTGATGACCATGGAGTGCAGAAGATTCTAATTTGTTGTGCAGTGAAGGTTGTCTGAACACATGGTTCAGTTGATAAATACATACAGGGAAGTGAAGATATTAGTTTGATTATGAACAAAAAGGCTAAAACGTTTTGCAGAATGTATGAACTGGTGTTATCTAAGCTGTTGTGGATATGTAGGACAGTAGGAATCCATCGACAGATGCAAGCAGCACTTTGGTGAATGGAAGAACCACATATGAATTTTAGGGGGAAATGTACAATTTTCTGAATCAATGGGATTCATAAATTATTCTCATACGTAACCTGATTGAATGGGTAGGAACAAAACAAGACAATGCAAAAAAAGTGATTGGGTCATTTACAGATTCTAGAGAACAGTGACAGATATGTATCTGCTTAGAAAAAGATCAGTTTGTTTTGAACATGTGAATTAAGCATAAATCTGTTCAAGTGAGGATATGAATATATATCTAAAAACACAATTAAGTTAATGTAAATTTGAATTAAGGAAGGAAAAGTGATGTTGACAGATTCTGACAGGCCATACTTTGGTAAACTCAAGAATAGACTTGAGAGAAAAATGGATATAGAAGAGAATGTTGAACAACTAGAGGAAAACAAAGAATGAATTTTGTGTGGACATATTATTAGAAAATAGATTAATCTCCCAACAGAATAAATGGAATATGAGTGTAAAATGAAGTGGGAGCTGCTTGAAACAAAGTTTTTAAAAAAAGAGTATGTGTCCCAGAGAAAGTTCAGTTACATGAATTGGAAATTTGAAAAATGACATGTGTTGGAAAAATAAAGTAAAAGGATGGCAGAATCGCAAAAAAATGCATTAAAGAGAATGATTGCTGCAAAAATTAGGATTAGAAAATGATACTGTATAATATGTTTAGAGCAGTGGTGGGTTCCTACCGGAGCTGTCCAGTGCATAGCTCCGGTAGGGAGCGGCCAATTGTGCAATTTGCGTGCGACCGCACCGGAGCCGTTTTCGCCGGTCTGTCGCACACGTTGCCATCTTTTTCTGAGAATTTTTGGGCGATTTTGCTTCTGCGCATGCATAGAAGCAAAATCACACCGAAATCTCACACACACGCGTGCGTCCCCTTGTGAGATTTTGGCGTGATTTTGCTTCCGCGCATGCGCAGAAGCAAAATCGTGCAAGGGGGCACACGCGTGTAGCAAGCGCGGACATGCCCGAAACATGGAGATGCACGCGCAGCGCACCGGCATGGGTAAGTGAGCAACCTGCCCCTGGTTTAGAGAGAAAAAGATAGGTGCAAAGAATGTCATCAAAACCAGCTAGAATCAGTTAAGAAACAAGCATGAAAATACAGACCAATTTTGATTTATATCAAGAGAAACATTAATAGTAAGGTGAATGCAGTGAGAATAGATGCTTCAGAATTATATCTGGAACAGAGGTAGGATAAAATGAATGCATGTGGGTTGAACATAAAAATAAGTGAATTGTATGAAATAATTACATTGAGGCAGTTTGATCGTATCAAGAAAATTAATGAGGATTGAATTATGGAACAAATATGTAAAAGTAGAGTGAATAGGAAGAGAGAGGAAAAGGAAGACTGGGAAAATGGTGGTTGGATAGAATGCAACCCAGTGGTGGATAAAAGTAGTAGAAAGAAGGATGGTTAGCAAGAATAAAAAGCATGGATGTCCAGGGAGGTTGGGCAAAAAGGATAAATGAAAAAGAAGTGTGTCATTATGTCAATTTTTGTACTTGCATCAAAATGTCGTATACAGGTACATGAGGGCTGGAGCTTGCATTATGATGTCGCAATGCACATTTCATCGTCTCGATAAAATCTCAACACTGCAGGCACCCATGGCATTGAAAAAAGTGACTTATGACCATTTTTCATATTTATGGTTGTTGCAACATCCCCATGGTCATGTGAGTTACATTCGGATGCTTGATGACTGACTCACATTTATGACAGTTGCAGTGTCCCGGGGTCATGTGATCACTTTTATTTACTTATTTATTTATTTATTTATTCATTCATTCATTCATTCATTCATTCATTCATTTATCGTTCTTATATGCCGCCCAACTCCCGCAGGATGACAGTTGCAGTGTCTCGGGGTCATGTGATCACTTTTATTTATTTATTTATTTATTTATTTATTTATTATTTATCTATTTATTTATTTATTTATTTATTTATTTATTTATTTATTTATCGTTCTTATATGCCGCCCAACTCCCGCAGGACTCAGGGCGGGAGTTGGGCGGGAGTTTTTGCGACCTTCTGACAAGCAAAGTTAATGGGGAAACCAGATTCACTTAACAAACGTGTTACTAATTCAACAACTGCAGTGATTCACTTAACAAATGTATTATGTCCTAAAATGGGGCAAAACTCACTTAACAAATGTTTCACTTAGCAACATAAGTTTTGGGGCTCAGTTGTGGTTGTAACCCGAGGACTACTTGTATCTGGAGTGAATATAGTGAATGCTGTTGGTGTAAACTAGATACAATTGTATTTCCCTTTCCTCTCTAATGATTTTATTCCTTCAGTTCATAATTTCTTTCTGAACTTTGCACAAGGTAGCTTACTTCAAAAGGGAATTGCATGTTGGATATATATGTATGTATATGTGCCTGTCATATAAATTAAACTTGTCACTTGTTATTTTCTAACAATGCTGCAAGTACCATAATTTGTTTTCCTATATTATTTTATTCGTGTAAAAGTAACAAATTTTAATGTCTGCTGTGTTTCTATTTTAGGTGAAAGCAGCTTCCAAATACGTGGATGTGCCTGTAAGCTTTATTTAAAATATAGCACTCTCTCTCTTTTTTTCCCCTCCTACCCGCTTTGTAATGGAAGTGATGCCTTTTTACAATGATTGCAGTGATTGGCTGTTCTCTTAATCAATGATGATAATGAGATTTTTCATCAAAAGTTTATGAGAGCTGATCCTTTTTGGATCTTTCTCTGTGATCCTTTGGAAGTCTGGTATCTCTGTCCAATAAAACATATGTTAAAAGTAAATGTTATGCGGTGAAAAATATGGAACAAAGATGATGAAAATTTGCGATGTCTTTCTATACTATACAGTCACGGTCTCTTTGTAAATTATCTGTCCCAGATCACAAAACATGATCACTCCTCTTTGAGATGTGGAAGAATTTTTAAGGACCGGTACGAATTGGCTGTAACCTGGCCTTTTTGCAAAGAGAGACCTCAAGAAGGAGATCAGAGTAAACAGAGTTTATAATGCAGTCTCAGAGACTCTAGGAAGTTCCTGTTGGATCACATTGTCATCATCACAGTATCACCTCACGGCTTGATTACTGCAACAAGCTCTACATGGGGCTACCCTTGAAGAGTGTTCGGAGACTGCAGTTAGTCCAGAATGCAGCTGCGCGAGCTGTTGTGGGTGCCTCAAGGTACACCCACACTAAGCCCATCCTTCGGCAGCTGCACTTGCTTTCGATTGGTCTCCGGACACAATTTAAGGTGTTGGTTCTTACCTTTAAAGCCCTATATGGCTCAGGACCAGTTTATCTGCGTGACCATCTGCTACTGCATTCTTCCCAGCGCCCTGTGAGATCGCACAGAGTCGGCCTCCTCCAGGTCCCATCAGCTAGACAATGTCAGCTGGTGGGTCCGCGGGGGAGGGCCTTCTCTGTAGCGGCTCCGACTCTTTGGAGCCAACTGCCGCCCGAGATCCGTACTACCCCCATCTTACTGGCCTTCCGAAAAGAGCTTAAGACCTGGCTTTTCCGGCAGGCATGGGGCCAATGACCCGAAGATGTGGTCTTGTTAGATCGGCCCATGTATGCATGTTGGAGTGAAAGTTCTTTTTAAATAATGATTGCATTTCTTAATATGTTTTTTTTAATTGTTTTTACTGATTGCTGTTTTTATACCCTACTGTGAGCCGCCCAGAGCCCCTCTGGGAGTTGGCCGGCTTAGAAATTTTAATAAATTCAAATTCATTGTCAACATCTTGAAGTAGGGAAGGTTTCCAAGGCTGACATGGTGGCAGGCTAAGCATGGGATCAGCCTGGAGGAAAAGGCATGTGAGGTCAAAGAAGGAAACAGGGAGGTAATTCTTCATTTTGGATGGAAGAACATTACTCTGTAAAAATCAAGGCAGAGCATAACAATGCCGTTGTGGAAACCCTTGAGCTCCTAACAAGGAACAGCAACTCAATTAGGCTTTCAAAACCAGAGAAACTGGCACTAGATCGATTCTCATTGTTATTCCTGGGTACAAATCTGATGGGCCTCTTTCTTTACCAGGAGGCTTCCTTGGGTTTTATGTCCTTTCTTCTAGGAATGACCAAGTAATTGGAGAGGTCCTGAAATACAGTAAAGCCTGACATAACATTGTTTGAAATGAATAAAAGCTCTGCATCAGAATCTAGACTTAGCAGGTGCTCAGATGTTTAAAGTGGTAGACAAACAAAGCTAGAATGAGTGGGCCGAAACGGAATTATGTTTGTTTTACCTTCCACGGCAAACAGTTCCAACAGCTTGATTTACTGTTGCACAATGTAATAAGAAATGATTGCTGTTACTGTTATTATTAGTTTATTTTTATTTATTTTGTTTGTTTGTTTATCAATCAATCAATCACATTGCTATCCCATCACTAAAAAAAACAGCTTAGCAGTTTGCATAGAATATAAAACCAAATAAAACATCCATGCTATAAGCTTCCATACAAGGGAGGAGGAGAAGGAATTTCTGAACTGTTGCAAAGTCTTGGTACAGATCAAAAGGAAAGCATAGTAATCAATTTCATCCAATAAAATTAATGCACAACTTGATCATCAATCCAACAAATGAAATATTTACAACTAAGACAGGTGTGTCAAACTCGCGTCATCACAGCACCGTCATGTGACATATCGCAACTTTTTTCCCCTTCGCTAAACCGGGCGTGGGCGTGGCCAGCACATGACGCATCTGGCCCATGGGCCCTGAACTAAGGCAAGATAAACACAACATCCATATGTATTGAAAGTCATATATATTGACACTCTATAATACTGCAGAGTCTATATTCAACCCAAAGCCAATATACCCTAAAAGCTACCTACCTTAGAAAGAGTTGACTAAAATAACCTTTTTAAAGGTCATCCAATTTTCACAGAGGCAAAGCAGAAGAGGGAGCTGATTTCAAAGGTGCTGGGCCTTCTCCAAAGACTTGGGGAATGGGAAAAGAAAGACAATGGTGCCTAGAGAAATGTGAGGACCAAGCATGTTGTAGGGAATGAATAAGGGGAGACTGTAAGAAAGACCTTGGGAGCCTGGGCAAAGAGATACTGCCAAGGGAACAGCCAAATAAGAGATAGCATAGCCCAGAGTTGGATAGCAGATAGGGCAAGAAGCTGAGGCTGTAAAGCAAGTGTGTGTGTGTGTGTGTGTGTGTGTGTGTGTGTGAGAGAGAGAGAGAGAGAGAGAGAGAGAGAGAGAGAGAGAGAGAGAGAGAGAGAGAGAGAGAGAGAGAGAGAGAGATTGTACTTTCATGCTTACAAAATTGATGTCGACCACACAGGGTAAACCAGATAGGAATCACAACCACATGAGCTAATTCTACTTTATTGTAGAAGCTATATTGACAGACTCATGCAAGTGTGAGAGTGCAAATTTCTCTCTGTCTTCTTTACAGCCCCATCTTGAATGTGTTAACTGTCACTTTAATATTTATTTTCCTAAACAGCCTTTTAACTTTAAGGCAGAAATAATTTTTGAGGGGGAAATGGTGAGTGGTAGATTATAATAATATAATGTAATGTAATATAATATAATATAATATAATAATATAATATAATATAATATAATATAATATAATATAATATAATATAATATAATATAATATAATATAATATAATATAATATAATATAATATAATATAATATAATATAATATAATATAATATAATATAATATAATATAATTAATATAATACCATACCATACCATACCATACCATACCATACCATACCATACCATACCATACCATACCATACCATACAATACAATAGTTACTTTGCAGAAAAGTCTTCAACCTGGTCTTTTATATATATATATATATATATATATATATATATATATATATATATATATATATATATATATATATATATATATATATATATATATATATATATATATATATATATATATATATATATATATATACACATGTATATATGTATATATGTATATATATATATATATATATATATATATACACATATATACATATATATATATACATATATATATATATATATATATATATATATATATATATATATATATATATATATATATATATATATATAAATATAATTTTGCAGAAAAGTTGAAGACTTTTCTGCAAAATAACTTTATTATTCCTTTTTTAAAAATAAAAAATAAATGGTGCTGCAGCCCATTATTTAGAGCTTGGATTAGATTGCAAAGAGTCCTCAAAGATCTCAGGCAAAGCACTCTGCATATCTGAAATTAACATTTAAATTAAGTTAAAGTGCAAGTTAAATTAAGTTTAAGTTGGAGTCAGGGATTATGATTGTTAAAGCGGGAGACAATTGCAGGCGTTTGATTTTGAGGATTTACAGATAAGAGCCCCTGCTCTAAATTTTCATTTCCAAATTGTGTGTACATATATCCATATTTATTAAGATGTGCACAGAAAGTAAAGATAAATTATATAGACTGTGGCTGAGTGGGAAATTTCCTTCAATATATCTTTATGGGAAAAAGGCAGGGAAAAGTTAAATATGTTTTATATGCCTTTGTTTTATTTTTTCATTTGTCCTAAATGTTGATTTTTATTGTATAATGTTACACATCTCTTCATCTAAAATATGTCCTGCTCACTCATAAAGCCCAGTGAGATATTCCTGATATTATCCTATTTTAGCTTCACAACCACTCTTTAAAGTAGAGTGAGATGGAAGATAAAGACCTCCAGCCCATCCACTGAACATTACAAGGAAGCAAAGTTTGGCAGCCATTTTCCTCTAGTCCAAATTCAATTTTTTTCCCCTACTTGGGCAGGGTAATCTTGCAGAAAAAGCCATCTTAGCAATTAACTCAGTATTAATAATTGCTTTGCATACAAGGAAGGAAAGTAAACCAGAACACCATGGCTTAGGCATGTTAAAATCACATTTCCAATATTGTCATTTTTCTAGCTCAGCAGATTTTTTTAAAATGACAATAAAGACCTCTCTTCCTGTAATATCAAAAATCCTCTCCTCCTTTATGCATGCGCAGATGCAGAAATATCATCCTTAAAGAGGAAAACGAAGAAAGTAGTAGAGAATTGGAATTATTTATCTTGTTTCACAGCTAGATTTTTTTTTAAAAATTATTTATTTATTTATTTATTTAAATGGATTTATATGCCGCCCAACTCCCAGGGGACTCTGGGTGGCTCACAACATGTCCAGTCCATTTATCAATATAAAAAAAGACACAACAATTAAAAACTGCAAAAATTAAGAAGAGCATCTAACATTCATAATCAAGGGGGGAGACCCATATCTGGTCTGGTTGGTCTCACTTTCACCCCGCCTGCCGGAAGAGCCAAGTTTTTATTGCTTTACGGAAGGCCAGCAGGGTGGGGATAGTCCTGATCTCTGGAG
This sequence comes from Diadophis punctatus similis, assembly GCA_023053685.1. NCBI lineage: Eukaryota > Metazoa > Chordata > Lepidosauria > Squamata > Dipsadidae > Diadophis > Diadophis punctatus. Next base: position 227,532,840 of record JALIGW010000002.1, read on the forward strand.
GAAGCTGGTTCCAAAGGGAGGGAGCTCCCACAGAGAAGACTCTCCCCCTCGGCCCCGCCAACCGGCATTGCTTGGTCGATGGGACCTGGAGGAGACCAACTCTGTGGGCCCTAACCGGTCGTAGGGAGGTATGCGGCAGGATGCGGTCCCGAAGGTAACCTGGCCCTGAGCCATGTAGGGCTTTAAAGGTTAAAACCAACACCTTAAATTGGATCCGGAGACTAATGGGCAACCAATGCAGCTGGCGGAGGATAGGTGTTACGTGGGTGTATCTAGGTACACCCACCACAGCTCGCGCAGCTGCATTTTGCACCAATTGCAGTCGTCGGACACTCTTCAAGGGTAGCCCCATGTAGAGCGTGTTGCAGTAATCCAGCCGGGAGGTGATAAGGGTGTGAGTGACTGTGAGAAGTGCCTCCTTCTCCAAGTAGGGTCGCAATTGGTGCACCAGGCGTACCTGTGCAAAGGTCCCCCTATACCACCCATCTCCCCTACAAGATGACTCTGGGAGGCTTATCATTACCGCCTTGGGTTTACATCATCTCTAGGTTAGCTGTGCCATTCCGTCTGCCCTTTTGAATTGCCAATATTATGAATGGGAAACTCTCCCCCACCCTACCAACATACGTACCAACACACATAAATAAACTCTTTGCAGAAAGAAGCAAGCTGCAGCCAAAATTGGGCGTTCCAATCTAGGCAAAAGCTTTGCTCTTTTATACCAACCAACCAACTATTTTCCTGTCTAATTCTGGAAAGTTGGTTGCTGAGAATTAAATAGTTGCAGCACTAATCCATTTGTTGTTGTTGTTGTTGTTGTTGTTGTTGTTGTTGTTGTTGTTGTTATTATTATTATTATTATTATTATTATTATTATTATTATTATTATTATTATTATTATTATTATTATTATTATTATTATTATTATTATTTACACCCTTAGTTCACTTGCTGGAAATTGCCTTGAAAAAATATCATCATAATATTGTACTGTATATTGTTCTCATTGTTGGTTTTTTTTTTAATTAATACCTTGTCATTGTTTCAGTAGGTGTTAAAAATGTTACTGGCATCTTAGAGCCAATCATTGCCCTTTACTTGATAATTGTAATTGTATTTCTATGTTTATATACGCAAACATGCGCGCGCGTGCACGTGCACAAATGTGCATGCGCGCACGCACACACCCCAAGATACGCACACATCTTCCTACTGCTTCTCAAACTTCCTAATTTTCACCCAGCAAATGGGTGTTAACTAACTTCAATTTACAGTGGATGACAATCGCATCTCATTGAGAAATGATACTTTGTGATCTGCAGTAAAACACAATAATAAAAAGTAATGACACCCGTTATTATGAAACCTCCCATGTGCCACCAACATTTAAGATTTGTGTGGCAGCGTTTATAATGACTCTTATTTTAGCATTTTAATGGGTTTCCTTTGAGATGAATTTGATTCCGTTATATCAAAGCATGTAACTTACTTAGTGATTGGTTTTCCCCCCCCCCCAAATTTTTCCACCCGTATTAGCTTCTGGTGAGCGTAATACAAACTGTCACAATCATCACATATCTTGCAAACTTTATACATTCAGATTTAAGGGAATTTGGTGTGTTGTAGCTTCACAGGAATGGCAGGAGACGAATGGAGCAGTTTTATACTTGCTTACTCAAAAGGCAGTCTTGCTGTTTTCAGTAGGACTTATTCCCACACGGAAGGTTGCAAATGCATTGGAAATACGTTTACAACAAAAAACTAATCCAAATTAGCTAGAATTAAAGGTCTGTTACCTTCATTGGGCTAAAGTAAGGCATCTCATTTCCATCAGCATCTATATACACTGGCAACCTACATCTATCACTTGAATGTTTTTGACAGGTAGGTGATAGATTTTGGGGTGGTGGGGGGAGAGAAAATATAGCAATAACTCCAAACGATATTTTCTTTTTAAATATATGTGTTTGATTGGGTACTCAAAACTGAATATAAAACTTATTTCAAGAACCTTTGGCCCGTTAGATTTGAATAGGTCTGAGGGTTCCCTTTTTCATATTAGAGTAGAGAGGATTTTCTTGGAAAAGGTTATTCTAAAGAGGTGACGATGAAGCCACATGGGTTGTCTTTGCGCTAATTAGGTCAGGAAGAGGAGGAAGGAGTGAGAGAGACAGAAAGAAAGAGAGATTTCAGCTATGCAAACCAATACTTAGGAGGTGCTTTAGCTGCCTGCTACACACAGCAGAAAGATTTTTCTGAATCCCAAATAAGTCTCAATGTGTCAACTAGAATAGGTCCCTCGGCTGTAATGGGAAGGGAAATAGAAAAAGGAGAATATAGTGAAAGATGCTCACCACTGAATAAACAGACTGTGTTGAAGCGATGCCAGGTTCATGCTTCTCTCCTCCTTGTTTCCTTTTTAATTTCCTCTCCTTCTCACTCTTTTTCTCCCTACAGAAACCAGGGATGGACGTTGCTGATGCCTACGTGACCTTCGTTCGCCATTCTCAGGACATTCTGCGTGATAAGGTCAATGAGGAGATGTATATAGAAAGGTTATTTGATGTAAGTAAATGCCCCCTCCAGCTTGGAGATCCAAGAGGGAGAGCTGCAAAATGTGACAAAATGAGACAGGAGGATAAGTCACATTTTGAGAGAAATGATTAATGATAGTATTCTCTTTTTTTCCCCTTTTTTGTTGTTTTCTCTTTATTTTTGAAGGAAATTTCTGTGTTTTTTTTTCCTTTTTTTCTGAATGATACTCAGCTTATCTGCTACTTGTCTGCTCTAATGCCTTACTCGAAGCCACTTTGACTTACTTTCCCTCTGTTTAGATTTTAGGGTAAGAGCACCTTAAATCAATGCTTGTCACTCTGACCTAAGAATGTATCAGCCGTTTTTCTTAGCCTTAAAGTCCTGTTTCCCAACTGGGAGAGAAGGTGAACATTCAGGGAAAAAGTGCGTTTGTGATCTGATTGCGAGTAAAACTTTTTGCTGAAGGACCAGCAACTTTAACCATGATTTGACCCATTTTTTTTCAAAATTTAAAAACGAACATACATTATTATTATTATTAGTAGTAGTAGTAGTAGTAGTAGTATTAATATTCTTATTAATAGAGACAGTTGTGATTTGGAATGTAGTTGTATGGCTTTCGATTCAAAATTAGTTTGAAAATATTGGAATGTTTCTGTATCCATTTTTCCAATCCGTATAAATAAGGTTAATTTTGAGGTTGGATGCAATTCCAACTGTGAAAGAGGATGTAGCACCCAATTATTTTAAAGAATTAACTATGATTTTATTTGAATGTCATGCATTTCACAGTTTCTTCGCCTTTCTGATGCTTTTTCCCCCTCTAGAATACACTTTTTTTTGTCCTGACAGTAATTGTATAGCCTAGCATTCCAACTTACAGCAGGTGCTTAATATTCTTGCTCCTGTCACTTGTTAGGAATGCATGTTTCTTTGTGTATGTGTTTGTGCAATTGTACAATCATCTGCCTTTGTCTTTGCTATCCGTGCTCTAAGTTCTCTGCCCTCCCCTGTCTTCTGGTATCCCAATTTAGATTCTCTGCAGGTTTGTTTTACCTGTTTTCTTGCTTACATTGGATTGAAAAGCTGTTTGTCTGCCGTGTCCACCTTCCCCAAATTTTCCCAGTTCCTCTTATGATTGATTCTCGTCTTTATTCCCATTTTCCTTCCCACTGAAGCCTCTTCCAACTGCATAATTATCTTTGTTCAGTCCTCTCCCCCCCCCGCAAGATTAAAATGGAACTTATCTCCCATGTCAAATGTTTTATCACATTATATCAAGTGGCATGAATTGGAGTCAAATAATCTTCCTGTGTATATCTACTAGCATGACCCATATCCATCGAGAATGCCTCACTCATGCACAAAGCTCCCCAGAGATTCCTTTCCTCTTAAGATACTTTAAATGTGAGACGCAAATCACCTTTCCACTTGAGGCAATCCTTTTCTTTCGGTTACAGACTCGCTAGCCCTCTCCGCATCTCCCTGTAAAAATTCTGCGGTTAGCAAAACATTTCCAAGGATTGTTCTTTTCAGGGGTAACCTTTGCACTGAACATTTTCCAGTTTGTATCTCAGCCAATTGCCCTGAACTTCTCAAATGGAATAAGTATCTGAAATATTTTGGTTCAATCACATCACAGCCGTATCACGATATGTATTAATAAGTGCCTTGGGTACCATTTATATAGAGGAAAAGAAAGGCTGTTTAATAAGTAAATGTGTTTTTATCTAGACACCCTCTTGGCAGAACAGGAACTGTGTTACAAAAGGTAATTGAGGCACATCTACAAACCATATTATAGACCCCATAGGAAGATATGGGTATACACTGGACAACACCCGGGTTAGAGCCAGGGGTGGGTTCCTCCCGGTTCGGACCGGATCGCTCAAACCGGTAGCGAAGCGCTGGTGACATCACTGTCGGTGCCGGTCTGTGCACACCACAATCTTTTTTTTTATTTTGTGTGAATTTTTCCCCTTCCGCGGCTTGAAAAAGGGCCCGCCCACCCGCCCGTCCACGGGTGAATTCTGACCTTTATTTCTGCACCCGAAGCACAGCTGATCAGCTCCTCAGCTGTGTTTCGGGCTCATTCCTGCTTCTGAGCATGCGCGGAAGCCAGATCGCACGAGGGGACGCGCGCAAAACGTCGCGATGCGAACCAGTGGCGAAGGTAAGTGGAACCCACCCCTGGTTAGAGCCACAGTTTGTGTCCCTTTTGAGGAAGATTTCCAAAAAAGTGGTAAAGCATAAAGAGGGAACCTGTGGCTCTTGAAATGTTTATAGGGGTGTCTGCAAAGAGGGAGTCAAATAAAGTCAAAATGGAAGCCACAACCATACAAAACCCCAGCCTTTTTTTCATACATTGTTTTTTTAAAAAGGAAGGAGTTTTGATCACACGGTTGGGATGACCATCTTGATGTTTTTGTTCCCATCCTGTGGACATCTCTCTGAATGTTGTTTGAATGAAGACTCCCAACTGCCCCATTATGGCAATGGTAGAGGATCACTGAGAGCTTTATTTGAAGCTCCATTGTATGGGCTTGATTGTACTACTAAGAACCATGCCTATAATATTCTTGCTGTTCCCTTTAGAGAATAAACACCTTGCCCATTCAGGTCCTTGCTTTTTGTAAAATCCAAAAACATCCATTATATACACAAGACTTCACTAGAGAGGGACCACTTTCCTGCAAAAATACTGAGGTCTTTTTGCCCCAAACCCTTAGTTTTTAGTTCACACACACCGTGGTGATGTCTGGTCTGCAGAAATATAGTAAATACAATAATTCCCAGTGTCTCATCATTTCCCAGTCACCATCTTGTTTGAGAAAGCACAACTAATCATTACATTCTTTTTATCATGGTATACTGGTTTCATATGGATTTTGGTTGTTGCTACTGGAGATGACATAAGCATTTTCACCTTCAGCTTTCACAGGATGCAAGAATTCATCCTTCTCTTGATATCCTTAAACAGACTTTGTCCAGCCCTGTCCAGGTATTTGGCTTACAAGTTCCACTAGTGCCTGCTGAGTGACAAATGATCAAAGATCTGGAGGGTATCAAGTTGAATGAAGCCATTTTAATGCCTTATGAACCTGGCCGATTGACAAAGTTGGCTTGGCTTATTTCAGAATCAGAAACGCCAAAGCAACAACAAATGTTTATTCTCTCTTCTCTTTCCATTTGATTCTTTCCTGCCTGGAATATTTTTAAAATGGCATTTTATTAATATTGTTGTTAATACATTTACTGAACTGTTAATTTGCTTTTATTCCTAAAATCATCCACTTTATACTGCATAATACTCATTTCCTGTACAAAGCCTTGTTCCTATGGGTTAGAATAGCAGGATTATTCTTAATGAATATTAGCATTTGCAGGAAAGTATTTACGGTAAATATTACTGTGCAGTCCTCCCTTGAATCACATTTGTTCTGTAACTTAAATATATTATGGAAAAAAGCCATTAAAATTTTGGTTCTGATTACTGGAGGACATTGTGAAGGTCTACAATCAGCAGCTAATAAGGGTCATTTTATCTTCCAAGAACTGTTTATTGAATACAACAATTTTTTCTTATCCATTAAAATTCTACCCACAGAGAAGGGGTCATGAGAAAGAAAGGATCATTTATAATATACAGTTGTAGTTTAGGGCCAGATATGTCCATCCATATATTTATATGCTGTGCCTTGAGGATGTATTTTCACTGTATACACTGATGATTTAAATTCTGTAAGGTAGTTTAACATCTTCCATTACCTAGACAGAATTCTGATCCCATATGGTAGCTAATGAATCCCACTATATTATCAAGGCCTCATCTTAAATCAGGTCCTATAACTTTACATAAATGGGTAAGAAATCAGAATTTGGTAGAGATGCAGTTTCTTTGTGGTCCATTAGGCATCTACGGATGAAACCTGAGGTTGGGGAGAAACCTGAGGTTGGGGAGAAAACCATTTTATTTTTCTTTGGTTTTAGTTGAACAGCAAGACTGGGAACCTAATATATTTCCTCAGTACAAACTAAATTCTAAGCATTGAAAACATATTTGTTCATCTTGGTCTACAATGTCCATCAAGCATTGGTTTCCCCCCCCCCACCCTTCCCATTTCCTATCCTTCTTCCTATCAACATGGGAGATTCAGTATGGACTTTTTTTTTGCAAAAAAAACCCTAGGAAATTGTCTACAACAGGGATCTACAACTCCTGGGCCACTACCAACTCGCAACCTGTACGGAACTGGACACAGGTGGTGGGCAAGCACATGTGGCAGCCATCTTGCACTTGTGGTAGCCACCCGCTTTCCCTCACATGCAAAGCTCCCCTCACACGAGCAACAATGACTTGCCCTAGCTCCCCTTGTGCGAGTGATGGTTGTCTTGCGCTCCTGCGCAAAGCTTCCATTGACACAAATGGAGCTGCCCACATTCACGCACACCTACCTTCCACTCGCAAGGAACTATCCTCTCCCCCCACCGGCCAGGCCGACAAGCCAAAATGGTTGGGGACCGCTGGTCTACAATCCTACTTTGGAAGTGAAATCGAGCTCTGTTTGACAATCTTGATTGGTAAAGCCTGATTGGCTTTAAACCACAAACTCCTGACCCAGTAGTTGTGTAGGTTGTGTTTCAATACATCAAGGAAACTCTTTTCAAACGAACTCTAAAACCACACAGTGGGTAAGAGGGAAAAGCTGCTCAGGTTGGTCTCTTATTCACATGTCAATAAATCAGTGTGGACCGTTTATATGTTCATAAATAAATCATAATTTATTGATTACATTTTTGTGTCACCAATAAGGTGACACTGGGCAGCTTACAAATCATAAAAAGAGAAAGAGAAAAGCAATTAGAACTATGCAAATTAAAAATTTAAAACTCTGGGGAAAAAAGCAGACACAAGGAGATGGACAGCACGGGGATAAGGTCTTCTTACCCCATCAGCCACTTCCAGTGGTGAACAACCTCTTCGAGGCCCCAAACCAACAGGCAAAATCAAGTTTTAACAACCTTCTGGAAGGCCAAAAGTGTGGGAGCAGTTCTCACCTCCAGTGGTAGGGAGTTCCACAGGATCTGGACCACAGTGGAAAGGGCTCTTCTCCTTGATCCCCATCTTCTGGAATTCCTTAGCAGACAGATCCGTTGGGGTGAGATGACTCCTCAGATACCCTGGACTCATGCCATATATTTAAATGCAAACTATATTGTAGCCAATTTTGTGTAGTGGTTAAGGCATCAGGCTAGAAACTGCCCTGGGCACAAAGCCAGCTAGATGACCTTGGGCCAGCCCCTCTCTCTCAGCTCCAGGAAGAAGGCAATGACAAACCCTTTTCAAAAATCTTGCCAAGAAAACTGCAGGGACGAGTCCAAGCATCTGCCAAGAGTCAACCCTGATTCAAAGGCACTAAAGAAAAATTATCTTTTAAAAAAAAACCAGATTGCATCTCCCTATGTTTATATAGAGGCAACAAAAAGAATGTATCTTTGCAGATGCTGCTGCATGCTAACAATGGTGCAGATATATACTGTGCATATACCTATACATATACAAGTGCATTGCTACATTACGCCTTAATGCATAATGTAGAGCAGAATCACTAGAAGAATCCAAGGGTAGGTGAACAGTGCAGTGAGGCTATAGCACCAAGGGAAGTTCATTTCCCATTGCAAATAGTAGCTACAAGACTTCCTTTCTGAACATAGACCATTGCAATTCAGAGTTTCCTTAATTCAGTTTGCTCTCTCGTTCCCCTTTCTTCCAGGAAAGAAAAATTAGCAGTTAAAGGCCAACTACACGATTACTGTCACATCTAGTTCTCCTTTGCACCACCCTTGACTCTGAAAAAAATCTCAATCACCACTAATACTGTCATGAAAACCACTGTATTCATTAACAGCAGTGCAAATCCTTTGACTAACTGGGACCACATGCAAAACATCTGCATTTGAATCATCAAAGCAGCCACAACTTTGGCCAGGTTCACACGCCTGCTTTCAAAGGTGCTCCTGTCTATCTGCCCAAGAGAAGTAGATGTGTGTGGATCAGTGGTGGGTTCCTACCGGTGCGGTCCACTCTACCGCACCGGTAGTGGCCGGCCGATGACGTAATGTGTGTGCGACAATGGTCCATCGTCTTCACCGGTCCATCGCGTGTCGTCATCTTTTTTTCAGAATTTTTGGGCTTTTTTTGCTTCCTGCGCATGCGTGGAAGCAAAATCTCACGAGGGGACACGTGCGCGCGCAAGATTTCAGCGGTTTTTTGCTTCCATGTATGCACGGAAGCAAAAAAATCAGCGAAATCACACGTGTGTGCGCGTCCCCTCACAAAATTTTGCTTCCGTGCATGCGCAGAAGCAAAATCGCATGAGGGGCATGCGTGCATAGCGTGAGTGCATAGCATGTGCACGCACACACAAAACATGGAGATGCGCATGCAGCGCACCGGTAGCAACTTCAAGAGCAACCCGCCCCTGGTGTGGATGCTCATGTAGCAAAATCCAGGAGACCTTCTGAGGTAGCCACGGGATTTTAGAAAGACACATCTTTAACCGTTCCCAAAATAAAACTTGATCTGCACTCTCAACGGATTCTAAAGCACCTATCTCAAACGATTTGCAGTGCTCTAATATCAGTACTGCAGATATATAGCATTATGAATATGGAAAACAGGCCACAAAGTACAGGGAAGTAAGTCATGAAGCCGAGCCTCTAGATTTCATAGGATATTGATTACAGAATCCACAAATGGTGCAGATGGCCTTTCTAACTCCTCAGTCCAGACGATTAATTCTATAGCCTGTCCCTTGCTCAAACATACTTCTTAAAAGAAAAAAGAGCATGTTTTCTGATATGAGAAATCAAATCATCCACTGAAGCTCCTAAGAATGCAAAGATCTAAACAAAAATTAATTTGTTTCCCTTCTTATATTCCTTGAAGACACAAGCCTGTCCAAGCAGAAGATCAGGATTAAGGCAGATGTGCTTACCAGCTAGCTCATCTGCTTAAGTCTGGCAGGCTTCGAGATCAGTGATTAAAAAACCAACTCGAACTTTGATGAGATCCACAGTCCCCGTAATATGCACTCCCTGATTGCTTTCTTTGATAGCCCCCCACCCCACCCCACCCAGCCCGTCTGCCTAAACCGGAAGTAGGAAGCATTTGACTGGAGATGATAGGCGGATTATATGGGTCAATTATACCCTTAATCTGCCTTCTCTGCAGAGATTAAATGTTCATAGATTGACTCTGTGTATTTGGCTTGCTCTGAGTAGTTACCAGATCAGGAAGGTTGCCCTTACTGAAAAGTCTGGTAAGAACTTAATCATGCAATGATAGGCTGCTGATACGAGGAAACTAACTGCTCTGTGCTTCTGGAGAAGGATTGATTTACCATTTCACCGCTGCTTCCTAGAATCAGTTGTATAACATGGGCCTAGATATGCTAACAGAATAACAGAGTTGGAAGGGACCTTGGAGATCTTCTAGCCCAACCCCCTGCTCAGACAGGAAACCCTATGCCCTTTCAGACAAATGGTTGTCCTGATCTCTTCTTAAAAACCCCCAATGTTCAAGCAACCACAACTTCTGGAGGCAAGTCATTCCACTCTTTGATTGTTCTAACTATTAAGAATTTCTCCTTAGTTCTAGGTTGCTTCTCTGCTTGATTAGTTTCCATCCATTGCTTCTTGTCCTGCCTTCAGGGTGCTTTGGAGAATAGGTTGACCTCCTTTTCTTTGTGGCGGCCCCTTAGATATTGGAACACTGCTATCATGTCACTCCTGGTCCTTCTAGAAATACCTGCTGTGTATTCCCATTAATGTGTGTGCGTGTGTGTGCGTGCACACATACATTCTCTTTATGAAAAAGCCACTTGGAAAATAATTTACCATGCAAACGCAGGATAAGAAAAAGGAGGAGAGAGCTATAACCAATCCAATGGAGAGGATGAGTTAGTTACTTCCTAGATGATAAAGCTGTTTCCTGTGTTTAAAGGAAGGTATAATTTAGTGTGACAGTGGTATCCTGTTATACAGTATAAGCATTTTATTTCAGAAATGATTTTTTTTTCTGACTGAACAAAATGGGGCTGCTTTGTGGATTAGTAGAGGGAAATAAATAAACACCACAATAAATTGAACTGTCTAGGTGGCCTGCTTCTCATTTGCCCAGCTACTTCCCTTTAACAAAAAAATAAATGCATGCTCAGAAGCTCTTCAGATGGTGGTGAAGGAACCAGCAGTGTCTACAAACAGTGCTTTGTAGAGCAGTGTAGAAACAATGCTTCACAACAACTTGACTGAAGTGAAGTATTCCTTTTGGGTTCACATGTGTTAGAGCCTCAGAATATACTTATTGCTAAGAGATTGGACCTGACCCAAATTCAGGTCTACTACTCTCATTGATAGCTGTTGAAGATCTTTACTTTAAGGAGAATATTTGTAGTTCAGGGTTGAAATGAAGGGTCCTTGGTGCTCTCTGAGCTTTCTTGTTTTCTTGCAGATGTTTCATTAGCCAAACTAGGTAACATCATCAGTGTTTGTTGAAAGCCAGCTGGGAAGAATACAAATGGTGAGCATGTGACCCCCAGGACAGTGCAACTATCATAAATAAATGCCAGTTGCCAAGAGCCCAAATGGGGATGCTGCAAGGGTTGTAAGTGTGAAAATTGGTCATAAGCCAGGTTTATTTTAGTGCCATTGTAACTTTGAATGGTTATTAAACAAGCCAAGGACCACCCCTAATTCCAGGTGCAGCAGAAAAGTAAATATACTTGTGTCCCAAAGAATGACACTGTTAATCATGGGGCCCAGTGTATACCCAGTGTATACCTGTGGTGGCGCAGTGGTTAGAATGCAGTACTGCAGGCTACTTCTGCTGACTGCTGGTTGCCTGCAATTTGGCAATTCGAATCTCACCAGACTCAAGGTTGACTCATCCTTCCATCCTTCCGAGGTGGGTAAAATGAGGACCCAGATTGTTGGGGGGCAATATGCTGACTCTGCAAACCGCTTAGAGAGGGCTGTAAAGCACTGTGAAGCGGTATATAAGTCTAAGTGCTATTGCTATTGCTATTTTGCTTAATCATATTGGATGGGCAGAAATAATTGGAGATAAGTCTACCCTTAAAATAGCAAGGTGCTATGCCACGAAGAGCTTTAAAGGTGATAGCAAACACCTTGAATTGCACCCAGTAACCTGTAACAAGGGGTGGGTTCCTCCCTGTTCGCACCGGATCGCCCAAACCGGTAGTGACCCGCTGGTGATGTCACTGTCGGTGATGGTCCGTGCGCGCCGCCATCTTTTTTTGGGGGGGGGTTTACGAATTTTTCCCCTTCTGCTGTTTGAAAAAGGGCCTTCCCGCCCGCGGGTTAACACTGACCTTTATTTCTTTGCCCGAAGCACAGCTGATGAGCTCCTCAGCTGTGTTTCGGGCTGATTCCTGCTTCTGAGCATGCGCGGAAGCAAAATCGCTCAAGGGGACGCGCACGCACAAAAGTCGCGATGCGAACCGGTGGCAAAGGTAAGTGGAACCCACCCCTGCCTGTAACCAATGCAACTCAAGAAGCAACAAGGCCATATGAGCACAATGCCAATGCCCCCATCCTTGCCCAAGTCACTGCATTCTGAACCAGCTGTATCCACCATCTGAACTAAGTATTAGCTAGGAAGGAAAAGCCTAGAGTTTAAACTGCGGGACATAAACCTACTGAAAAAGCTTTGATTTCTTTGTACTGCAGAGAAGAAATAAACATATACTGTTTATTCTTAGCAGCAGGAAGGAATCTAATCTAAATGGCTTCGCACTGGAAAGTTTTCTACTGAGTAAGTTTTTTCCTGAATGTGGGCTTAAATACCTGGACAGTGACATTTAACCAGCAAGCTGTGATAGCTGAAGCCTGACAGCTTGATTCCCTCTCTTTTGTTCTGAGATGACTTAGAGATCAAGGCTTAAACTCTGGCTAACACACTTTTTGCAATTTTCTAAAAGTTGATCAAGTCACTAGTGCTTCTGAATCTGAATAAATAGCAACCCAGGTGGGCTAGTTAGCCCACATGATAAACCAGTTCATCCAGCAAAAGCTTTGGGACACAGTTGTGACTTTGTAACTGAACTATCACATGCAAATGTCAGAATGCAATTCCGTGGTAGTCAACCTTGTTTGTAATATTGTTCCTTTGATTCCATATTGTGGCTTTTCCATCCCTGCAAAAGCCCCATGTGTTCATTCAAGACATTTCCTAGAATTATGATTCAAATCTTAACTTATTTTTTGGAAGGTTGTGTTTCAATTATTGGAGATAAAACTCCCCTTATCATCTGCCCTTTATCCACAATCAAAATCGAAAAAGGGATAACCGATACTTCTTTGGAGCAATAATTTGCTGCTATATAAACTATCAGCAAGATAGTTGACCTGATCTTTTATCTATTGCAAAGTTTGCTTATAATACCCCTATTTATACTGCACTTCCATTCAGCTATCAGTATATCTTTGTCCAAGCTGTCAAATGCTCCCTGGATCTCAACTGTTCTAAGGACCTTGTTAGGTTCACGCTTAAATGACGAGACGAGTCACAGCAACAGTTCAGCACTTTATTTCTATCCAAGCTGTAGCAAATACTGAATGCCGGCAGGCTACAGGCAAGCCGCTTTTAAGAGCTTGCCTGAAGCCGGTCAGCCACTGACAGCCGTTTAAAACTCCCGCCTCTGGCTTATCCAATCAGCGGCCAATAAGCAAATTATCCAACGTACATCTGTACGTAACAGACCTCCTATTTTCTTCCAAAAATTTTAGTGATTTCTTAAGAAGAATTAGATCATGTATCCTACAAACACTTGGCTAATTGTTATTGTCAAGAAAGCACCTCCTTGTTTGAGGCTACATATAGTTTTCTACCAAATTTCCTCCTGCCATATGACCATCTTAAGACATCAGATGCAAGTTAATTGACATTAATTAAGCTGTACCAGTAATTGTTCTGATTAATCATCTAGGGTTTTGCTTGCATCTTCCAGCTACTCTGAAAGTTGACTCACCATTTTCCCTTCATCCTGAAATATTTTCCTTGGGTCTTTACAAATTTCTGTTCCATTTAGGGGGCTGGTGGGAAGGAGGAACTATTTAAGTTGGACAATGTTGAGCTGTCTCAGGACTGGAGGGCCAGATCGATATATATGAATTGGCAGGAGGACTACCCTATCAACCTTTCTTGGATTGTAACTGATGACATTTACCCACATATCTCCTTCAACAATAAGATCAGAAACCTCACAGAAAAAGAAAATGCAAGGACATGTTATATTGATTAGGAAAAAAAACCCTTAGGAAGCCATACCAAAAGAGCTTCAAGAACTACAAATATTTATTTATTTATTTATTTAATTTATTTATTTATTTTGTTTGTCAAACATGTACAAGATAGCGGGTATAGGTATAAACATAAACATAAGCAAAGTTAGTACAGATAAATGAGGACAATAGGACAGTAGGACAGGGGCGGTAGGCACGATGGTGCGCTTATGCATGCCCCTTACAGACCTCTTAGGAATGGGGAAATCTTTTTCAAATCCTCTTGTATTTTGTTTTCTGCTAGGCCTTACGCAACAGCTTATTTGGCCCCTTCTTTGGAGTGGGCTGCTTGTCTTCACTTGTTCTTTATTTCCATAGCCATCTGATTTCCAAACATGTTTTTCCTTCACTACCTTTATGACAATCATCACAAGCTCAAATTATTTGATTAGTCCTGCTCTCAGGCTTCACTACCTACCAGAAGTTCTGACTCTGAGACAGAGACCGGTACTTATTTGGGAACAGAGAAGGAGATATATATGTAACAACCAGGGACAGAGATTTTACCCAAAGATTGTGGGGGGGGGGGAGAGTTCAGGATTAGGGGGACTGCTGAAGAAATAGAAGAGTTGGAAATTCCCTGCTGTTCAATGTCAGAAAGAGGGATGGGATGGAGTTGAGACCTGAAACTGTCCCACAATTCCCTTCACTCACCCATGACCAGAAGAAGGGAAGAAATATCTGACACCCGGTGACTGAGAGGAGGAAAAAGATAGAAAATAGAAAATAGGGAAGGAGATGGTATCTGACAAGACAAAACCAACAGTTCTCAAGCTAGAGAAGATCATTAGATAATCATATCTGCCATGCCAAATGTCCGTAAATTCAGAAAAGCAGGAAGAAAAAAAATAAAGTTTAAAACTCTAGAGAGCTAACTTATATAAGGACTTTGACTTCATTGCATTGCAAAGGGCAAATTATTTGTGCCATGTGTAATTAAGAGCTTAATCCAGCTACATTCAGACTATCTCAGAAGAACAGGTTTAGTGTCTGGAGAGATAAGTTTTACTGTTGAACTGTGGTGTAAAGCCTGACAGGAGTCATGTGGCCAGACGTATAACTCTTAAGTGTTTGGTCCAAATCAGAGGTGGGTTTCAGCAGGTTCCGACCAGTTCTGGAGAACCGGTAGTGAAAATTTTGAGTAGTTCGGAGAACCGGTAGTGGAAATTTTGAGTAGTTCTGAGAACCGGTAAATATCACCTCTAACTGGCCCCACCCCATCTATTCTCTGCCTCCCAAGTCCCAGCTGATCGGGAGGAAATGGGGATTTTGCAATAACCTTCCCCTGGAGTGGGGAGGGAATGGAGATGTTGCAGTATCCTTCCCCTGGAGTGGGGAGGGAATGGAGATGTTGCAGTATCCTTCCCCTGGAGTGGGGAGGGAATGGAGATGTTGCAGTATCCTTCCCCTGGAGTGGGGTGGGAATAGAGATTTTACCTGGTTTTATCCTTCACCTGCTACGCCCACCAAGCCACGCCCATAGAACCGGTAGATAAAAAATTGAATCCCACCCACTGGTCCAAATCTTCAGACTTAATAAGCTATACTTGATCCCTGAAAATTGGACCAAACAAGACAAAGGATACTTCATTTGTCCATCAGCCGTGACATATTTCTAAGAAGCCTTGGATATGAATCTGTAGTCTTAAACATTCCATGTGTGGGAGTATAATTTAGAAGCCCCGAAACAGCACAAAACTGATTGATTAGCTAGTTCTTTTCAGGGCAACAAAAAAAAATCAGTTATGTGCTTTAGCCTGTGACTGGTTATCATTGGAGCAAAATTTCTACCATCTAAATTTCAGCCATGTCCCAGCTGCTTCATTTCCCATAGGTCCTCTGAGAGCAAGAAGGCTTTCAGATTCCAGGATCTGCATTTCTGGAGAGGGAACTTAGCAATAGTTTTATCAATAACTTCTATCACCATGTGGAAATGAAACTAGATCCCTTCAGTAGACTCGCCAGCACTTCATACGGAAATTCATGAAATTCTTTGGATTTCATAGTTCTTGAGAACAAGCCATCCTGGTGGTTCTCCCACACTTATAGACAGCGTAAAATGGTCAACTCTCACCAGAAAGTGGGCAGGCTGTGACAAGTCCTTTCAGTCTCTGATCGCTTTCTTCATCCTCTTGGCAGAAAGAGACTGAGCATGGTTTGCTTCATGTGCTGGGCCCGTAAAACAGCCTAATGGTTACCACGTTTATAGTCCACAAATTGGGGGCAGACTTATTATTTCTGTTGATTATGTTTTCTCTGGCATTCTTAGTCCTGTTATTTGGGACGAGTTTGAACCGGTCACTCCTGAGGATGTGGACAAGGCCATAGGAGCGATGAGCGCCTCCACCTGTTTATTGGACCCGTGCCCCTCCTGGCTGGTTTCTGCCAGCAGGGAGGTGACACGCGGCTGGCTCCAGGCGGTTGTGATCGCTTCTTTGAGAGAGGGATCCATCCCACAGCCTTTAAAAGCTGCGGTGGTGAGGCCCCTCCTCAAGAAGCCTTCCCTGGACCCAGCGGATTTAAAGAACTTCCGTCCAGTCTCCAACTTACCCTTTTTGGGTAAAGTTGTTGAGAAGGTGGTGTCGCTCCAACTCCTGCGGCTATTGGAGGATACTGATTATCTGGATCCCTTTCAATCGGGTTTCAGGCGCGGCTACAGTACGGAGACTGCTTTGGTCGCGCTGATGGATGATCTCTGGCGAGCCCGGGATGGGGGTCACTCCTCCATCCTGGTGCTACTTGACCTCTCAGCGGCTTTCGATACCATTGACCATGGTATCCTTCTGCGTCGTCTTGGGGAGGTGGGAGTGGGAGGCACTGTTTTACGGTGGTTCTCCTCCTACCTCTCTGACAGGACGCAGTCGGTGTTGACAGGAGGACAGAGGTCGGCCCCTAGGCCCCTGGTTTGCGGGGTGCCACAGGGCTCGGTCCTCTCGCCCATCCTGTTTAACATTTACATGAAACCGCTGGGTGAGATCATCCGACGACATGGGGTGAGGTATCAGCAGTATGCTGACGATACCCAGTTGTACATCTCCACCCCGTGTCAGTTCAGTGAAGCAGTTGATGTAATGTGCCGCTGCCTGGACGATGTGAGGGTCTGGATGGGAGTGAACAGACTCAGGCTCAACCCAGACAAGACTGAGTGGCTCTGGATATTGCCTCCCAAGGACTATGTCGACTGTCCCTCCTTGGTTCTCGGGGGAGAAAAATTGACTCCCTCAGAACAGGTTCGCAATTTGGGTGTCCTCCTAGACCCACAGCTAAAATTGGAGCAACATCTTTCAGCTGTGGCTAGGGGGACCTTTGCACAAATCCGTCTTGTGCACCAATTGCGACCTTACTTGGAGAGGGAGGCCTTGCTCACAGTCACTCATGCCCTTGTCACCTCACGGCTAGACTACTGTAACGCGCTCTACATGGGGCTACCCTTGAAGAGCATCCGGAGACTCCAACTGGTACAGAATGCAGCTGCGCGAGCGGTAGTGGGTGTGCCGAGATACACCCACGTAACACCTCTCCTTCGCCAGCTGCATTGGCTACCAATTAGTCTCCGGTCGCAATTCAAGGTGTTGGTCGTTACCTTTAAAGCCCTACATGGCTCAGGGCCAGGTTACCTGCGGGACCGCATCCTACCACATACCTCCCTAAGACCGGTTAGGTCCCACAGAGAGGGCCTTCTCCGGGTCCCGTCGGCTAAACAATGTCGATTGGCGGGGCCACGGGGGAGGGCCTTCTCTGTGGGAGCCCCGTCCCTCTGGAACCAACTTCCACCAGAGATCCGGACCATCCCCACCCTGCTGGCCTTCCGTAAAGCCTTAAAAACATGGCTCTTCCGGCAGATGGGGTGAATAGGACAACTAGATTCCCCCTGAATGTTGCTCTCACAATGTTTTTTTTAATTATATTTATAATGTATATTATGACTATTGTTTTTAAAATTGTACGCTTCTTATTTATGTTGTACGCCGCCCTGAGTCCCACGGGATTGGGCGGCCTATAAGAGCGTTTAATAAATAAATAATAAATAAATAAATTCACTGGTTTGACAAGATGGGACACACCACATTTTTTTGTGAATTTATAGATGTATGCACAACTCCCCTGCAGGAAAAGAATTGTCTGCTAGGTGAGCATGTAAACCTTAGGTCTCAAGTACAAAATGTAAAATAAGGCTTAATCTTGTACTTGTATTTACTTTCTTGTTAAATACTAGCTTGGTAGATGAAGTATCTCTTTGCCATATATTCTGTTTGTTCTTGATGTTTTTAGCTTGTACCATTTTTCTCTATAGATTAATATGCTATCATTTAATGGGGCTACCCTTGAAGAGTATTCGGAGACTTCAACTGGTGCAAAATGTGGCTGCGCGTGCTGTGGTGGGTGTCTCAAGATATACCCATGTAACACCCATACTCTGCCAGTTGCATTGGCTGCCCATTGGTTTCCGGGTGCAATTCAAGGTGTTGATCATCATCTTTAAAGCCCTACATGGCTTAGGACCAGGTTACCTCCGGGACCGCATCCTACCTCATACTTCCCTTCGACCGGTCAGGTCCCACAGAGTGGGTCTCCTCCAGGTCCCGTCAACCAAACAATGTCGGCTGGCGGGTCCTAGAGGGAGGGCCTTCTCTGTAGGGGCCTCTGCTCTCTGGAACCAACTCCCCCCAGAGATACGAATTGACCCCACCTTGCTGGCCTTCCGAAAAGCCGTGAAGACATGGCTCTTCCGGCAGGCGGGGTTTTGAGACGATTTCCATCTTGGTCTCCCCCATGTATGTATGTGTTAGTATGTTTCTTTTAAATGCATTTTAAATTGTTATTAAATTATATTGTTTAGTTGTTCTTTTAAATGTTGTACGCCACCCTGAGTCCCCAGGGAGTAGGGCGGCATATAAGAACACTAAATAAATAAATAAATAAATAAATAAATAAATAAATAAATAAATAAATAAATAAATAAATAAATAAATAAATAAATAAATAAATAAATAAATAAATAAATAAATAAATAAATAAATAAATAAATGCACTCTTGGAACTAGGCGTATGCAAACTGTTCTTGATCTGAAATGTTTGTCCTGTATTCCAAATTCAGGATAAAATATGCTTGTCCCGAAAGTTTTTTATAAAGCCATAAAAATACATGATTATTATTTTTTGCCCATACTTGGAACAAATTCAGGATTGGCAGGCATGGTTTTGAGTATTTCACATTATGCCAAGCATGGCCAATAGAATTTTGCTTTGTGGCTGGTGATGGGTTTATTTTGGCTTCAAAAAAATGTCACTTAGGTAGTAGAATCGCAGGGCCTGATCATATTGTTGCTGCTACTGACTTAGGATGGGTGATATGTGAAGTGCTGGGGCGGAACAGCAGTTATTAAGTTTTTGGCTCAGGGTTAGAAGGCCATATTGGGCTGTTCTGTGCTGCTTCTTTCGTGCAGAGGAGACTGCTCTCAGCTGTATTCCTGTCTACCTACCGGTAGTAGGTAAGTTAGATTCTTTTTAATTCTTCACTGTGTAGAATTTGGAGTTTGTGTGGGGAAATTGCATGTGTGTTTTGTATTCTACTTTTTTTCTGCAGGAAATGTAAGCAATTGTTTCCTAAAAGGGTGTTTAAAATATTGAGATAATCTTCTTACTCAATTTTTCTGTAAATTGAGTGGCAAGTAGTAGTCAATAAAGATTGTCTCCCTTTAATTCTGGTGATTCCTGGAATCCCTGAAAAACAAAGGGCAAGAAGAAACCTATTTTAAGTTGTCATTGTTTTTCAACAACAGAACATTCAAAGGATTTCAAATGTCATACTACTAGAATACAAAACCTTTGAATCGTCTTATGTTTAGTTTTGTCAGAACCCAGCCAATGTAAATTGTTCCAAAAGAACATACCAAGTGACACTGTTTTGTTCCAAGCTTAAAATATTCTTGTTTTGTGCATAAAAGGACATTGTCCTGCCAGAGATACTATTCAAACTGGAGATTTACCTCCTGCCCTTCTGTTATTTGCTCAGGCAGATTAATGTTTCCCTTCCTTTATATCACTACACATTAGCAAAACAAAAAGAGATGTAGAAGGAAAAGGAGATTATCAACATGCCAAGGGTATCAAATAAAAACTGTATTTGAAAAGTCAATGAGCTGAATGCAATTTTTATAACAATGTTCCTCAACTTACTGCTGTCAATATGTTTTGCATTACAACTCAATGATCTCCAAACCGTGCAAAAAGAGATTGTAGTCTTGAACATGGGGGGGATTATAGTTGATTAACAGAATAACATGGTTGGAAGGGACCTTGGAGATCATCTGGTCCAACCCTCTGCTCAAGCAGGAGACCCTATACCCGTGATGGCGAACCTATGGCATGTGTGCCACAGGTGGCACACGGAGCCGTATCTGAGGGCACTTGAGGCATTGCCCTATGTCAGCTCCAGTGCTGGCCAGCTGATTTTCGGCCTTCCTGGGGGCAGGTGGAGGCTGTTTTCGCCCTCCTCAGGCTTCAGGAAAGCCTCCGGACATTTCTGAACTTACAGTAGGCCCCTTGGGCCCCTTTTCACCATCCACAGACTCCGGAGACTTTTCTGAAGCCTGGGGAGAGTAAAAAACGGCCCAACGGGCCTACTGGAAGTACGGAGGCTTCAGTGATGCCTGCGCACATGCGTGTGGGGTAGCGCGGGGGGTTGTGTGCGCATGCATGGGGGGAGGGCATTGCATTATGGGTGTGGGAGCGCGCACTATCACGCATCCTTTTGGCACCCGAGCAAAAAAAGGTTCGCCATCACTGCCCTATACCATTCCAGACAACTGGTTGTCCAATCTCTTCTTAAAAACTCCAAGTTTGGAGAATGTACAACTTCAGAGGCAAATTGTTCCACTGATTAATTGTACTGTCTGGAAAATTTTCCTTAGTTCTAGGTTGGTTCTCTCCTGATTTATTTCATCCATTGCTTCTTGTCCTGCCTTCAGGTGCTTTGGAGAATAGGTTGACCTCCTCTTCTTTGTGGCAGCCCCTGAGATAGCGGAACAATGCTATCATGTCACTCCTAGTCCTTCTTTTCATTAAACTAAAGGTAAAAGGTAAAGGTTTCCCTGTCCAGTTGTGTCCTATTCTAGGATGTGGTGCTCATCTTCATTTCTGAGCTGAGAGAGCCAGTATTGTCCGAAGACATTTTCCATGATCATGTGATCAGCACGGCTATACGTCAAAGGTGCAGGGAATGCTGTTACCTTCCCACCCAACTGGTACCTATTAATCAACTTTCATTTGCATGTTTTTTTAACTGTTAGGTGGGCAGGAGTTGGGGAAAGGACGGGAGCTCACCCCATCATGTAGCATTTGGGTCTTAAACCTAGGCTGTGAGCTTTCCAGCTGACAAACCCAGCATCTTTAACTGCTGAGCCATTGCCCCCCTTCGTTAAACTAGACGAACTCTTGAAACCATTCTTCATATGTTTTATCCTCCAGTCTCCTAACCATCTTTGTTGCTTTACTTTGCACTCTTTCTAGACTCTCAATATCTTTTTTTATATCGTGGCAACCAAAACTGATGCAGTATTTTAAGTGCAATCGATTAAGAAAGATGTAGAACTTTAAAGTACAAAAATAGGAGGCAGAGGAGCTCAACAGGACATGAGATATATTATTTATTTATTTTATTTATTTTATTTGTCAAAATGTGTACAAGATAACAAAAGATAAACAAAAGCAAAGTAGGTATAAGTAAATTTGGACAATAGGACAGTAGGACAGGGACGGTAGGCACGATGGTGTGCTTATGCATGCCACTTACAGACCTCTTAGGAATGGGGTGAGGTCGACTGTAGACAGTCTAAGGTTAAAGTTTTGGGGGTTTGGGAAAGAAACCAGAGTCAGGTAGTGAATTCCAGGCATTGATTACTCTGTTGCTGAAGTTATATTTTCTGCAGTCGAGTTTCGAGCGGTTTACATTGAGTTTGAATCTATTGTGTTCTCGTGTGTTGTTGCGGTTGAAACTGAAGTATTCATTGACAGGTAGGACATTGTGGCAGATGATTTTATGAACTACATTTAGATCAGATCGAAGGCGACGTAGCTCTAAGTTATCTAAGCTCAAAATTTCAAGTCTGGTGGAATAAGGTATTCTGTTGCGAGCAGAGAAGTGGAGGACTCTTCTTGTGAAATATTTCTGGACTCTCTCAATTGTATTAATGTCTGATATGCAGTGTGGGTTCCAGACAGGTGATCTGTATTCGAGGATTGGTCTGGCAAATGTTTTGTATGCTCTGGTTAGCAGTGTAATATTGCCAGGGAAGAAGCTACGCAAGATTAGGTTAACAACTCTTAGTGCCTTTTTGGCAATGTTGTTACAATGGGCTCTAGCACTTAGGTCTTTAGATATGAGTACTCCAAGGTCTTTAACAGAGTGAGGGTCGTCAACAAGGTCGTGTCCTCCAAGTTTGTATTTTGTGTTCGGATTCTTTTTGCCAATGTGTAAGACACAGCATTTGTTGGTTGAGATTTGAAGTTGCCAGTTATCAGACCATTGTGATACATGGTCAAGGTCCTCAGTAGGTGTTGGTTTGGCTTGACTTTTTTGCTGCACTTTCGATTTGGCCCTGAAATAATTTGAATTATTAATTTCATCAATAATGACAAGAATACTATTATTAATATTAATCACTATGAATTGATTTCGTCAAACATGTGTGGGATGGGTATCGCGACTAACTAATTGATTGATGAGTAAATATGTTGATTATTCATGTTTTTCTTTTTTATATATTGAAAGCTATTTTGTGAGGACTTCATCAAAATTTATTTGCAAATCAATGCACAAGGATCACTTTCACAGACTGCAGCTGTGTTTCAGAGTCAGGTTATTTGCCCTGATTAGCATTGCTTCATAGTTTTGACTCTAATAAAATGACCATGTGTTGAGTCTTCTTTGGTGTTTGGGATCAGTACATTATATTTGCTTTAACTGGTTTGATACTGACTTGGTCGCACATAATCAGACAATGGTTGGTTTATTTTTAAAAAAAAAAACCTAAGCAAGGTCAAGCCTGAACAATAATTGGATTGGAGGCCACTAGGAAATATTTTATTTGTTCGTTTGCTTGTCCAATTTATGTAGACCCCATCTTTCAGAATGATTCAGTATCAGAGCTGGGAAATAATATTTGTATTTGTATTTGTTTATTTGTCAAGCATATATGATTATAAGCAAAGTATAAACAGTAAAACATGATTAAATATATATGTAATAGTACAAGCATGAATAAGCATGAATAATAGGGAGGGAAATCCTGGGGGGAAAGCAGTAGCAAATGACTTATCTTCACTTATTATCTTTCCAAAATAATAATATGGATGTATCCATGAAATCAGCACGAGTTAACCTCAACCCAGAGGAGATTTTATATTTTCTAAATTGCATAAATAGCAAGACAGAGCAATGTAGTTCCGAACTGGCTCTATTGCTTAACTCAGTGGCTTTCCTTGCCTATAATTTGTGAAGTTCAGTTTTGTATGAAAAGTTTTATTAACTCTAGTGCTTGAGTTAATTCAGCTAGGAAACTCTGCATTAGAGAGCCACTTTGGTCTTGTGGTTAAGGCACCAGGTTATAATCTGGGAGACTGTGAGTTCTAGTCCTATTTTAGGAATGAAATCCATGATCTCGGGCAAGTCATTCTCTCTCAGCCCAACTCACCTCATAGGGTGGGGAAAATAGGAGGAGGAATGTGGATATGTTATTTGTAAATATAATAAAGGTGGGGTACAAATTAATTAATTGATTGATTCTAATTAATGTCCCAAAGTAAAGGTATTTTGGATTATTAGATCTTACTGTACAATTTATCTCTGCACTATTCATTTATTGGGCAATGACTCAGTATCTAGTTTTAGACTTAGCTGGCAATTAATTTTATTATTCCATTTTTAATCTAATATTAGCTTCTGGTTTTTAGTCTTAGTGTTAATAGTGTGTTCCTTATTTTATTTACACATAAGCACGTTATGCTTCCATGGCTGGGTTTGTTATGTTTTGTTTTTAATTTGGTCATGATCAAAATAAAGTAAAAAAAGAAAGCACCTTCCTAAATTCTGACCTAGTTTGTGAAAGTACAGGAAATGAAGTGCTATACTTAGGTGCAATTAAGCTCTTTTGCAAAAAAAAATAAAATAAAAAATAGGCTTGTGAATTTTCCCCAACTGGGTAACTGACCCTACTATTAATTCCCTGGGAATGCTGTATATTGTAGTACAATGCAATTAAAGGCTGCCAGGGTAGAGAAGACTAAATAGTCAGGTCCACAGTTTCTCTCCATTTTACAGTGGGCATTTGATTGAGCAAGCGAGCGAGCGAGTGAGCGAGTGACTGCTTTAATCCTAAGAGACACCAGGCAGTTTACAAATACCAAACAGAATAAACAAAATGAATGTGTATAACAGCAATAGAAAACAGTTTGATCATTCTTGGATTAATGATTCCACACTATCAGTCTCCAAAACCTTCTGAAAGAACCAGGTTTTGCTAGCCTTCAGAAGATGTAACAGCAAATATAAGCAATTTAATTCAGGAATTAAATCAGACCCTGCCATAAAAAGGGGGGCTTGAGACCCCCTTAAGAATTGTAACTGACTAACATTCCATAGATGAAGTAAGGGTTGAAAAGAAACCCTGCTTTGCTGTCATTAGCTCACTGAAGTAGGCTTGGATTTAGCTCACACATATAAAATGTCTTGTTTTCCTACTCCAGTGTGACTCAAGGTATCACTTTACTCCATCTTCCCAAGGTCCACAGAGGACAAAAAAAACCCTATCAAAGTTCAGTGAGCAAAGCAATCATATCTCAAGTCCTAGTTGCCTCTATATTTCAGACACCAGCAAATCATCCAACAAAACTGTCTTCCTGATTTCTGGGGATTTTCCTAGGTGTCACATAGAACCCTCTGGGTTTATCAGGCAAGCCATCTTAACTGATCTTTCTCAGATCCTTCCTCTGCTAAGATTAGTAACTCCAAATGATAATAAAGAAGTGATCTCTCCATGTCAAATAACTGATGGAAAAGCCCCATAGTACTAGATCATACCTGGGACAGCTCTATAGTTGTAATGGCATCCATGAATTCCCAAGCCACCTCTAACCCCAGAAAGGGAAGGATAAAATTGACCAGCATTAATTGAATCCATAACTAACTAACACCGCAGTAGAAGGGATGCTAGGTGGTGATGTAGCACAATAGCAACACTCCTAGTTTGTCTCAGTCTCTACCTAACAAATATGGCTTCCCACCTCGCCAAACTGCAGGACAGACCAAAAGGGTGGGCCATGTTTTCTACATTAGGGGTGATCATCTTTTTTTTCTGGAGAGTTATTATTTAAAGATGCTACTAATTTAAAGATGCTCCTTATTTGAAAAAAGATAAATCTACTCACAGTCACTCATGCCCTTGTCACCTCCCGTTTGGACTATTGCAATGCACTCTACATGGGGCTACCCTTGAAGAGTATCCGGAGACTTCAGTTGGTGCAAAATGCGGCTGCGCGTGCTGTGGTGGGTGTGCCAAGGTACACCCACGTTACACCTATACTCCGCCAGCTACATTGGTTGCCCATCGGTCTCCGGGTACAATTCAAGGTGTTGATCATCTTCTTTAAAGCCCTTCATGGCTTAGGACCAGGCTATCTCCGGGACCGCATTCTGCCTCATACTTCCCTTCGACCGGTTAGGGCCCACAGAGTTGGCCTCCTCCAGGTCCTGTCAGCCAAGCAATGCCGGCTGGCGGGCCCTAGGGGGAGGGCCTTCTCTGTGGGGGGGCCCGCGCTCTGGAACCAACTTCCCCCAGAGACCAGAACGATCCCCACCCTGCTGGCCTTCCGAAAAGCCGTCAAGACACGGCTTTTCCTGCAGGCAGGGGGTAGAGACTAACCTATCTGAGCTCTCCCCCAGGTATGTCTGGTTGACGGATATTTTTAAATATTAATTGTTTTAATTTTTGTACTTGGTTTTAATTAATGTTTATTTGCTGGTCTTCTT
The DNA here is from genome assembly GCA_023053685.1 of Diadophis punctatus similis. Taxonomy (NCBI): domain Eukaryota; kingdom Metazoa; phylum Chordata; class Lepidosauria; order Squamata; family Dipsadidae; genus Diadophis; species Diadophis punctatus. The sequence continues at coordinate 227,558,767 of JALIGW010000002.1, forward strand.
GTATATTGCTGTACGCCGCCCTGAGTCCCTCGGGAGTAGGGCGGCATATAAGAACCAAGAAATAAATAAATAAATAAATATTAAAAGGTTGAGGGAGGTAGTGGATTTGAGGTTACCCATCAATAATGAACAGTTAGGAGATAGACTTAACAGAGAAATTGGTTATCAAATCAGTTGTTCCCAACTATGAAGAGATGTATTTCTCTTATATTTATTATTTACAGTTACAACAGAAATTAAAATTGTACCCAGATATCCAGATTTAAAGACTCTGAGCTTGTCAGCTGGAAAACTGATAGCCCAGATTCGAGACCTGAGTCCTGTGCAATGAGGTGAGCCCTTCTTGCCTCTGCTCCTGTCAACCTAGCAGTTTGAAAGCATGCAAATGCAAGTAGATAAATAGGTACCACTTTGGTGGGTAAGTAACAGTGTTCTGTGTACCTCAGCATATAATCATGCTGGCCACATAACCACGTAAATGTCTTCGGACAATACTGGCTTTCTTGGCTAAGAAACGAAGATCAGCACCCTTCCCTAGAGTCAGACATGGCTGGACAGGGGAAACGTTTATCTTTACCCAAATTTTACCCATGGGGTAAATGTCTTTTAAGATGGAACGTATCTGGAAACTCCAGCAAGCAAAATATAGGGAGGCAAAGTGAGCCCCACTTAGGTAAAATGCTACAAAATCGTAATGATTGGGCTAAATCCTTATGGGTCAGGTGTGTTTGTGCTTCATTAAAGATTCCTGAAATCCAAAAACTATAAATTATCCCTTTGGTCATACAGAATGTTGGGAGAAATAGAAGAGTCGTGTGGAATTAGTGAGAAGCATTGCAAACATCAGAATCTAGTGCAACTCACAGGGCATTTTTCTAAGCTTATACTTAACTGCATTTCTAGTATCAAGAAAAGGGCAAAATAAGATCTGATTAACGCTGGAAATGTTTTCCTCATTTCTGTGGAAGAATCGCATGTATGTAAGGAATTGCCATCTATAATTTGTCAGGAGGTTTATTCCCTCGTGAAGTATTAATTTAAGTAGGATTTACTCTAATTTATTTTAGATCGACCCTTAATAAAATAAGTCCTAGATTCATCACTTGGCTTTACTTGTTCCTAAAGATCTTTATTGGAACAGCTTTTCATGTTGCAGCAGACATTTGGTGAAGGCAGTTAATTGGTTTTCTTTCCAGAGAAGATTGTTCCACTAATCATTCTACCTTGATACAGACTCTCATATGTCAATGGGACCACATCAGTGTAAACAGCGCTGTAATTGAACTGCATCCTAAGAAATCTGACAGATTACTGTTACTCGGTGTCCTGCTGACATATTTTATGTTTTCTACATGGAATAATTGGGTTATTTTTAAATGGAAAACTGACAGTATCAGACATTCCTGAGTGTTTCCCCCCCATGGAAGGAGGGTTTACGGAAAAATGGAATGCAAAAGTTGAAGGGCCTTTGAAGATCATCTAGTGCAGTGGTCACCAACTGGTGGTCCGTGGACCACTGGTGGTCCGCGAGAAAATTGTGGTGGTCTGCAGAAAAATTGTTTGCATTTTTTTATATTGCACTAAATCAGGGGTCCTCAAACTACAGCCCCTGGGCCGGATACGTACAATTAACGTTAATGTTGCTGCAGAGAGTCTCCCCCTTCGGGGTCTTTTTGTTTGTGTCGGAGGAGGGCAGAAATTCCAACTTGGGGTCTGCTTCAGCCTCCTGGTGTGGGGCTTTAGGCGAAGGCTGGAGGGAAGCGCTGCTGGTGCGAAGAGCCAGAGGGCCTTGTTCCAGTGGGACTGCATCATGGCCTGGAACTGGCTGACCATCTCAGCCCGCTGAGCCTCCAGGCGCCAGTACCTGGCCTTGCACTCCCGCAGGTCTTCCCTCTGCTTGGAAAGCTTATGCTCGTAGTCCTCAGTGAGGTGCTTCTGCAGAGCCTCCTTCTCGGCCAAATCCAATTTGAACTGAGCCAGCTGTTTTGCCAACTCTTTCTCATGGTGGCTGCTTAGCTCCAACAACTGCTTCCTGTTGGGGCCCTAAGGAGCCCAGGCGGGCAGGCAAGGAGTGGCTGGGAGGTGAGGGGCGAGTAGAGGCTGGCGAGGTGCCCCTTGACATGAGTGACATTGACTTGGCCACGCCCACCCAGTCACATGACCACCTAGCCACGCCCACCCAGCCTGTCATTAGGCAAATCATATTAGTGGTTCGCGGGATTTAAAATTATGAATTTAGTGGTCCCTGAGGTCCGAAAGGTTGGTGACCCCTGATCTAGTGTAATTCCATGCTGTGTGCAGGAACCAACAATTATGGAATCCCCATCAGATCCACTCTTTGCTTAGGCACTTCCAGTGAAGGGGAATTTATCATCTCCTAAAACAATACATTCCCATGCTGAATAGTTTTTACCATTATGAATCATTCCCTGATGCCTAACCAAAACTGCTTCCATTATTAGAGCCCACTATTTCTTATCCTGTCCCAACTTGGAATAATTCTGCTCTAACTTTTACATAATGTCCCCTTAAGATAGCAATCATGTCTCCCTGCACAATTCTCTACTCCAAATTAACCATATTCAATGTCTCTAACAGATGCTCGTAAGTTTCTTTCCAACTAAGTATCAACTTAGGCCTAGACATGTTCCAATTTGCCAATCGTAGTACCCAAAACTGAACATTGTATTCTAGGTATGGTCTGAGCAATGCAGAATAGAGAGGAACAATAACTTTTCTTGATCTTGGCAATGTACTTCTGTTGATGTGACCTCAAATTGCATTCCCTTTTGTTTCTGCATCACCCTGTTGATTCATGTTCAGCTTGTAAATCACCAAGACATCCAAATCCTTTTCACATCTGCTGCTACCTAATATGGAATATGGTCTCCTTGTCCCTATGCTCGTGCCTTTGATTTTTTCCTATCCAAACAAATGCATTGTTCCTATCCAAACATATTCATGTTACTGATTTCAGCCCATCCTTGAAGAACATTCGGAGACTGCAGCTAGTGCAGAATGCGGTGGCGCGTGTGGTGATGGGTGTCCCTAGATACACCCATGTGACACCCATCCTTCGTGAACTGCACTGGCTGCCCATAGGTCTCCAAGCGCAATTCAAGGTGTTGGTGATTACCTTTAAAGCCCTACATGGCTTAGGACCAGTTTACCTCCGAGACCGCCTTCTCCAACGTACCTCCCTAAGACCGATTAGAGCCCACAGAGTTGGTCTGCTGGTGGTCCCGTCAGCCAAACAATGTCGGCTGGCGGGCCCATGAACGAGGGCCTTCTCTGTGGCAGCACTGGCTCTCTGGAATACACTAACCCCCCCCCCCGAGATCCGCATTATTCCCACCCTGCCAGCCTTCAGAAAAGCAGTAAAAACATGGCTTTGTCGATAGGCCTGGGGCCAACGATTTTAATACAATATCGATTATTCTTGGCCCCATGAATGATTTATTGGATGGGTTTTTAAATTGTGGTTTTTAATGTTTTTAAATGTTTTAATATTTACTGTTTTTAATGTTTTTTTTATATTTGTTGTTGCATATGAATTTTTATTGTTGTGAGCCGCCCAGAGTCTCTGTGGAGTGGGCGGCATACAAATGCAACAAATAATTAATAAATAAATAAATAAATAAATAAATAAATAAATAAATAAATAAATAAATAAATAAATAAATAAATAAATAAATAAACAAATAAACAAACAAACAAACAAACAAACAAATAAACAAATAAACAAATAAACAAATAAATTGTACTACATCTTGATACTGTCCTCTAGGTTCTTTGCTATCTCTCAATCTTTGAGACATCTTCAAATTTAATAACCGTATTTTCTAACCCCTCATTCAAGTCATTTATAAATATGTCGAACAGCGCAGATCTAAAACTCTCAACACTTCGTTTTGATATGAAATGGAATCAGGTGCTGGTAAATATTCAATATAGTTATTTAATCAATTTTATGTTGATTAAATGGTGGCATACTCTGCCTGCTTACTCAATTTCCTACATATGCTATCTCACAAGTGTATTTGGTCATTGCTGACCAATGGCTGCTTTAATCAAATATCACGTGATTCAGTCTTAAACAATAGCTAAAATATGCCTAATAAAGTCAAGGTAGGGAATATAAAACTGAAGGGAACCAGGTACTCCTGGAAGATATTGCAGATAGGCCTCTATTAGAGAAGCAAAAGGGAAAAGCAAGAAGAAATACTAGGGGGTGTACTCAGTTCCTGCCTGAGTGACAAGTTGCTTATCTTGAGACATCTGGCCAGAATTAAATTCTGTATAGAAGCTGATGACATTCTATTGGTTCCTGTGGTAGGTCTTGCTGCTAGAAAGTACAATGGAATAATAGCCATTGGCATCTTGTTTCCACTGCCAGAAATCCGCAGCCAATGACCTCAAGTGACTTAGTTAGGTCCACAATGGGGTTAATACATCCTTCCGTAAAATGGTCTGGTAAAACATACAGAACTATTAAATTACAGGAATATCAGTTATCCCACATATCTTTCTTATACTCTTTCTTAAACTTCTCCCCTCAGGCTGAGAAGACTCCTTTTCAGCATTGTTCCTAGAGTCTGCTAGATATAACCCTTCCTTGGGGAAATATAAAAATCTTTTCCACCATTATTACAATTAGTGCATACATGTTTCAAGGACAATAACATGATGAATGTTTGATATTGTACACTATTTAAAAAAAAGACTTGGCCCATTAAACTATCAAGAATGCTCAAGAATCTTTTGTCTAGGGTTGACAATCATAATAAGAGCCGAGGTGGCGCAGCGGTTAGAGGCAGGTACTGCAGGCCACTTTAGCTGACACTGATCCGCAGGTCAGCGGTTCAAATCTCACCGGCTCAAGGTTGACTCAGCCTTCCATCCTTCTGAGGTAGGTAAAATGAGGACCCAAATTGTTGGGGGCAATATAAATATACATTGTTTACTGGTGTAAACCACTTACAGAGTGCTTGCACTGTGAGGCATAAATCTCACAAAATGCATTGTGAGGCATAAATCTCACAAAATAAATAATAAATAAATCATACTAGTAGTAACAGTTGCTACATGGATTTTGCAGTCTCCTTAAAATCTTACCTCTTATCTTACCTCTTATTGAAAATAGTCTCATATGCAACTATCAAAGGCTAGGGTTTAAATACCATGGGCTGTGGATCCACATCATGATTTAAGGAGTTACACTAGCTTTTTTATTTTGTTTGGCTAACTCTAGGGACTCCTTAGACCAGTGGTTCTCAACCTTCCTAATGCCACGACCCTTTAATACAGTTCCTCATGTTGTGGTGACCCCCAACCATAAAATAATAAAATTAATTAGGAAACTCAGGGGTGGGTTCTAACTTACCTCGCTGCCGGTTCGGTTCTTTCTGTGCTGTGTGGCTGTACCCAAAAAAAATTTTTATTGCAAAAAAAAAAAAAGCCGAAAACAAGATGATGACGCATGCGCAGTGCCAGAAATTCGGCTTCTGCGCATGCTCGGAAGTTCCCATGGTACAGATTTTTTTTTTTTTGCAATAGTCTATTTGCATGTGGATGGACCCGCCTGGAGACAGATAGAGGAGCGGTGTCTCGGTTCCTAAGACCATTGGAAATATGTGTTTTCCGATGGTCTTAGATGACCCCTGTGAAAGGGTTGTTCAACCCCCAAAGGGGTCACGACCCACAGGTTGAGAACCGCTGCCTTAGACAGAGGAAAGCTCTCTAACTTTTCCTGTCTCTTGATGCATTGCACAATTCTTGCAGGTGCCTTTCTGTGGCTTCCAGCACTCCAGCTTTCTACCTCCTGCACTGTGTCAGCCTCCACTTCTCCTTCCACTCATCTTGCCCAACATTTCCATAGATGCTGCAGTACTCATGATGCGTCCCATTTTTTGCGGGGGGATGATTATTGCTTCCAATGAATGTTCTGGCTTGATTGCCTTAAAGTACTGAAGGGTTGATTCTTTTGGCTGTCCAAGAAATGCAAAGAAAAGCCTTCTTCAATGTTATGGCTCAGAGGTGTCCACCTGCTTTCTCTTGCTGATGCACAGAGTCCATCCTTCCCCTCCATATATTTTAACAAGGAATACCAATTAACCATTCTACCTTTTTGCCTTGATTGAAACACCTGTCTTTCCCTTGTCTAGACCCCTCAATACCTTTTGATGAACCTGAACCTCAGAATAGGTTGGGAAAGAAGGAAAGCACTATCATTGATGAGGACCAAGCGTCTTTTCCTTCCAAAGTATGAGGTGTTCGTGTAGACTGGGATTCTTCCATGCAATGCTGGCCATGAGAAAACATGTAAAACAACAACAACAGTGTAATTCTGCCATCGTCGCAAATCAATATGTTTTCTACAAGGCAGCCATATGCACATCAAGGGAAGTTTCTATTAATGGTGTTTTCCTTGGAATGGAAAAGAGATACATTTTTTTTGTCCACAACATAGCATGAAGTTAAATGTAGCATGCTATTTATGGAATTAAAAAGTGCACATTAACTGTATTCATTAATGTCACATCCAACTTGTGTTACAGAGACAACTAAATCAGAGCACTAGAAACCTAAGTAGATAGTAATGCTATAACATACATCTATTTGTTCCAGCGGTGCTCATGGGTTCAGACTGATATCAAAAGAATCGCAGCATTGCAACGCAAACCCCATCTCTTTTTTGTGTGCATGGCAATGTTGCATACACCAAGAGAGAGAGCATTTGCAGTGCAACTTCATGTCACTTCTTTCGTCCTTTTGAGGAAAGCAGTGGATTCCTGTGGACATCACTGACTTGCTCACAACCTGATAAGAGGAGAAGCTACAGCTCCTTAACTTATGACCACAATTGAGCCCCACATTTCCATTGCTAAGTAAGACAGTCATTAAGTAAGTTTCGCCCCATTATATGACTTTCTTGCCACCGTTGAAAAGTTGTTAAGTTAGCGGTTGTTAAGTGAATCTGGCTTCCCCATTGACTTTGCCTGTCAGAAGGTCGCAAAAGGTGATCATACGATCCAAGGACAACTATCATAAATAAATGCCAGTTGCCAAGCATCTGAATTTTGATCAGCTGACTATGGGGATGCTACAAATGTTGTCAGTGTGAAGAAGGGTCATAAGTCACTTTTTACAGTGTTGTAATGTCAAACGGTCACTGAACAAATGATTATAAGTCTAATACTATCAGTACTTCTTAACCAAGAGAAAATGCTTAAACACACAGAAACACACACAGAGATACACATAAATATACAAAAAAAAAAGAACACAGCCTTGCTTTAAGCAGGTGTGTGATGAACTCTCCCGACACCAGACTAAGGAGGTCTGCAGATTTTAGCCAATAACTGCAAAGGTTATGATTCAGTTTTCTATATTCTTCTCGGTGCTCAATGTCCATCTCTCTGTCTACTGTCCAGTTGCACAGTAACAGCAAGAAAACTAGTGGAGCCTATTTGGTAAAGAATTCTATGTCACCACTTCTTTTTGAACTGTAGCGCATTTCTTTATTTTTTCCCAACCACTAACCCTCAAAAACCTCCTTTCCACTTATGATATCAGCCTACAAAAATGCTTCCAAATTGCCAGGAGATCCATTTGCAACCCCACGTAAAGCGTTGGAGGGCCTTATTCAACTATTCACTAGACATCCCGTTCCGACTGAATACGTAGGCTGCTCTGAAACGCTCATTTTACAATGTGAAAGGTACCCAAAAGGACTAAATTAAGGTTACTGAGTCCAGTTTGTGACGTCTTTTGATTCCACTTCTAGTCTTAGAGCATAAATACCCATACAATTAAAGTATTGTATGACTGGCGTTATTCTTTTGCAATGTGCAAAATAACATTACGTCCCAATTATACCGGTGCTGAATTGCAATCCATTGACTAGGAAAGGGCATGCCCCTTTACAAAATTGCTATGTAGGTAGTCTGTTTAGTTAAGGCCCTTTATAGAGGGGAAAAATGAGTGTAAAATATCAACATTCCTTTTTTTTTTAAGTGAACAAACAAGAATACTGTATTCAAAATGAGGCCTTAAAATAGGAGGGATATACATTTCCTTTGAGACCTTCTACAGTTCACTGTTTCAGGTGTCTTTTTTAAAAGGCTTAAATGATGTGGAGTTTATGCAGGGTTACAAAAACTAGATTATATCCTGGAGTCTTGATAGCTACATGCCTATTATTCCATTCCTGGCTTTCACAAAGATCCATCCGTCTCCTGCACTTCCTCTCAGAGCACTGTATGATCATAGCTGTCAATCCCAGCAGCCCATATTCATTGTGATAAGGTAGGGGTGTGAGTACCTCAGATCAGTGTTGAGAGGCAATCTTCTTACGTTAAAGGGTGGTGGTTTTTTTTGTTTTTTGTTTGCAATAACAATAGGTATCAGCTTCCTTGTTCTCAAGAGTTAATGCCCTTTGCAAGAAAATTAAATTTGCTTTTTAAATAGTCCATCTTTTTAAGCAGGCACCATCCATTAATAAGCAACCAGCTATCCAACATTCAAAGGTGACCATATCTTACATACAAATAGATTTATTTATACTCTTATGTCGGTGCTTCCCAAACATTTTCCTTCAATATCCAAAACTGTTTTTGGGATTCATTTTGGGCTCTTTATGAAGGGGAAAAGTGGGAAACCCTACTTCATGCCTGTAGGTGCTTGGAAACGGCAATAATTGCAGCAATAATTGCATCCCCAGTTTCCACAGGATATTCATCCCGAACTGATAAGCAGAAAGTGGTCTTTTGCTTCAAATAACATCTTACACTGATTGTTTGACTTACACTCAGTCGTTTGATCTGCAAAACCATGAATGGATCTGTGTGTCATTATTCAAAGAAGAACCACTTCTGCCCAAATTTGGGGGCTTTACCCAGGTTTAGGAAGCACAGCTCTATGTAGATGTGGGTGGGTGGATGGGTGGGTGGATAGATGGATGGATGGATGACTGATGAACAGATAAATCTCAACCCACATATTGATACTGATGTGTGCTAACTCTATGCTTCTTCCACAGTGAGAATGTTTTTTTCACCTTTAAATGAATTTATACGCAAGGATCTTGTGCTTACTGATTAAAACATTCATAGGCAAATTTTCTTAGTTAAATTAGAAGAGATTCATGAACGTGTGATATCAGGGTGATAAGACAAGTAAATCCTTTTTCAAATTGTAATTGTTCATAGCATCACGAAGTTTGAGAACCCCGTATTTAGAATAGAATAACAGAGTTGGAAGGGACTTTAGAGGCCTTCTAGTCCAACCCCCTGCTTAGGCAGGAAACCCTACACCACTTTAGACAAATGATTATCCAATCTCTTCTTCAAAACTTCCAGTGTTGGAGCATTTACAACTTCTGGAGGAAAGCTGATTAATTGTTCTGCCTGTCAGGAAATTTCTTCTGATTCACTCTGTTTCTAAAATTTTATAAAATTCTACAGATTTTTAAGATATGTCAGTATGTCCTGGCTATTAATTACTTTGGTATTTCTTCTTTTGAAGGGCTAGCATGATGAATGATTGTTGAAAATGGTCTTTGCTTAATTTAAATAATAACCTGGATGTCAGTGACAGTCCCCTTAGGATCACTGAATAGAATATTGTTGCCAAGAGCCTCTCTTCAATACATTTTGTTCAGTTATTCTTAGGAGTTCCTTGCTGAGAAATTAGGAATGAAACATTAAACGAATGAACAACTTGTCATCCTATAAGAAAAAAAACATCTTCAGCCTGTCATGCCTTCTCATATGCCCTCCATTATGTCTTATCAGTCACACAATTCTTTTCAACAGTTTTATTTCTTCTTTTAAGAATTCTAATTTACACTAAACCCTCGAGTGGGCGAGCTGCAGCCATTCATAAATTGCTTGATTATTGATAAGCGTAGGAGAAAACCTGCTGTCTCATAATTACGCTGGCTACCATCTTGAAGAGTAAACAGAATCTTAGCCTTTGAAATGCTTTTCCCATTCATGCATCAAGCTCTGCTGGTTTTCTTTTTCCCATGTGCTCTTGTTAAAATACAATTGCCTCACTGTTACCTTTCATAACTGGGTGGACAACAACTCCCATCTTTACCAGCCACCAAATCTAATTTCTGTGCTTCCATGCAACATATCTGGTGGTACTGATCGTGGGAAATATGAGGGGTCCTTGGTGCTCTTTGAGCTTGGTGGTTTTCTTGCAAACATTTCATTACCCAAACTAGAATGGAATGGAATGGAGTGGAGTGGAGTGGAGTGGAGTGGAGTGGAGTGGAGTGAAATGGAATAGAATAGAATAGAATGGAGTGGAGTGGAGTGGAGTGGAGTGAAATGGAATGGAATAGAGTAGAGTAGAATAGAATAGAATAGAATAGAATAGAATAGAATAGAATAGAATAGAATAGAATAGAATAGAATAGAATAGAATAGAATAGAATAGAATAGAACTGGAAGGGACCTTGGGGGTATTCTAGTCTAATCCCCTGTGGAGGCAGGAAACTCTATACCATTTCAGACAAATGGCTGTCCAATCTCTTCTTTAAAACTTCCAGTGTTGGAGCACTGGATGCAAGTTGTTCTACTGATTAATTGTTCTAAATGTCAGGAAATTTATTCTTAGTTCTGGGTTCCTTCTCTCCTTGATTAGTTTCCACCCATTGCTTCTTGTCCTACCCTCAGGTGCTCTGGAGAATAGTTTGAGGCTGCCCTCTTCTTTGTGGCAGCCCCTGAGATATTGGAACACTGCTATCATGTCTCCCCCTGGTCCTTCTTTTCATCAGACTAGACATACCCAGTTCCAGCAATGGTTCTTTATTTGTTTTAGCCTCCAGTCCCCTAATAATCTTTGTTGCTCTTCTCTGTGTGTTAACAAACTCAGTCAGTGAAAGAAAAATGCATATGTTATGTTTCTGTGAGATTAAGAAAATAGGGAAGGAGGTAATTGATTGGAATAAAAATTGCTTGATTTGGTGGCGTGAAGTTGAATGCAGACAGGGAAGTAAAGGTATGGTTTTAACTATGTATGAAAAGGCAAAAATATATGCCAGAGAGAATCGGTTGCAGTTCATCAAATTATTGTGGTTACATAGGGCAGTACCAATACTTAGGTTAATCAGTCAGAATATAAATAGCAAAGGGATGAATATACATTTAGAATGCATCATTGATAGTGAAGGACACCAGAGGGATAAGAGATGCTGCCAAAGGGACATTTTGCTAGTGTCAAGAGTGTCTCTTGGGGAAAATAGATACAGGGACCAAAGGAAAGTGAGAAACCAAGAGGGAACACAGATCAACTGCAGAAAAAGAATCTATGAATTATTATGTATTATGAAAAAGTATTAGGAGATAATCTTTCTAAAGAATAAAATAAAAGCAGGCACAAAAAGTGGGCATAGAAGCTGTTTGGAATAGGATGAAAAGACAATGTTATAGACCAGTGATGGCGAACCTATGGCACGCGTGCCACAGGTGGCACGCGGAGCCATATCTGCCGGCACGCGAGCCGTTGCCCTAGCTCAGTTCTAGCACGCATGTGCGCGCCAGCCAGCTGATTTTCGGCTCGCGTGGGGTTCTGGGAGGGCATTTTAGGTTTCTGGAGGGCCTCCGGGGAGGCAGGGGGGCGTTTTCGCCCTCCCCAGGCTCCAGGGAAGCCTCTGGAGCCTGGGGAGGGCGAAAAACGGGCCTACTGGAAGTCAGGAAATGGGCCGTTTCTGGACTCCAGTGGGCCTCTGCGGGGGCGGGGGAGGCCGTTTTCGCCCTCCCCAGGCATTGAATTATGGGTGTGGGCACTCGCACGTGTGTGATAGCACCCGTGCACGTGCTTTCGGCACCCGAGGGAAAAAAGGTTCGCCATCACTGTTATAGACACTGCCACAGGAGTCTGAGGAATTACACTAATGAGAAATATGTAAAAGATTGCTTAATGCTAAAAGTTTTTTAAAAAGCACCATTCCACAAAAATGAAAATGAAAGATAGCATATAATGTGCATCAAGAACGATGATTGCAAAGAGTGTAGACAAATAGAACAAGGACCAGTTAACAATAAAATGGGAAAGAAACTAACGGGTATTTTGATGCAAATAACAAACTATTCTGGAAGGGAGTAAAATGGACCTAACATAAAGCCTCCAACAGAATAAATGAATGAAAAACGTAAGTGCTGAAATGATCTGGGATTAAACCAAAGTGAGAAAAGGCTAGAAAGGATATTCTGAAAGGTGAAGTCCAAGATATAACAATGTGGAAAGCATCTCAGCTTTAATAGAGCCCAAAACTGAGATGCCCTTTCTAGCCTAGAGCAGACAAGAGACCACATTTTTGCTCTTTAGCAGGTCATTAATAAGAAATGAAAAGGAGAAATTTGATTTATCTATTGATTTAAGGAAAGCCAATAAGTGATATTGCGAAGTCATTGCATCTTGGTTTGGACTCCTCTTCTTCTACTCATCAAGAGGATCTTTCTTCATATACAATTTGACCTCTGTTCCTTTTGGTTGTAGACTTGTAAAAAAAAACACCATAGGTTTCTCATATAATTTAAGCATTTTTAGTAGCAAAGCACTTGAGGAATGGTTTTAAAATCCATAGTAATATTAATCAGTCTGAAAATAAGCCAGTGTGGTTCCTGGGTCCATTCAGCATGACAAACTATTAGATAATCAAATACTATAAGCCATTTATCCAGTTTGGTAAACAATGCTTTTTCTGAACTCATTCCACAGTTTCTTGGTAACTTGCAGTTTCATGTATAGAGCCAGTTGCATGGATCCTGAGCAAAAAAGCATCAATGCATTATGAAAAGTCTAAATTTCACACTACAAAACTGCACAGTTGAACTAAGCCCCATTGTGCATAAACCTTGGGATGAATCTGGGATGAATCAAACGCTGCACAGTGATACTGCAATACTTAATCAAGATTCAAATTCCAATAAAATAAGCATTGGGCTATAAAACAGGTTAATGTCTATGTCTAATTATGTCTATGTTATAATTAGATGTAAACAATGGCTAAAATGATGTGTGTGGGTGGGAGAGAGAGAGAGAGAGAGAGAGAGAGAGAGAGAGAGAGAGAGAGAGAGAGAGAGAGAGAGAGAGAGAGAGAGAGAGAGAGAGAGAGAGAGAGAATATGTGTATATGTGTATATATACTTGTTTGCTTATCAATTCTCTTAAGTTTGATAACGTCCAGATTTATTTGTTTGTTTATCAAATTTCTATATCGTCCATCACATTTGGGTGACCCTGGGCTGTTTACAAATAAAACAATAAAATCATAAAAAATCCATAGTTTAAAACAAAGTTGCAAACAAAATTAAAGCAGAGTTAAAAAAAATAGCAGCCAAGTAAAATGGCAGAGGAAGCATCTGCAACGCACCAACCACCCCCAGGATTGCATGACACTTTTAGATTCCCCCAGCCCAGTTGACCCTCTTTCAGAAGGCCAGGAACTCGGGAATCAACTTTGCCTCTGAGGGCAGAATATTTCCATAGGGTGGGGAGACGACCAAAAAAGGCTCTTTTCCTAGACCCCATCAGTCAAAGTTCTTTAACTGATGAGGTCTGTAACATGCCCTTCTTGTGTTAGATGACAGCTTCCAGCAGCCTTAATCAAAAGAGCCCTAATGTAGCTTTTCTCAGCTACTTGGTTGGGATTGACTAAAGTTTTAGCCCATCAGATTTGGAGGGTATCAAATTGGAGAAGGTTGAAACGTGGATTGAATGTTCCAGATCTGAACAAACTCTCTATGGCAGTGATGGCGAACCTATGGCAAGCGTGCCACAGGTGGCACGCGGAGCCATATCTGAGGGCACGCGAGGCATTGCCCTATGTCAGCTCCAGCATGCATGCGCACGCTGGACAGCTGATTTTCAGCCTTCTTTTCGGCTGTTTTCGCTCTCCCCAGGCTTCAGGAAAGCCTCCTGAAGCCTGGGGGGGGGTGAAAAACGTCCCAATGGCCCAACTGGAAGTTCGTTTCCGAACTTCCAGTTGGCCCATTGGACCATTTTTCGCCATCCCCAGGCTTCAGGAGGCTTTCTTGAAACCTGGGGAGAGCAAAAAACGGCCCAACGGGCCTACCGGAAGTCCAGAGATTTCAGTGAGGCCTGTGTGCATGCACGAGGGGGAGCAGTGCAGGGGTTGTGCGCATGCGCAGGGGGAGTGCATTGCATTATTGGTATGGGCACGCGCGCACGCACCCTTTTGGCACCCAAGCCAAAAAAGGTTCGCCATCACTGCTCTATGGTATATGATAGATTGGTATGACAGGGAGATACACCAAAGGAAATGAACTTTAATAAATTCTGAATCAAACTGAGCTCCAAGACAAAAACAGATACAAAGGAAAAACTAACTAAAATGTTTGTTTTTAAAAAATCATTAACATGTAAATACAGGAACTTCAGCAACCAAATGGACAAGATTTATTTAGCCCTACAGTATCTAATAATTATTTGCAGCTTATTGCAAGCGTGTTTTTGCTTTGCTATCTGTGACTTCACTGAGAAAGTGTAGTTGATCTTACTTTCATTTTCCTGTGGGCATGTAGTAAAAAAAGATTCAAAATTATGTATTTGTTTTTCCTCACATAGTGCTGCTCTCTTCTTGGAGCAAATAATTAATTCCTGCTTATTTACCAGCCACTAGAGGGAGCATTACACATATTAGCAACACTCTCAAAGATCTACCTTGTTAGTATAAAGACTTTTCACATTAATGAGATTTTCCCTTCAAATAAAACCGACAACAAATCTGCTCTTTGCAGTAGCTTCTGATTCAAAGAAAAATAATAGTATTTGTTTACATTATATTTAAGGCAATGAAGAAAAACTTAAAGCACTAAACACTTTTTATATGTATGTGAGATGGAGGGGAATGGAAATAAGAGAGCGTAGTTTAAAAATAGCTTTTTTTATTTTAGAGTAAGGAAATTCAGGTTAGTGTTAGTAGAATAGAATAACAGAGTCGGGAGGGGCCTTGGAGGTCTTTTAGTCCAACCCCCTGCTTAGGCAGGAAACCCTATAGCATTTCAGACAAATGGTTATCCAATCTCTTCTTTAAAACTTCCAGTGTTGGAGGAGCATTCACAACTTCTGGAGGCAAGTTGTTCCGCTGATTAATTGTTCTAACTGTCAGGAAATTATTGTAAAATAGTGATTTTACAATATTGCTGAGGTGTAAGCAGAGGTGGAATTTAAACGCAGATCTCCCAAATTACTATCGACACTCTATAGTGGATTGACATATTCTCACATCTGACTGGCATGTGGAAGGAATAGACCAGGGGTGTCAAACTTGATTTCATTGAGGGATTAAATCAGGATAGCAATACCACTTAGACTTATACACCGCTTCATAGTGCTTTACAGCCCTCTCTAAGCGGTTTACAGAGTTCAGCATATTGCCCCCAACAATCTAGGTCCTCATTTTACTGACCTCAGAAGGATGGAAGGCTGAGTCAACCTTGAGCCGATGAGATTTGAACAGCTGAACTGCTGAACTGCAGTGCTGCACTTTAACCACTGCGCCACCTTGGCTCTATTGTGTTTGACCTTGGGGGGGCAGTGGCCGTGGCCAGGGTGGGTGTGGCCAGCTAAACTTCACTCATGTCAGGGGTGCCTGTGGTGGCCTGAGTGCTCTTCCAGTGAAAACGGAGCTGGAAGGGCCGTGCATGGCCTTCCCAAGTTCCATTTTCACTGGCAGAGGCATTGTGAGCTGGTCCTTTGCTGTTTCCAGGGGGGCCCCGCGGGCCAGATCTAAGCACCCCATGGTCCGGATCTGACCCACAGGCCTTGAGTTTGACATCCCTGGAATAGACCATAATCTGCCAAGCTGGTTCATTGCAGGTTGGCAGATGTGATCGGTGTTAGTCTGGGTATCTATCATGGGCTGTTCACCTTGGGTGACCCTTCAGACAACAAGGCCCACCATTTCATTTACCCAAACAAGCCTCTTCGCTCATCAAGGTCCCGATCATAGAAGGAGAACATCTGATTATAAACACTAATCAAAACTAAGCATGGTCAGATTTTTTTTACAGTTGGGTGGGAGATTGCCAGGAAAAAACAGAGCTGTCATCTAGACCGGTGATTTTCAAATTGGGCAACTTTAAGATGTGTGGACTTCAACTCCCAGATTTCCCCAGCCAGTTTTGAAGTTCACAAAAAAGCTGCCCAGTTTGAAACACATTGCTTGAGACTAAGAAGTTGCAAAGTTACTCTGGAAGAAGACAGTGGCTATGTGACTGCCAAGAAACTCATGCAAAAGTTGGCATTGGCCTTATTTTAACTTGTTTGTGATCTTGAGATTTTAATTTATACTCTGCTGGCAAATGGCTAAAGAGTCATATCAAAATTTAGAAGATCCAGATTAATGTTTCCATTCAGCTGTAGAGTCCTCCTTGGTGATCTTAAAACAATAATTCCTCTGTCCAATCTATCTCTCTGTCTTGGTGAAAGTGGCTACTACATCTGTGGAATAAAGCAAAATGCCTTTTTGCATTAGTCAATGTTACTGAAGGGCTCTGGGAAAGTATCCTTTTCTATCTATTAGTTAAATGGCAGCTTTTCAAGCACCTGGATCCACTTAGCCTTTTAATTTCCCCAAATACCCAAGAACAATGTATTAGATATTGTGATAAATTAAAAGACGAAAATATGATGTAATGCCTTGGTAAGACCACACTTGGAATATTGCATCCAGTGTTAGTCACCACGATATTAAAATGATACCGAGACTCTAGAAAGGGTGCAGAAAAAAGCAACAAAGATGATTAGGGGGCTGGAGGCTAAAACATATGAAGAACGGTTGCAGGAATTAGGTATATCTAGTTTAGTGAAAAGAAGGACTGGTGTGATACGATAGCAGTCTTCCAATATTTGAGGGGTTTCCATAAGGAAGAGGGTGTCAATCTATTCTCCAAAGCACCTGAAGGCAGGACAAGAAACCATGGATGGAAACTAATCAAGGAGAGAAGCAACCTAGAACTATGGAGAAATTTCCTGACAGTGAGAATAATTCACCAGTGGAATGACTTCCCTTCAGAAATTATTACTGGAGATTTTTAAGAAGAGATTGGACAGCCATTTGTCTGAAATAGTATAATGGTCTGGCTTGAGCAGGGGTGATGGGATAGGAATTTATTCCTACCGAGGCGATATAGATCTTGTTCCCTTGAAGTCATCCTTACGTAGAAAATGAAACCGAGATTTAATTCTAATTAACAAAATATTTATTTCAGTATAAAAGTAACAAAACATAAACCTTAATAAGCTACATTGTCCCAGTCAAGAATTCACATCTGCCTCGGAACGGAGGCTTGCAGAAGAAGAAGGAAGGAGGAGACAAACTCCTGGAATGCACACATGCGTAGAAACACATATCACATGTCTGCTTGATTAGAAAATACAGTAGATCTAGAAATATAGTAGAAGACTAAGAAATATAGCACAGAGGCTCAACTGGCAATATATTCACATCGTGACAAGGGGGTTGGACTGGAAGACCTCCAAGGTCACTTCCAACTCTGTTATTATGTTATGAACTTCCATGTTACTACTCAGGATGGCAAATCAAGCAAGGCAATGAGGATGGAAGACACTAGCAGTAGATTCTGCCAGAGACTTGGGCTGTAGCAGTTCCCAAGGACGCTTAGGGTTCATATACAGTCTGATGAACCCATGAGATATTGAATCTGGCACACAGGTGCTGCTTCTTGCTCTCTGCCATGCCAAGCTCTATTCTAGTTCCTAGCTACTTATGATGGCACTTTCTTCATATATTAGTCACTAAATTAAAACCCTTATTGGGATAAGTTTACTTATGAGATATTTTATTTAAAAGCAGCTATTCACCTCTCTTATATTCCAATGTGCTCCATTGCTTTATACAATTTCCTACCTGTTCCTCTACAATTCTCATCTGTGCCAACCTTTGTTTGAAAAATTAAAGAGAACTGCAGAGGTCCAGACTATAATTCCCATCTTATCACAGGGAGTTTGGAGGGTATAATGCAATGTATCTATTGATGGAGATTGGCACCAAGGGGGTGATAAGGGATGAGGAAGGGAAAAATAGTTGTATGTCCCTAATTTCTCATGTGAAAAGTAGACTCTGGTGTCTGCATTTTATATAAAAGAGCAGCCCTGTAACTAAAATACAATTTGGGGATCTATTAAATTCAGAATAAATTTAGAAGCGAGAGAGACTAAAACTCCCATAAAACCTACTTCCACAGAAAATACAATACAAAGAAGTATTTCTTTAAAAGAAATCTGACTTTTCTCATGACTTAATGTCATTAAACATTATAGTATAGAAGAAAATTCAAAAGTCCTCTCTTGTTTGTTTTAAATCTATACTTTGAAATAATTCAGATATTAGCAGTGGTGAAATCTAATTTTTTTTTACTACCAGTTCTGTGGGCGGAGCTTGGTGGGCTTGGTGTGGCTTGGTGGGCGTGGCAGGGGAAGGATACTGCAAAATCCCCATTCCCTCCCCACTCCTGGGGGAAGGATATTGCAAAATCTCCATTCCCACCCCACTCTGGAGCCAGCCAGAGGTGGTATTTGCCGGTTCTCTGAACTACTCAAAATTTCCGCTACCGGTTCTCCAGAACCTGTCAGAACCTGCTGGATTTCACCCCTGGTAGCAGTTAAACTGAAGGAGCTTTGGGGAGCTTCATGTTAAAAACTCTGGTTATGTCAAATTGATGTTCTCCACCACCCCCCAAACCCTTTTTTCTTCAAATCGATATTCAGTGGATAATTTAGAAAATAATCTCAGATTTATTTGCTTACTTATTGTTGTTTGGTTCTTCAAAGAAACAGCTAAAGTAAATGAGCTACAAATATTTCATTCTGCTGCTTTCTTTCCTCATTTTATTTTCTTTGCTTTGTAAGAAAATCTGGATGGGAACCACTTGGTGTGGGGAAAGGGGAGAACCAAATCTTTATTTTTACCTCTTTGTATGAAACACACACACACACACACACTCACACACACACACAATTGATAAGGTGTTTTTTTTAAAAAAAATGTTACCCATGGAAATGTTTTAAAACTATCCAGCTGTAGTGCTTGAGTTTTTTCTTTGACAAAACTGTAGACAGCAAACCCTTTCTGGGTTAAACCATCATCTATTTACCCCAGAGAAAATAAAGCAGGAGTAAGGCAACACAATATATTTTATTTATTTATTTATTTATTTATTATTTTTGTCAAGCATATATAAGATTACAGTAAAAGTATAAACATGTATACATGAGATGGTTATGAGTACATGGGAACATTAGGACAGGGACAGTAGGCACATTGGTGCGCTTATGCACGCCCCTTACAGACCTCTTAGGAATGGGGTGAGGTCAACAGTAGACAGTCTAAGGTTAAAGTTTTGGGGATTTGGAGAAGAAACCACAGAGTCAGGTAGTGCATTCCAGGCATTGACCACTCTGTTGCTAAAGTCGTATTTTCTGCAATCGAGTTTGGAGCGGTTTACCTTTAAGTTTGTAACTATTGTGTGCTCATGTATTGTTGCGGTTGAAGCTGAAGTAGTCATTGACGGGTAGGACATTGTAGCAGATAATTTTATGTGCTACACTTAGGTCAGACCTAAGGCGGCGTAGTTCTAAATTGTCTAAGCCCAACATTTCAAGTCTGGTGGCATAAGGTATTCTGTTGGCGAACAGAGGAGTGGAGGACTCTTCTCGTGAAATATCTCTGGACATTCTCAATTGTATTAATGTCCGATATGCAGTGCGGGTTCCAGACAGATGAGCTGCATTTGAGAATTGGTCTAGCAAATGGTTTATGTGCTCTGGTTAAAAGTACAATATTACCAGAGAAGAAGCTACGCAAGATTAGGTTAACAACTCTTAATGCTTTTTTGGGGTAATGTATACATATACAAATTGTATATCGTTTAGTTTGACTCCATAAGAAAGACCTTCTTTGGGGAATTATTTGCCAAACCTCGAAAAGAGTCCGTTTTCAGAAAACAATGATTTAGTCAAATCAAATGTTTCTTTTGGACTCAAAATACCACATAGAAATCACTGCTTTATACTGATTATCCAAGGGCAGACTGTAGGCACAGCTCTCTCGGTAACCTCTTATTACACACACATACACACATCCCAGATAAAACTGAGCTGTGCCAACATTCTGCTTTACTCTTTATGTTTTTTTCAGTTCTTCTGTGCTCCTACACTGAACGCTCTTCCTCGGCAAGCTCATTGCTGTTCAATCATGTGCAAATCTTAGGAATTGGGGTGGGAGTTTCTGCTAGCAAGACCCCAAAAAGACACGGTTTTCATGTTCACATGGCCAGAAATTATTCCATAATTCTGATTTCCCAGACCCTAGCCTCTATGTAGGTAGCAGGAGTTTCTTCTAAACATTTGGAACAAAAAAAGAAAATACATTATAACAGCAATTACTGGTAAAATAGATAATGTATAGAACAGACAAATGTGGAAGACAGATTTTTGCACATGAGTTAATATTCATTCCCCAGTTAAAACCTTAGGAACTAGAAATAATCTCTCCATAAATTTAGCACTGAAAATTTATACTTAAGTAGTCCGGTCAGTTAAAACCCGTGGGACTTCATTCAGCCCATAACTTTCATTAGCCGTGAAGGGAACACCATGCAATACAACTGCTTCAAGTCAAAGTTAATCCCAATTAAGGATGAAACTCCATCCTTAACTCACTCTATCACAGAAGTCCCTAAACAGTGGGTGATCTTATAGACCATATGTACTGCAAAAAAAAAAAAAGAGCTTGCATTACGCAGGCACAAAACTGTGTTTACAAATCTGAGCTTCCTTCTTAGTCTGCTTCCTTGTTTTGTCTAGATCAAAGCTTTTCCACAATTCCAACAATGTTTTGGTGGCTTATTTTAGCCACTGAAAAAAGGGGAGCGGTGATGTAATTCAATGACTAGAGAGATTATTAATAGTTAAGGATGGCAGCTTAGCTTTATTATGTAACACCAACATGGCAGTATTATTAAATAACAGTGCAAAAGATTTTAATATTAAAGCTCGCCGTTTATCTAACCTATCTGCATTGGCGCAATTTCAGGGTGATTAAGATTTCACTGGTAATGAATTTTTACACATAGTACATGTATAAATTCTTAGTGCAGAATGGATGCATAAAAGATTATTGTCAAGGTAACAGAATCATTGCTTAAAGAAAACTTCTTAAATATATGTGGGCACTCTAATAGGGTGAAACTCTATTATAATGGGTTTATGGATTTTTTTTATTTAGAACTACAATGTAGATGTTAAATATTAAAATGGATTTAAATGTCATCGCCAATTACTACTATCTGTCACTTGATCCTATAAGATAATTTTAAGAAAACCTTTTTGATACACTGAATTAATGTAGAATGTATGTTTCAATAAAAATAAATGTAGATATTTCTAACTTTTTTGAAGATAGAAATACTTCATCATTGGAGCAATTTGCTAAATGGCTCCTTAATATTTTTATGCAGTTCCCAACCCCCTAATATTTTTGATTTGTTTGGAGTCTCAACCAAATCAAACTTCTATGATACATGAAGTCAAACATCATCCGAATCCTAAAACATTAATTAACAGCTGTTGTCTTTTAAAGGAAGCAGTGTGTACCCCTTACAGACTTTTTGCATAAAACGTAAAAAAATGAAGTTATGATTTATGATTTGATAATTAAACAGGATAGATTATAGAAAGAAGAGAATTAACTTTTAACTATAAATAAGAAGCAAATTTATAATTGTTCTTATAATTGCTGTAAAGAAGATTGGAAGTCGCTTCTTGCTTTTTTACTTCCTTTTCTATTTTTCTTTCCCTTTCTTGCAGTTTTAACTTTCTTTTCATTTTCTTTTTTGTTATTTTATATTAGTTTACATTCGTTTTTATCTTCATTTTAAAAAAATCTTTATATGTATATATGAGTCGGTGCATGAGGTACTAGGAGCATAAGAGGTAACTATAACGTTTTAATGGGAGACAATTATTTCTCACACATTTTTTCTGGCCTTCTTCTTGAATCATGTACCTTTTAGCAAGGTAACCTGAATCACAACTTCTAGTGAACTATTTTTATGTACTGTATAAGAAAGCGGTCAGTAGTGGGTTCTAAAACCCTTTACTACAGGTTCGCATGCGCAGAAGCGTCCCAGGCGGGTGGGCGGAGCCTCCCACCGCCGGCGCTACCGGTTCACAGAACCAGGTCGAACAGGGAGCAACCCACTGCTGAAAGCAGTGCTTCCAACAGCAGAACGGATTGTGGTGTCAGCAGCTTGTCTCTGGCCAAGATCTTTAGAAGAAAGTCAGTCAGTCTCTTGAGGGAGATATTAGAACCATGTTAGCTCTATTTGATTCAGAGGTTGGAATCCATGTGCTGATTTTGGTAGTGTGATTCCTTTGCAACAACAAAATATTTACTTAATAGACTTCGATAGCAGTAGAAGGATATTATCTGAACCGCAGCTTCCCCTTGATCAATTTGATTCCACATGTTGGAAATTTAGAATCGTCTTCAACAGACAAACGTGTGTTTAGTCACACAAAGTTGAGTTTCTCAAAGAGCAGGTACTAGTAGTCCTGGATTTACAACCACAATTGGGACTCAAATTGCAGTCATAAATTGTTGCAGTCATAAGCCAAGTCACCATGTGAGCAGAGTTGATTTCACGACTGTTTTGAGAACAGTTGTTAAACCAGTTCCCACGGTTGTTAAGTGAAGCGGGTGGCTGTAAATGTGAATCCATTTTATCCAGTGGGTGTTTTGGTTTGGTTTGGTTTGGTTTGGTTTGGTTTGGTTTGGTTTGGTTTGGTTTGGTTTGGTTTGGTTTGGTTTGGTTTGGTTTGGTTTGGTCAGAAACCAGCAAAAATCCTCACGACATGCAATCACATGACCTTGGGCGTTGCAACCAGTCATACATGCAAGCTGGTTGCCAAACAGCCAAAGTGCGATCACATGATTGGGGGAGGGGGTGGGGGTAGCAGTCATTACTTTGAGGACAGGTTGTGAGTCACTTTTTTCGAGCCTGTCATAACTTTGAACAGGTCATTAAGCGACCAGTCGTAAAGTCGAGTACTACCTGTAGGGGTAACCTCCAGAAGTTCTAATTCCACTACAGTGAAATCACGGTGAGAGAAAAGCAAGACCTTCTCCCTCTTGTGCTGTGCAGAAGGTAAATCTTAGCTGCACTTACCTTGAACACAGCTGACAATCAATACCTTTTCGGCAGAAAAATTAACACAGTGGAAGTCCACTTTTCTACAGGGCACTTTGTAAATATTTTAAACTTTTCTAAGCAGAAAGAGACCTTCCAAGCAGAAACAAAATTTTTTGACTTGGAGGACATTAAATGCCCACAAACTACTTTTTCTCTTTCATTAGAAAGGTACCTTCTATTTTTAATTATTCCTGCGGATGCTTAGTTCTTCTTCTTTTTTTCTTTTTTTTCCCCCCAAGCAATTTTTCCCCCTCCTTTTCCCTTTATGGGTCATTGTGATTTCTTTTTTATATATATATTTTGATGAGGTATAGAAACTTTTTTTTTAATCCTCACCCTCATTGGTAACCAAAACAGGCTTTGCGATACTGAGCTCTTTTTAAAAGAAAAAAGAAAAAGAAAAAAAGAAAAAAAGAGAGAGAAAGAAAAAAAGAGAGAGAAACTTAAAAGTTACATGGAAGGAAAAGAAGCCTTTGGTTGGAAAAGAAATAAGGGGGGGGGGGGGAAGAGAAATCAGGCTAATCAAAGTTAAAATAAAGTCTTCCCCCCCCATCTCTCTCCAGATACTCCTGTCTATAACATGTTGTTCCTTATAGAAAGTGGGATATGGTGGCATTTGCTGATTAACTTGCTCGACAAAAGTGACAGCTGCTGAGGGTGTATGTAGATAAGCCGCACAGCGCAGTTCCGCCTTTGTACATCTGTCAGCAAAAAAGGAATACTAAAGAGTGAAAAGAGGCAAATTGGTCCCAAAAGGCAACCTATTCAACATAGGAGGTTTGCTCTATTCAAGCACTCGCTGTGAAACTCAAGTACTTGCTAGCTTATTCAATTTCATTCACTCTTTAGAACGAGCCCACAAGTGTTTAATTTCTTATGCCTGTGAATAAAAGGTTGAAGGGAGCTTGGATTTTTTTTTAACACACACACACATACACACACACACACACACACACACACACACACACACACACACACACACACCAAAACTATATTATTGTTGCCGCCGCTGCTATTATTATTAGTAGTAGCCTTAGCATTAATTGTTCAGATTCGCTGATCAGTATCCACAGCATTAGCTCATTCGCCAGTTTTTCCGTACATCCGGGTGCAATTAAATTGGAAGACTCTGCAGCAGGAGTCAGCTTCTCGGTGACTTGTTTAGGACTTGTTTTCCACTCTGAAGGTGGAAATTTCTTCTCTTCGTGGGGCATCGTGGAAAGAGAGAGGCCAAAAAAAGAGCTGCTGCGATTTAATAAGGTGTGCTAGATGTGCTGTTGGGTTGTTACTGAATTTTAAGGTTCCCAGATCAGCCTCACGACAAGGATTCCCTGGGTTAGGTGTCATTTCAATTCCTCTCTTAAGGGGAAAAAAAAAGTCCACATATTTTTGGAGCCAGATTTATTTTTGAGGAATCGTGTCCAGGATCCTGTTGTAAGAGGTATTTCCACTAATCAGACAAATGTGGGTGTCTTCATTCAAGATAGAACGTGTCTATATTCCATTTATTCCCTGGATAGAGAAGACTGTTTTAAAGCTCTAGTCCTTAATAATCTCTTGTGCCATTCTGCTTCCCTTTCAACTGACACGAGCAAGTTGTTATATGAAGCACAAACGCAAAAATGAAAGGAGCCTTGTATATGGTAGGGACTGCTAGAGTAGATGATAGTAACAATAATTATAATAATATACACATTTAGAAGGGAGCCGTTGGAATGATGAAAGAGGCAAAGTAAGCAGGTGGCAACCAGGGTTATGAACACTCCGAGGTTACTCTGCCTGGGATACAATTGACCCAAGCTTTGTGCAGAAAATAGAAGTTGTCAGATTGCTAAACTCCAATGTGTTTTCAATGTACTGGGGTGTTGAATTCAGTGGCATTGCTGGGGGGGTGGGGAAAACTACTTCCCCTACCCTTATATCTTTATTCTGACTTTAATTCCTGTAAAAGATAACAAATCCCAGATCCCAGACATTTTCATACACATGTATATGAAATATATATATAGCACAGACCTATTCAGATGCTGTCAGTTATTATTCTGTAGGATATATATATATACACAGAATATGTATATTCTGATATCTATTTGTTCCTCCTGATATAACTGATGCCAACAGTATCCAAAAGCTGTCATTTACTGACAGCAACTTGAATGCAGTAAGTTGAGATAATGAACACAGTAAGGACTTGTGGGGTTTTTTTTAAAGATGAAGATGTTCACGAAAATGTACTAATAATGAAGGAATCCAGAAGAACAGGAAAAGGCTTTCCCTTAAAATTGAAAATGCAAAAAGTGACCCACAATTATTTGTTGACCAGCAGCAATTTTGAATTATCCCAAAATTACAGTCAGAAAAATACCATTCAGCAACAAGGAACTTTATTTGTCCCAGAGCTCTGGACAAAACTTCAGATGGAGATGCATTGTAGCTTTTTCAAATAAATGAAATTTGGAGGAGTTAGTGTCACCTGTGATGATGCTCACACACACCTTCTTCTTCCTACATGTGCAGGTTGTTTGATAGTAATAGGAGGAAGATGAATTAGATAAGGACATGGGCATCATGCAATTCTATTAAATTTGTTTCCTTCTTTCCATCTTGGGCATTCTGTTGCTTAGATGACACAGAATGAGAAGCAGAGAACAACTGACTAAGTAATTTGTGCTCAGCATATTCTTTAATATGCTAGGATAAGAAGCTGAAGTTAAACAATGTTTTCTGCAAATGAGTGACAGGTGTCTAGACCAGGGGTGCGTTCCTCCCGGTTTGGACCCCATTGCCCAAACCTGTAGCGACCTGCTGGTGATGTCACTGTCTGTGCCGGTCCGTGCGCGCCACCATCTCTTTTTTTTTTTTTTTTGCTTTTTTTGCAAATTTTTCCCCTTCCGCTGCTTGAAAAGGGCCCGCCTGCCCGCCCGCGGGTTAATACTGATCTTTATTTCTTTGCCCGAAGCATAGCTGATCAGCTCCTCAGCTGTGTTTCGGGCTGATTCCTGCTTCTGAGCATGCGCGCAAGCCAAATTGCACGAGGGGATGCTCGCACGCAAGCGTGAAACATCACGATGCAAACCAGTGGCGAAGGTAAGTGGAACCCACCCCTGCTCTAGACTACATTTCAGAAAAAAGGAAAATTTATTTATTTATTTATTTATTTGGTAGTTTTTCTATGCCGCCCTACTCCCTCAGGACTCAAGGCGGCGTACATTTTATAAAAACTCCAAACAAATTATTAAAAAACAATTTAAAACAGTTAAAATATATATACACACACACCATACATACATGGGGGAGACATCAGATATAAATCGTCTCAAACTCACCCCTGCCTGCAGGAAGAGCCATGTCTTAATGGCTTTTCAGAAGGCCAACAAGGTGGGGATGATTCGGATCTCCGGGGGAAGTTGGTTCCAGAGAGCGGGGGCCCCTACAGAGAAGGCCCTCCCCCTAGGCCCCGCCAGTCGACACTGTTTGGCTGACGGGACCTGGAGGAGACCCACTCTGTGGGACCTGACCGGTCGAAGGGAAATATGAGGCAGAATGCGGTCCCGGAGATAGCCTGGTCCTAAGCCATGTAGGGCTTTAAAGATGATGATCAGCACCTTGAATTGTACCCGGAGACCAATGGGCAACCAGTGCAACTGGCGGAGTATAGGTGTTATGTGGGTGTACCTTGAAACATCCACCACAGCACGCGCAGCTGCATTTTGCACCAGTTGAAGTCTCCGAATACTCTTCAAGGGCAGCCCCATGTAGAGCGCATTGCAGTAGTCCAATCGAGAGGTGACAAGGGCATGAGTAACTGTGAGTAGAGCCTCCTTCTCCAAGTATGGTCGCAATTGGTGCACCAGGCGAACCTGTGCAAAAGCCCCCCTAGCCATCTTGATTTGATTACAAGGCTTTGCTGAGAGAATTCAAACATGTGAGAGTCTCTCCAAAGATAAAAGAGTGTCTTGGACACCAGTGCCAACTTTTGAAATACAATCATTATGCATTATTACTTAAAAATACACATTTTGTAGCTTCAGGGCCAAAGGTAGAAAGCAAAGGGTGCAAAATGCACAGAGATGTAACGTGAGCAAAGTTGGCATTTCTTTAGTAAAATGCATTCTGTTAAGACAGATTTGAAATCAATTGGTAGGATTCTCTTGATTGTCAATATGAGTGAACTTCTCTCCCTGTCATCAGTACTGAGAAAAGTGCAAAAGTGCAGAGAACCTGAGGATACCATGGTGGAAAGAGGAAGAGACTCCAAAGGGCTGTCATTTTTGTTCAGATATTGATTTTATGAAATCATTGACCCAGTAGTCATATCTGCTGGAAGTAAACTTGGATAATGCCCAGAAACTTATTGTTAATCTCTTGCTTTGATCTTGAACGGAACTGCCAGTTATGATATAGCATCCAAGATAGTTGCATAAAGAAATGCCATAAATATTAATAAATTAATTAGGATAAATTAATGCCCAGAAACTGCCATTTTGATATCCTTTGGCCTAATTATAAATACTTAGCCCTAAAGAAAATAGGTCACCAGGACTGACAGTTGCAGGAAATCAAACCAAGCTCAGAGTTGGAGCTGTTTCTTTACTAGAATTAAACAAGAATGTGATCATTAGTCTTTGTTCTTTCTCTTTGTTGTGATCGGTATTGCCCCGAGATTCTAAAATTCCTTTAGTTCCAAACTCAGATGAATTCCAATAAGAAACTCTTT
The DNA here is from genome assembly GCA_023053685.1 of Diadophis punctatus similis. Lineage (NCBI taxonomy): Eukaryota > Metazoa > Chordata > Lepidosauria > Squamata > Dipsadidae > Diadophis > Diadophis punctatus. The sequence continues at coordinate 227,586,735 of JALIGW010000002.1, forward strand.
GCTATGATAGCCACTATATTTCCAACAAGAAAAAGTTGGAAGGCCATTTCAGAATTCATGAATGGGATAAATATATTTAGGATGTGAAGAGGCTGGGTGCTTATTAGAATCAATGACAGTAATCTTTCCAGAATCAATATGAGATTTAGGCAGCTGTCCAGCTGTACGTACCAGACAGGACACTTTCTCTGAAAGCATTGATAAATTGCTCAAAAGTGTATTTTAAAAATATATTTGCTAGGCTTTCATAATTTATGGTGAGCTTACCCGGTTAAAGAAATCTTAGTATATAACTACTAATATTTTAATATATGACTTCTGAATCTGTAAAAAAAACATGGGAGGGAAGGAAGGAAGGAAGGAAGGAAGGAAGGAAGGAAGGAAGGAAGGAAGGAAGGAAGGAAGGAAGGAAGGAGCAAGTGATGCATGTATGTCATTTTCATGTAAATGGCATGATTAAGTAACATGCATCATGCATGAGACATAACTGTAGCTTCTAACAGATACCAATAGTGGGAATAGATGTTGCTTTACAAGGGTTATTATGGTGGAAAAGGACTTTGCTTTTTCTATTCCAATATTTGGAGAATATATCTTCTAAGACACTGTTTGTTTTCTGTGATTTTTATTCATGCCAGCATTGAAAATTCTGATTTCATGTGCTCAATCAATTAATCTGATCTATGTGATACATAGGATAGTTTATTAGCTTATGCAAGGCTAGGTATCCTTTGAGAACCTAGTTGGCCATAAAATATTCCTAAGCTTCTAAAGGTTCCAGGAACCCATCTAGGGATGCAAAATAATTCAGCAGAGTTTGGGAAGATGGGGTGGTTAAGGAAGTGGGAGTGATTTCTGTCCTGGACATAGATTGATCATGATAGATAGGTAGGTAGGTAGAGAGATAAAGAAATAGAGACCGATAGAGACAGTTTGAGAATGTTGTGTACACTTTCATCCCCATTATGCATTGGACAACCTTTAAAATGATTTGTTGTTGAGGCTTTAATAAGTTGAGGTTTAAGAATAGTATGGAGATGGAGCAAACTCAGGTCCATTCATTGTAGCCTTTTTTTTTTTTGGAGCATCTGTGCCCAAGAATCTCAGCAGTAGATACAGATAAGATCAGCAGATCTCAAGATCTTAATGTGAAAACCTGATGGATTTCTGCCATTTTCATATTTATACCTGCAACACAGAGGCGGGTTCCTAATATTTTAACTACCACTCTGTGGGCGTGGCTTATTTTGTGGGTGTGGCTTGCTAGCCATGTGACCGGGTGGGCATGGCTTGCCGGCCATGTGACTGGGTGGGTGTGGCTTCTAGGACTGCTGAAGGGAGGGGAACTGAGATAGGTCCTGCCGCCAATTCCCCCTCCCCTCAGCAGCTCGAGTAGCCTCAAACATGCGAAAATGCTTAGGATCATCACCGTGCGTTTGTGGCTTCTCGGACTGCTGAAGGGAGGGGAATGGAGATAGCTCCTGCCGCCCGTTCTTTCAGCATCTCACGCGCTCCCTCAGCCATCCTCCCCTGCTTGGATTCACTGTGGGGTAGGAAGGCAGCGCATGTGCAGTGCCGGAAGCTCAGCTTCTGGGCATGAGCAGAAAATTTTTTAAACATTTTTTTTAAAATGGTGGCACCCAGGCACCAGCAGCCGACCGCACCGGTACTGTGATGTCACCAGTGGGCCGCTACCGGTGCTATAGAGTGGACCGCACCAGTAGGAACCCACCACTGCTGCAACAGCTAAGAACCTAGTAGATGAATTTAGGGGAAAACACACATGTCATGTGTGTGCTTGAGATTTATATTTCGCTGATCTGTCAAAACTGGGAGACAGAGCTGTTCTTTAACATCCCAGAAAGCCTACCGTTCATGAAGAAGTGCCCCCTCGGATCCTTTCCTTTTAGACTCAGCAGGATCCCAGGTTCTTTCATTCCACTGAATGCATTACCTTCCAATCACCTTGAATTCAAAAGTCGGTCTCCAGAGTCCCCCTTTCAGCCTTTCAAAAGAGATTCTGCAGCCCCGATCAGGAAGAAAGGGTCATCTCATCCCTGTGATTTCCCAGGGCAGAGAATCTACCACGGAGACGCTTAATAGGTTTGAGCAGCCCGGATTCATTCTGGTTGGAAAGCCCAGAACTGAACTCGAGGGTCGTGGGTGTGAGTTACTATGGTTATGGAGCAGCATCACCCAGAGTTTAGCTCTCGTGGGCATTAGAGCACATCGTAATGGGCAAACGGGCAGAGGTTAAAGCAAGCAGGTAGGATTACTATGTTTTTTTGTCAGAAGTCTATAATGTCTTCTCGTCCGTTTTAAAGGCTCCTCGGTTGCCCCAAATCCACCCAAGCAGCCGCCTGCTGAGTAATTTTGTATGTTTAATCTCTCACCCTTCCCTACAAGCTTTTGGCTAATTTGAGGCATCCATGACCTAGAAAAAAACTCCATTCCGAGGCAGGGCGATGAGAAAGAAAAATATTCTTTCAGCCGACTTTTCTAAGACCTTTGTGAATGGCAGAAAAATGTCTGACTGAACTGCATCGGGCCTTTTGCTTAATGGTTTGTGAGCAAGAAGGAGACTCTCTCTCTCTCTCTCTCTCTCTCTCTCTCTCTCTCTCTCTCTCTCTCTCTCTCTCTCTCTCTCTCTCTCTCTCTCTCTCCCCCAGTCTTACACACACGCGCATGCACACACACACATTTACTTTAACTTCCCCCCATAAAACTTGTCACTTCAGATTGCCATCAGCCACCACAACAATAATCATTTCATGCTTATTGCTAATTGCAAGCACAGCTGAGGCCCAGCGGGGGACTCCTTGCACAGTCCCAGGCCTTTATACCAGCCTCAATCTGTTGTATGGCACTTGTTCACACACACGCACACACACACAAAAGCTACCAGCAAAGGCAGAAAGAGGCAGAGTCACAGGTTTCTTGTAATCCTTCTGCTACCCTGCTGACAATTCAGCCCCATAAGCATTCCTGGTTTTGTCCGCTTCTTTTACAAAAGCTGGAGTGACCTTAAGCTTCTCCTGTGTGAGCAGGCCCGCTTCGGTCCACCCCGCCACCATCGCCACCACCTCCCAGCAGCAGCGCCCGAGGAGGAATACAGTAGAGCTCCTTCAGGTGCATTAAGAAGCCGGGCTGCATCTGGCTTCTGAGATTCTGTTTGCAGAACCCCTGGAGAGAGCTATGGCTTCCTGTAACATGTAAAATGTGAGTGTGAACTCAAGGTTCATGGCAAGGAACAGGAGGTCAGGCTTCCATTCAAATCTATGAAAAGGAAACCAGAGTTTGCAGATGTTCTGGTGGATGTGTAATGACACCACCTCCCTCGGAGTGCAGGAACCCAGCACAGCTTTTCAGAAAATGTGCCGCCCTGCCATCGCCGGGTGTTACTTTTGCAGATTTATTCATATCAATTTTTTTTTTCTTTGCAAACTCGGAGGAACCTTTAGGACATCAATAATACCGCAGAAGACCAAGCGAGAGGGACGTTCCAAAACTCAAAAACAATCTGGGCTGCGATAGAGGCTGGGATTATCACACGTTATTGACATGCTTTTTAAACAACCTTTTTCTTTATTGTTTAAAATCATTTGATTGCTGATTTTTTTTCCCTGGATTAAAAAGCTTGCCCTTCCATTCAGAGAGACGGAATGACTGTCTCCTTCAGTTAATTCGGAGTGTCATGAGAGGGAAGCAACTTGCTTCTTATTTAATGTATTGTTTTTGTACTTTGATTACCCAAAGAGCTGCTTATGAGATTTGCTGCCTCATACACCAAACTACCTTACATAATCTGCCATTTGGTTAGGGGCTAGATTACTGCAGCTTTAACTCTGGCAATAAAATGTCTCCACATGACTCTAGCTATTCTCTGCAATTGGTCTTTGCCTACATACAAATAGACTAGTATTAGCTTCTTTCCCACCAGAGAGGTCTACAGCAATCTCACAGTGATGGGTGGGGGCGGGAGTAAGTTTTCAAACAATCTCTGTAGCTGTGGTTTTATTAATTGATTTGTGGGTTCATTTCTGCTTTATCAACCCAACCAACCTGGGATTTTTAAACCTTTATTACCTAGTCCAGGATATGAGAGATATTCTGTTCAATTAGGAGTATAATGCATCTTAAGCTAATCTTCAGTATGACTTTTCTGGTCTCTGTCATTTACAAAACACACAGTGAAATTAAACCTGGATGGATGGATGGATAGATGGATGGATGGATAGATGGATGGATGGATGGATGGATAGATGGATGGATGGATGGATGGATGGATGGATGGATGGATGGATGGATGGATGGATGGATGGATGGATGGATGGATGGATGGATGGATGGATGGATGGATGGACAGAGACAATTCTGCATGCTTGAGTTACTTGGATGGATGGGTGGTTGGTTGGTTGGTTTTTTTTTTATTGTTGAACTGCCTGATCTTTTCAATGGGCCTTGAATTTATCAATTGATATGCAGGGTTATCCCAACGACATTTTTCAAAGCATGACAGCAACTACCATCGTACCTAGGACTTTAGACATTGCAAAAGCCACTTTTACCAATAGAAGAAAGGCAATTGCACTTGGATGTCACCGTGACTCCATAATGTAGACAAGTGGCGAGCAGACAAACAGCTGCAAATGCTGGGACCCAGCAAAGGTGTAGAAGGTTTTATTCCTTTGAACCTTCAGTTTATAAACAATTAAATCCAATCATTATGTCCAATGAAAGTGATAAGATATCACAGCAGAAGTAGTTTACAGGTAGCCCTCAACTTCTACCACAAGTGAGCCCCAAATTTCCAGTTGTTAAGTGAATTTTGCCCCATTTTCCAACCTCTCTTCCACAGTTGTTAAGTGAATCGTTGCAGTTATTAAGTTAGTAGCACGGCTGTTAAGTGAATCTGGCCTCCCCATTAACTTTGCTTGTCAGAAAGTCTCAAAAGGTGATCACATGACCTCGGGATACCTCAACCGTCATAAAGATGAGTCAGTTGCCAAGCGTCTCAATTTTGATCACATGACCACGCGTGGCTGCTGCAATGGTTGTAAGTGTGAAAAAAACGGTCCTAAGTCACTTTTTTCAGTGCCGTGGTAGTTTTGAACAGTCATTAAAGGAACTGGTGTAGCCTTTTCTTGCTCTAAATGCCTGGAAATTTAGTCAGTCCTTTCCCCCTTTACGGAAACCTGCTCCTTTGCTTCCCACTGGCCATCCTGATTGAAGGACCAATTCAGTTCTCCACCAGGGAAGGGCGCTGTTTCAAGAGTTGGGATGTTCCAACAGCCAGAGTAAGAAAGTCCCACAACAGTTCCTTTGGATACGTTTCGCGTATTCCCAACTATCATCTTGAGTTCGCTTTGTCCTTCCTTTCCTTCCCTTCCCTTCTCATCAGCCTTCTTCTCTCGGCCTTTTAACTCATCGGGCATTAAGTTGTGGGGGGGGAAATGCATTCCCTGATGATGTAACTTACTCTCAAGTATTAACAGATTAACAGAGCTGGAAGGGACCTTCTAGGTCATCTAGTCCAACCCTCTGCTCAAGCAGGAGACCCTACACCATTTCTGACAAATGACAGTCCAGTCTCTTCTTGAAAGCTTCCAGTAATGAAGCTCCCACAACTTCTGAAGGCAAGATATGACTTTAGCAACAGAGTGGTTAATGCCTGGAACTCACTACCTGACTCTGTGGTTTCGTCACCAAATCCCTAAAACTTTACCCTTAGACTGTCCACTGTTGACCTCACCCGATTCCTAAGAGGTCAGTAAGGGGCGTGCATAAGCGCACCAGCGTGCCTACCGTCCCTGTCCTAATGTTCCCTCTTATCAGTACCCATCTTATGTATATAAACAATGTTATATCTATGTATATCACCAACACGTACTTGACAAAATAAATAAATAAAAATAAAATAAAAATAAATAAAATAAAATAAATAAAAATGTTCCATTGGTTGATTGTTCTCACTGTCAGAAAGTTCCTCCTTATTTCTAGGTTGAATCTCTCCTTGATCAGGTTCCGTCCATTATTCTTGTCTGTCTTTCGGGAGCTTTGGAGAATAGCTTGACCCCCTACTCTCTGTGGTAGCCCCTCAAATATTGGAACACTGCTATCATGTCTCCCCTGGTCCTTCTCTTCGCTAGACTAGCCGTGCCCAGTTCCTGCAACCGCTGTTCGTATGTTTTAGTCTCCAGTCCCCTAATCATCCTGGTTGCTCTCCTCTGCACTTTCTCTAGAGTCTCAATATCTTTTTTATAGTGTGGTGACCAAAACTGGATGCAGTACTCCAGGTGCGGTCTAACTAAGACTTTATAGAGTGGTATTAGTACCTCATTTGATCTAGATTGTATCCCTCTGTTAATGCAAGTTAGGGTTGCATTGACTTTGCATCTAAGAAGACAGTCAGACAGACCTTAATATCAGAGCACAATCACATTGTGCTAAATGTGCTGAATTTGCTGACTGAATATAGATGATACAGAAAAGTCTCTTTCATCGAGAGAGAGAGAGAACAGGAGTTTGCCAGAAGAGTTCAACAGGAGGATGAGAGGGCAATGATCAGAGAAGCTATGTCTTCTGAAAGTGTGTATGCAACTGTGATGGCTATGGACAAACCATATATTGAATGGCTGCTGATTGCAAGATCTGAATCCTGCAGCTTGCTTGGTGCTGGTTATTGAGTGACAGATTGCTTTGGAGTAACCAGAGTCTGAAAGAGGAATATAAGACAACAAGTTCCAGCAAATGAATCTCACTGCACAACTGAATTGAAAGCAATAATCAGGAATGTACTAGAGAAGTGTAAAGCATAATCTGTTAACAAATTTTCAGTTACTGTAAGTGTTTGTGTTTGGTGACCACAAGAGTTTGAGGAGGGAACAAGAAGAAATAGGAGTCTAAATTTGTGACCTCAAGGAAGACAAACATGCTTGTGACGTGTTTGTCTTCCTATCTGAAAATAATCTAGGGTACCTTTGCAGCAGATTAAAGTTCACAGCAGTCCTTGAAGAAGAAGTGAAAGCATTGGGCTAATGTCTGACCATATTTTGGCCAATGATAAAAGAAAGGAAGGATCAGTTCAGAGAAAAGCTGTGCAACCAAAATGATGCAAGCAACTTTTTATAAGGAAGATAAAAAGGAGGAAACCAAAAAGGATGAAAATAACAAGAAGAAAGAGACATAGAAGCAGTGGTGGGTTCCTACCGGTGCGGTCCACTCTGTCGTTCCGGTAGTGGCCAGCAGATGGCGCTGTTTACACGTGACCACTCCGGTGCTGAATTTTTGGACATTTTTGCTTCTGTGCATGCGCGGAAGCAAAATCTTGCCGAAATCTTGCGAGGGGACGCGCGTGTGTGCGTGATTTCGGCAAGATTTTGCTTCCACATATGCGCAGAAGCAAAATCTCGGCAAAATTGCATGCGCGCGTGTGTCCCCTCGCAAGATTTCGGTGAGATTTTGCTTCCACGCATGCGCAGAAGCAAAATCACACGAGGGGCACATGTGTGTAGCAAGCGAGCGCACCAAACGTGCCAATGCGCATGCAGCGCTCCAGTAGCGAGGTAAGTGAGCAACCCGCCCCTGCATAGAAGATACTCTGCTCTATTAAGACTTGGCAAGTGAAACCAGCTATAAGCATTCAAAAGAAGAATGGGAGACAAACTCACTCATGTTTGTGTCGGAAGCACCTAAGGTGCTTCCAGGTTGAAAGGATTAGCCGGTGACATCATCGCTGCTTGGTTGATGCCCTGTTGGGAGTTCCTTTCATGTGCCCATTAATGTGCCCATCAAATGGTACCTATCTATCTACTTGCGATTACACACTTTCAAACTGCTAGGTTGGCAGGAGCTGGAGCGAATAATGGGAGCTCACCCCACCATGCAGCAGCACTCGTGTCTCGAACATGGGCTTGCTGATCGTCAACCCAGCACCCTAATCACATGAGCCACCGTGCTCCAGGAGACAAACTTATGTATCCCTAAAAGGCAGAAAAAATACAACTCTGCCCTTTAATAGAATTCTTTATTGGCCGTGTGTGATTGGACACACAAGGAATTTGTCTTCGGTGCATAAGCTCTCAGTGTACATAAAAGATATATGTAATAAATCATGATCATAGTAATCATAAATACATTCATCCTAAATCATAAGATACAACACTTAGTGATAGTCATAGGATACTAAATAAGCAATCAACATAATCGTGCTAAGAAACAAAATAAAACAATAGAAATCGTAAAGATACAAGCAAACAAAGTTATAGTCATAAGTAGAAAAGGAGATAGGTAATAGGAACCATGAGAAGAAGAATAGTAATACAGTCTTAGTAAATAGTTCGACAGTATTGTGGGAATTAGTTGTTTAGCAGAGTGATGGCATGGGAGGGGAACTGTCCTTGTGTCTAGTTGTTCTGGTATGCAGTGCCCTATAACACCGTTTTGAGGGTAGAAGTTGAAACAATTTATGTCCAGGATGTGATAATTAATAAATTATATAATAATATAATAATAAATAATGATTAATAAGGCAAAAGAAGAGTCGCAATTGTTGGTAACTTACTACTTATAAAGAATGACCATAACAATGCTTTAGACAGCATCTGGGTTGAAATACCCTATTGTCAAAATGCTCTATGCAATCAAATTAGCAAGCCAATTAAATATAGGATGAACAGAATTTAAGTGTCTCTTCTCTCTCTCTCTCTCTCTCTCTCTCTCTCTCTCTCTCTCTCTCTCTCTCTCTCTCTCTCTCTCTCTCTCTCTCTCTCTCTCTCTCTCTCTCCCCATCCCTCCCTCCCTCTCCCTCTCCCTCTCTCCCTCTCCCTCTCCCTCTCTCTCTATTTCTCCCCTTGCTCTTGAATGATCTGCCCCAATATATATCAGCCCCAACTCTGCTCACCATTTAAAAAACTAAGAGCTGGCTTCTTCCCCTGGCATTTGGTCCATCTTTCTTCTTTTGATTGTTTCCTTATTGTATTTGGTCACTGTGTTATAGTTTATATCGAATATGTTTTTAATGGTTCTTTTCTTATAGTTCTTTTGAGAAGGTCTTGGGGGGTAATTTAATATTGTGAGGGGTCTTTGAGGATAATGTAGTGGTTCTTTGGGTATTTGTTGGTTTATTTTTAGCTGAATGTCACCCAGAGTGACACTTTTGAATTGGGTAACCCCATAAATCCAATAACTAAATGAAGGTGTAGAGTGAGATTTTCCTTTTTTCTGTGCATAGGATTTTGATTATTCCAAAAGTTACTTTATGGCTCAGGTGGCATGGCACAGACATAAATTCAGTTTTTGCACTCTTCCGTCAGCTGATTGGTGGGGGCACAGACTGGTTCATGGTATGTTTCCTACCTTTTCTTAGCATTCCAGGTTTGGCAGGAGTGAAGGCAATTATAGTGCCAGCTTCAAACCACTTTGAAGAGATCAGGTAGTACCAATAATGTGCAAAATCTAAAAGGTCTGTCACTATAGTTAAACCTTCAGTGCTGCTGTTGATAAAAATAAACTCCCACTGCTAAGAATAAGGAATGAGTTCAGATAAAGTGGAAGGTTTTTTTTTTTACGTTATCGCAAGGGTAGGCAGAAGGGTTTTTTAAAAATGAAAACAACAAAAGTTAAGAGTTTTGAAAGCTGCTCAGAATTTCATCCATGAGATAAGTTGGAAAAAGTCATATACCTTTGTGTATTACGTATTACTGGAAGAAAAAGTGTGTGAAATTCTTCTGTTCATGTTGGTTGAGAATTACGTGAGCTGAAATCCAATGGGAAGGAAGGTCTCTGATGAGGAAAAAGCTGTTCTAAAGAAACTAATCATTCATGGTAAAGCTAGAGTATTTTCTATATAATTGTGGTAGGGATCCATGAACACCCATAACGGCATTGTTAATTAGTTAGAAATGGTAAACAAGTGAATTATTCTGAGAACTGGGAAAATGTCATTTTTAGAAATGTATGTTCTAGTAAAGAAATATATTTATTCATTTATTGTTATCCATTCTTTATTATTTTTATACGTAACTCAAAGCGGTGAACATACCATAACTCTGTGAGATAGGTTGTTTGAGCTGAAAGAAAGTTACTGGCCCAAAGTCACCCACCTGGCTTCCTACCTAAGGCTGAACTAGAACTCACAATCTCCCAGTTTCTAACTTGGTGCCTTAACCAGCCAACCAAACTTATTAGTCTTATCAAACTTTATCAGAATTATTAGTACTGTCATAATATATGGGCATACAGAATGAAGGCACCTCTAAAATGGTTACAGAAGCATAACTTGTGTACTTTCAGTTTTGGATCTCTTCATTCTAACAATTCTCCCAAATAAATAGCAATGAGAACTCAGTGATTCAGATTGCTTAGAGCAGGGGTGTCAAACTCAAGGCCCGGGGGCCGGATCTAGCCCACGGGGTGCTTAAATCTGGCCTGCGTGGCCTCTGCCAGCAAAAACTGAGTTCTGGAGGGCCACGTGTTGGCCCCCCCAACTCTGTTTTCGCTGGTAGCGGGCTAGCAAAACAAACGAAAAACAAAACAAAAGGAGAAATGTTTCCCCTTTTGCATTTGAGCATACAAGAAGGGATGGGAAAGGAGAAAGGGAAAGAGGAAAGATAAAGAAAAAGATGGGAAGATGGGAAGACAACAAGGAAGGAAAAATAAGGAAAGAGGGGAAGGAAGAAGAAAGGAGAATAAAGAGGGAAGGAAAAGGAAGGAAGGAAGGAAGGAAGGAAGGAAGGAAGGAAGGAAGGAAGGAAGGAAGGAAGGAAGGAAGGAAGGAAGGAAGGAAGATTATAATGAGAGTGAGGGAGGGTCTTAGGGAAGTTCTGCCTTAGCACTTGGCCACAACAGGTGCCCCCCCCCAACACAAGTGATGTGGAGCTGGCCATGCCCACCCTGGCCACGCCCAACCCAGCCCCCAAGGTCAAACACAACCCTGATGCAGCCCTCAATGAAATCGAGTTTGACACCCCTGGCTTAGAGCCATTCCTATTTGAGAAGCAAGGTGATAGAACAGCTAAGAAATGGAACCAGGACGGGAAAAATCTATATTTAAATCCAACTGCCATTTAAAAAAAAATCACTGAAAGACTTTAGGCCAAGTATTCTTTGTTAACCCCATCTTCATCATTCGATTTCAGAATGTGTGTAAAATGTAGGGAGATTCCCCCTATAAATTGCCCTGAGCTCTTGGAGAAAGGCATACAGCATGCAGAAGTTCTTAGGATCCAGACTATGGAGATAATTCTGCCCATGTTGTCCTTGAACCAAACTGAATATCAGCATACAGTAGGTGGGATATTAGCTGTGTACAATAAAAGGTGAAAGGTGTTACTTGGATAATGCTTTGGAGCCAGGTTTAGTTCTAATTAATGTGACTGGAGTATGGAAGGAAAAGTATAGTAAAAATAGTACTGACCTTCAGTGCCACTTCTTTCTATCAACGTAGGGCAGCAGATATACAGTATCTTAACTGTTGCTGTGTTGTTGTTTTTCTCAGACAATAGCTGATGGACAATATTATCTCTTTTAAGCAATATGTTGTTTTTCATAATTTCATATATGTTTCTATGGTGTAAACAGGCTTTTATCCTTTTTATGTATTACACTGATATATTGCTGGGCCATTTGAAATGTGCATTCTGGGGGGAAAAGGCTCTGGATCAGGGGTGGGTTCCTAATTTTTTTTTTACTACCACTCTGTGGGTGTGGCTTATTTTGTGGGTGTGGCTTGCCAGCCATGTGACCGGGTGGGCATGGGCCTCGGGAGCTTGGCAGCAGCCGGAGAAGTAAGGGGGGCATTGCCCACCCGCAACGCAGCCCCCCGCAGCGGGAGCAGCAAGACCGCGGCAGCGGTTCTTCTAGGAGGCTCCGTCCGGCCTGAATGCTTCTCCCCATTCGATGATACTAGGCTCCTGCCACCCATTCCCCCTTCCCTCAGCAGCTCGAGAAGCCTTGAACGTGCGAAAATGCCCGGGATCATCACCACACATTCGTGGCTTCTCAGACTGCTGAAGGGAAGGGAACTGAGATAGGTCCTGCCGCCCATTCCCCCTCCCCTCAGCAGCTCGAGAAGCCTACTAGGCTCCTGCCGCCCATTCCCCCTTCCCTCAGCAGCTCGAGAAGCCTCGAACGTGCAAAAATGCCTAGGATCATCACCGTGCATTCGTGACTTCTCAGACTGCTGAAGGGAGGGGAACTGAGATAGGTCCTTCCGCCCGTTCTTTCAGCGTCTCACGCGCTCCGTCAGCCATCCTCCCCTGCTTGGACTCACTGTGGGGTAGGAAGGCAGTGCATGAGCAGTGCCGGAAGCTCGGCTTCTGGGCATATGCAGAAGAAAATTTTTTTTAATGAATTTTTTTTTAAAAAAAATGGCGGCGCCCAGGCACCAGCAACCGACCGCACCGGTACTGTGAAATCACCAGCAGGCCGCTACCGGTGCTATAGAGTGGAGCGCACCGGTAGGAACCCACCACTGTTCTGGATTCATTTTCTCCAGGAGGAATGTTTAAAATGCCCCTACCCTTACCTTTGATTGACAATTCCTTGAGGACGACCATTTAAAATCTGTTGAAATTTTATTAAGGGATGATTTTCTATCTTGGCAGAAAATATGATACCGCCTCGGTCATAAGGCTCCAAATGTGACCTCTTTAAAATTAAGGGCAGGCAAGGTATCCAAGGTGAAGTTGTCCCGTGGTTGGATATATTTGGTTAATGAAGATAATCCGTCCTAAATCAATAGTCTTTGCAAACAAATGCTAAGCACGTGCATGAAGATATTTTCCTGAATTCAGTGAGAGCTAGTCTCTATTTAAGGACGGTGACCTTGATAATTGACATTAATAGCACTCAGAAAGTAGCTTTTCTACTGTTAACTGGAGTATAATAGTGCATTCCGTATTCAACTTTTTATAATTAAAGCTGCAATACTCTATGCATTTCACTCAGATCTATGCAATAGAACTTATTTCCATATAAAAACCGTTTAAGCATTGCCAGCTACACATTTTAATTCAACATATTTTCAGAGCACTGTGTCCATTGGAGCCGAGTTAAATCTGTGTAGGATTGCAGCCTTAATTGCTTTATTTCATGAATACATTAATTTTGACAGAGAACAATTGTTTTCACAAAAATGTGTCAGGTAGTGGGAGTAAGCTAAATACTACTAATATTGTTGTTTAAGAGAGAAACATATTTTTTAAGGAAAAAAAAGTAGCACATTAATCTGAACTTGTTTAAAATAAATGCTACGGAACAGCAAACAGAGGTGTCACCAAATTCCTGAAAACCTTTATGTCCAACCCCAAATTGTAAGCCATTAGCTGTCACTGGGATTGAAAAAGTGATGGGGTTACATGGGTGGAAGAGAACGAGTAGCGTGTATTAAACAAGCGATCCCTCATTACCCTGGGATGCAAAGCCGAAGTGATAAATATTTATGAGATAGCCTCTGTCCAAAAGCCTGAAGATAATAGGAGTGTTTTCTTGGTGATGGTTTAAAAAAAAAGGCAGAGCTGAGTAATTTAGAGTAAGTTACAGAGTGAAAAACTTACCCTCTTGAATTGGTGTGCAAGACAAAGAAGAAATGTGAGGGGAACTGCCTCGCAACATAAGCTGTCACACCCCTCCTCCTCTGCCCCAGGGATCTCGTGGAGAATTTGGCACCCCTCCATCCACAAAGAAAATTCTAACTCCCCTTCCCCACCAGACCTGCCTCAACATTCATCCATGCCGGGGAAGACACTTCCATTCACAGCTCCGTTAATACAGAGAACTACTTCAAGCTCATTATTCAGGATTGGTTTAAGGTTGCTTTCTTGTCTTCAACAGATGACTCACTAGATGAACTGTGATGGCGAACCTTTTTTGGCTTGGGTGCCAAAAGGGTGCATGTCAGGGGTGAAATCCTCCCGGTTCACTCTTACCTGTCGGTCGTCGCAGAGCCGATGGAGCCGGTGGCAGTCGCGGCGCGGGGCTGCCCCCGCCTGCTTCCCCCACCCGCCTGGACGCCGCCATTTGAGTACTTTTACCCTCTGCTCATGCAGGATGCTTTGCGCATGCGCAGAGGGCAAAAGAACACAAATGGCGGCGTCCAGGAGGGCGGGAGAAGCGGGTGGGGGCAGCCCCGCGCCGCAACTGCCACCGGCTCCATCGGCTCTGCGACAACCGACAGGTAAGAACGAACCGGGAGGATTTCACCCCTGGTGCATGTGCGTGCGTGATAGCATGCCCGCACATGCCCACACCCATAATGCAATGCCCTCCCCCCCCCACTGCCCCCATGCATGCGCACAACCCCCCCCCCCACACACACACATGCACACAGGCCTCACTGAAGTCTCCGGACTTCTGGTAGGCCCGTTGGGCTGTTTTTTGCCATCCCCAGTCTTCAGGAGGCTTTCCTGAAGCCTGGGGAGAGTGAAAGCGGCCAAAAAGAAGGCCAAAAATCAGCTGGCCAGCACGCGCATGCATGCCATAGGTTCGCCATCACTGAACTATAATGGGTGAAGCTTTTCCCCAGGGTGCAAATGCCCCTGCCACAAAATATGTTGGGTACTTTAATAAAAAGTGACTTGAGTACAGATGGCTACTATGTATAGGTTGTTGTCAACTTACAACCACAATGAAGCCCCAAATTTATGTTGAGAAATTTGTTAAGTGAGTTTTGCCCCATTTTACGACTTTTCTTGCCACATTTGTTAAGTGAATCACTGCAGTTGTTAAATTAGTCACACGGTTGTTAAGGTGAATCTGATTTCCCCATTGACTTCGCTTGTCAGGAGGTCGCAAAGGGGGAATCGCGTGACCCCCGAGACACTGTAACCGTCATAAATGTGAGCCAGTTGTCAAATGTAAATCACGTGACCATGGGGGAAATGCTGTGACGGTCATAAGGATGAAAAAGGGTCATAAGTCACTTTTTTCAGTGCCGTTGTAACTTTGAATGGTCACTAAGCAAACTGTTGTAAGTCAAGGACTACCTGTAGTACCCTGGCTTCCTTTAAATTTATAGTCTTAGTAATGCCATGCTCACAGGTGCCAAAGATTTGGAGTTGGGAATAATATAGTATAAGAGGGAATAAAAGTATAAGGGGGAAGGATAAAGCAGTAGATAGAGAGTGCTTCCCTTCCATGCTCTTTTTATGCCTGCTTTTCTCACGCCCATCTAGCATGCTTAACTAGAGATGAACACTAAAGAGGAAGTGAATAGCCCGAAGGCCTTTTCAAAAAAAGAAAAACTGAACAAACAGGTACAGAAACAACCGTACATGACATCAAAATTCAATGATATTAAAATTCAATAACTAAATTTCTAAAACTAGATAACCCAAATAAAATATCTCGTCTCTAACTCAGCTCATCTTTCTTACAATCAATGAAATTCTTTTCAATGTAGCTGGCTCGTATTGCTGTCATCCTATTAAGATAGCGAGTGATAGCCCTTACCAGGGGAGGAGAGTCTGCCTTCAATAGAAATTTTAATTTATGCCTTACATTCCAGTGGGAAAATTTATTTATAATTGGGGACAGGTACTGTTTTCTTACTTCCTCATACATCCTACATTCAAATATTATATGCGCCGTATCCTCGACAACATTTGCCCCACATATACATGTTCTTTCATCATACGGGATTTTCCGATACCGGCCGAATTTAACGTTAGTATCTAAAAGTTCAAATCTAAACTTGACAAATAATTCTCTCTCCACTGATGGCATTTCTAGGAGTAAATATTTTTCCAGGGTGAAAGTTGTTTTAACTGCTGTCAGAAGCTTAAGGGAATGATTAGTTGAAAAAGTTGCCATGTCCATTTGACCAAAGATGAAGTGTTGAGTAGTAGAAGATCTTCCCTAGTGCTGCCTACAGCGGCTCTTCTCCAAGTTATGTCACTAGAGACTTAGTTTCTTCATCCAGAAACACCATCAATAGTCTGACTTGATTCCAGGCTGGGAAAGAAAAAGTAACGTTAGCCGGGATAGAGAACACATGAATTCCAAACCCACAGTAGTTCTTTGACTGAGGTTTATGAGAGCCGTGATTTTCATCACCTCTTGATTTTCGTTGCAATTTTAAAAGGCTAGGGCAGAATGGACTTGGAGAGCTGAAATAGTTTCTGTGGTTCCTCTTCCTTTTCTGATCAGCGTTTGGATATTGCTGCTTCCACCTCTTCAAGTGTTATTTATGGCTGCATGAATCTTAGGAGCATCATCTGGACATGACATTCTGGCTGGAAAACTTGGCACGAGCAATTTGAAATGTAAATTCATGCTTCCACTAGTGACTTTCTGCCCTGCCCACCTGGCTATCTCAACAGTGGCACAATTGCAAGGGAGACTGATAGATGAAAATCAGCTAAGATTATATCCCACTTTTACTCTTTGAATATTTGGAAGCGAAAAGCCACAATAAATGCAAATGCAGTCTAAAGAAGGTGGATGTTAAACATCCATTCTTCTCCATTCATCTGAAGCATATCAATCTTAAATAGCAAAGTTATTTTAAATGGTATCATGTAAGGCAAAGGCACAAACAGTATTTGAGGATGTATTTGAAGGAGGGGAAAAAAATCCAATCCTAATTCTAGATTGGATGGATACTGAAACGCAGTGGGACATATGCTGAGAATTCTTAAACATCCATGGTCAAAATGTTTCTTCTGTCTTTAAGTGTGCAATTCTGATTTTGTGTCTGACTGTTTACACTGAAAAGAACAAAGCTAGTAAGACCTGATAGTTTTCAAAATGTATTATGTACTATATATGATTGGTATTCTTTGACATGTCCTTGGAGAGCTCTTGCTTATTTTGCAGCAATGGTACACCAGCTCCATGAACATCATTTGCACTTGGCTAACAGACCGCATGGACCTTCAGCTTCACATCTATCAACTAAAAACCCTTATTAGAATAGTAAAGGTAAGCTTGCTTAATGTATTTGTGTAACTTGCAAATAGATTCTGCTCTCAGCCGGAAAGAAAATGAACTGTGCTAATTAAGTCAGTGCTTAAGGTCCCATTTGCACATGTGGACCTTAGTCTACATCTGCCACATTGAACAAACTCAACATGAAATTGACAAAATATTCATCCAAGAGAGTGAAGATGGAGGAAACAGGGCAGGCAATTGTAGCAATTTGTCCATGCATCAACATCTCGTTTATTCTTCGTCTTCACTACAACTCTGAAGTTAGTCACATTGGGATATTTCCGATACTAGGTTTGGGACCTTGGAAGTCTTCTAGTCCAACCCCCTGTCTTAGGCAGGACTCCTGATTACCCAGAAGTGTAAAATCTTTCACACTAGCATTATTCTAGTTCATTGATGGCAAACCTATTGAGCTTGTCAGGTTAAAAATTTGTAAAATGTCTAACTTGACTCTGCTGGCATGTCTCTCTTTCCCTCCCTCCCTCCCTCCCTTCCTCCCTCCCCTCCCCTCCCCTCCTCTTCTCTCTCTCTCTCTCTCTCTCTCTCTCTCTCTCTCTCTCTCTCTCTCTCTCTCTCTCTCTCTCTCTCTCTCTCTCTCTCTCTCACACACACACACACACACACACACACACACACACACGAAACAATTCTCTATTCCCCCTCTCCTCCCACTTAGGCCATTCTGAACAGTGGCATTTGGCAGCAGCGCTGAGGCTCTACCTGAAGTAGAGGTCAAGGCCTTGACTTCGATCCTTGCACCCCACACTGCCACTTAAAAAGACTGGCTGGTGCCATTCTCCCCAAGCCACACGAACCTTAGGGAATGCTGAGATTGCCCCAGGATCTTCCCCTCACCGCTTACCTTCAAGTGGTGTTCTCTTTCTGTTGACAGGCCCCTACCCAACAGTGCTCCTGGTCACCCAAGGCCTTCATCCTTGAAATGGCTTCAAAAAAATGCTCTTTTGCAGCCCCCTGCATCCTCCAAAACCTGCACGAAAGCACACTCTGTTCTTATGTGATTTTTTTGCCACTTCAGAGACCGTATAAGAGCACACCTCATTCTTGCCCAGCCTCCCAAAAAATCAGTGGGAACGAGGTGTGCTTTTAAGAATAGTTGTTGGGTGTTGGTGAACGCTGGCATAAGGGCTGCCATGTTTTTTTTTTATTTGTTTTTGTCAAGTACGTATTGGTGATATACATAGATATAACATTGTTTACATATATAAGATGGGTACTAATAAAAGGGAACATTAGGACAGGGACGGTAGGCACACTGGTGTGCTTATGCACGCTCCTTACTGACCTCTTAGGAATCGGGTGAGGTTAATAGTGGACAGACTAAGGATAAAGTTTTGGGGGTTTGGTGACGAAACCACAAAGTCAGGTAGTGAGTTCCAGGCATTAACCACTCTGTTCCCCAAAATGTCATTGTGGGCCAGCCCCGGCACATGTGTTATAGGTTCGCCATCACTGTTCTAGTTCCTTCCAACATACCTCCCTAAGACCGATTAGAGCCCACAGAGTTGGTCTGCTGGTGGTCCCGTCAGCCAAACAATGTCGGCTGGCGGACCCACGAAGAGGGCCTTCTCTGTGGCAGCACCGGCTCTCTGGAATACACTACCCCCCCCCAGATCCGCATTATTCCCACCCTGCCAGCCTTCAGAAAAGCAGTTAAAACATGGCTTTGTCGACAGGCCTGGGGCCAATGATTTTAATACAACTCCGATCACTCTTGGCCCCATGAATGATTTATTGTATGGGTTTTTAAATTGTGGTTTTTAATGTTTTTTAAATGTTTTAATATCTATTGTTTTAAATGCTTTTTATATTTGTTGTTGCATGTGAATTTTTACTGTTGTGAGCCGCCCAGAGTCTCTGTGGAGTGGGCGGCATACAAATGCAACTAATAAATAAATAAATAAATTTGGGTCAAATGAAACAGGAGCCAACCTAGACAGATAGTACTGAAGGGCAGAGAACCATATGAGGATGAACGACTGCCCCGAGCCTCTGCACAAAGTGCTGGATAATCTTCTGTAGCAGAGCAAGAAGTATGTCTTAGGCTGTCCCCTTCTATATGTAGAAAGGGAGGAAAAGATACTACCCAAAATTGTTGCGTAGCAGTCTTCACTGCTGACTTCACTTTCAGGGACTTGAAAGATCCTTAACAACACATGTCATATCAGTATCGCACACATAATTAAAATAATTTCTCTTACAATAGATGTTGACAACATTTAAAAAGGGGTTACACACAAAACAAGAAGCTCTCCCTAATGTAGCTGTGGTGTATGTGTGTGCTCGCGAGTGCGTGTGTGTGTTGGATGGATGGATGGATGATAATTATTTCAGTGTGAAATCTCAGTGGCTTACATAAAATAATAAGATCTCAGGAGGAGGTAAATACATATTTGATCATTTTTGGTTCCATGTGATATATTTTGCAGATGAGGAGAATTATATACTTTAGAAAAGAAGCCCATGAATAAATTACTAAAATGGTTTTTAATTTTCAAAATAAAAGCAATAGGTATTAGCACATTATTATTATGTGTTAGCTTGGGAACACTGAAAAACACGGGAAGTGTCTTTTGTACTATTAGACTACGTAATAGCCTCTTTTTAAAAAAATAATAATAATAACAGTTTCTCTAGGCATAAGAGAGATGCAAAACACATTGTTAAACCATACATGAATTTAACTAATACTTGTATTTTTATGATGTTATGGAATTCTGGGAAACCAACAAAACCAAAAAAACTTCACAAATCTAGACAAATTTTTGATAAACGAATGGCTTTGACACCTAAGACAGTTCTCAGCCCCATTTAGTCTCAAAATACTCAAGGAAGGGCTATTAAATGGAAAGATGAGGCCATTGCTCCTCCTCACAACTTAGAAGTAGCCACAACTTTATTAGAGTGATTAAATATACATCACAACAACATCATAAAGCACGTTTTGCTCCTTGCCTACTTGATATTGTGACAGTATAAAAGGGGCACAGTTGTGTCATGATTTCATAGGACACCTTTCTCTTCCCTTCGGCCTTTCCTGCAGTCAACCCTGCCATATCTATGATATTTTTATACAAATGTTTGCCAGTCTAGACCTCCCTTTGTTTGGTTCACTTCCAGTTTTGGAGTGTGAAATGGGAAGAGCCTTCCCCGTTCCCATATACGTTTCCATAATTTTTACTCCATAATTATCATTGTGAAGACTTCTGTGCTATGTCATAAAATGCAATCTTCCAAAAAACCATTGTTCAGTCCTCCAGTTGTTTTTCCCCCCATTATGGAAACTATTTTCCTAGGAAATAAGAAGTCAGAATAATTGCTATAAGGTTTAAGATACTGTCAGAGGTCCCACTCTTTCAGAAGAAAGATTGCTAAGTCTGTAGAATACAAACTCCAAACTGTCAAAATCAAAGATGCATTAAAAGCATCCTTTCTTTAAGATTTTCCTCATGAAAGGAAGTTAGACGTATTTAACAACAGCGCCCAAATGAACTCCTATTTCACCAATCAAAATGGCTTCCAAACTGATCCAGTTTAGAGCACACAATAGCATGAGAACAAACCTCTGCTAGTTGACCCTTAAGTCCAAATAGTTTTTCTCATAAATGAGTACAGATATAATCAATTTGTGATCCCTAACAGATACACAGATGTGACAGTAATATATTGTACAGTATACATCAGTGATGGCGAACCTTTTTTTCCTCGGGTGCCAAAAACGTGTGCGCATGGGCTATCACACATGCGCGAGTGCCCACACCCATAATTCAGTGCCTGGGGAGGGCAAAAACGGCCTGTTTCCCAACTTCTGGTGGGCCTGGTAGGCCCGTTTTTCGCCCTCCCCAGGCTCCAGAGGCTTCCCTGGAGCCTGGGGAGGGCAAAAACGCCCTCCCTTGTCCTCCCAGAAGCCCTCTGGAAGCCTAAAATCCCCCCCCCAGAGCCTCCGTGCAAGCCAAAAATCAGCTGGCTGGGGCGCACATGTGCGCTGGAGCTGAGCTAGGGCAACGGCTCGCGTGCCGGCAGATATGGCTCCGCGTGCCACCTGTGGCACGCGTGGCATAGGTTCTCCATCACTGGTATACATCAATTTAAAATTAAGGAACCAAACCTCTCTCTTGGTCTCAATGGGTATTCATACTTAGACATTCAGCACTATCAAATCATTTCAGTAAATTTCTCTATTTCTGCAGAAATGGGTTGAGAAATACTGGGGAATAAATACTATAGGATAGCATCTGTTCCTATTAAAAACAAAAGTGCTTGAAACATATTTGAAAGCATGAAACCTAATTGCTGCTATTTCTGGGTTGGGTTGGGTTGGGTTGGGTTGGGTTGGGTTGGGTTGGGTTGGGTTGGGCTGGGCTGGGCTGGGCTGGGCTGGGCTGGGCTGGGCTGGGCTGGGCTGGGCTGGGCTGGGCTGGGCTGGGCTGGGTTGGATGTTTGGTCATGTTTTTCACAACATAAACTTCTTCATCCTAGAAAGCATACAGAGATTTCCGATTGCAAGGAGTTCTGGATTCTACTTTGAATAGTAAAACCTATGACACAGTCCGAAACCGGCTGACTGTAGAAGAAGCCACAGCCTCAGTAAGTGAAGGTGGAGGACTGCAAGGGATCACCATGAAAGACAGCGATGAAGAAGATGAAGAGGATGATTAGATCTCCAGATTTAGAGTCCCCCAACCTGGATGTAGCCTGGAAACCAGTGCATGTAATCTAGTCGGTTATTCAATTAGCCACATTAGGAAATTTTCTGTCTGCTCTAAACGCCCATGGAAAAACTACCAATACAACTCCCATTTTAGCTCTGTGGTTCTTAAGACTTAGCACCTCTGTTTCGATTCATTGAGTTTCCTGATTTCATATCTCTATGTTTATAAGCAATATGGAGCACCATTATTTAAAACAGTTAATTGAAAATAAATCTGCATAGAAAACATACTAGGTGTGTCCCTATAATAATTAAAGTATAAATGACGCTTCATTAATGTACATATATACATTGATGGTAAATTGTTGTGAAGACAAGTGAAACAAGTACTTTCATATGTTTGTTTCTCTTCTATGGATGCCAACTGCTTCGAAACAGAGTAAGGCTACTACTACTACGAGACACCTATTTTGTACATTTGGGGGAGGAGGAACATACACCAGAAGTTGGGGTTATTCCTGTTTATTGTACCCAAGCACTTTTCTTCCAAAGTATACAGCTAACTTTGTAGAAGTGACTGACCATTGGAATCTTAGTCATCCATCTACAGAATGGGCTGATCATGGGCTGATCTTGATCACGTTGTCCACCTTATAATTCTGAGCAGTTGCTTTATGTCAGCGTCTTGCCCCACTCAATGTTACATTTTGTTCAGAGTTCCAATAACTGTGTTTGTAAAAAGGACAACTTTAATTACAACCTTAGACTATACAGATGTGTTTATAATAATGAGGATGCTATAATAATAACAATAATGATAACGAACGAGAATTTCTTTTCGTAGACTGTATCCATAATTTAAATCTCCTTTTGTTTTCATAATGGTTTTTATATCTTGTCATGTACATTGTATTTGGATCAGTAACGTGCATGTCCTTGCGTTTCCACCCCCACCTTTCCAGGAGCTTTTATTTTTTGTGTAATAAAGTGAATTCATCTTGCTTTTTTGCCTTATACAAGCCGACAGTTGTAAAAGTGTGGGGACTGTGGCTTTTCAATAAATAACTGTTCAGCTGTCCTACTCATAAAACACTGGAGTCTTTTTATGTCTGCCTTAGGAAGAAGAAGAAGAAGAAAACAAAAACAAAAAAAACCACAAAAAAGATTAGTCAATTTAACAAGAATCCATGTAAGAGCTCCTGTCTTCTAGAATAAAGGAATTTTCTTTTCACCTGGGTGGTTTTTTTTTAAATAGTTTGTGAATTGAGGGGCTCCTTTTCCAATATACTCTCTGAAGCAGATGCAAACTTCAAGGCCCACTGCCTTCCAAAGAAGCGCCACTTAACTCAGGGAGCTAGGCTGGGGAGGATGTTCTCAGACAGATGGTTTCTCCACGGCTACCAATCAGAAGGCCCTGTTCAATCTTTCTTCATGGATTCTCTGCACTATTTAAAAAAAAAAGAAGCTGGAAGCCATGAGGGAAAAACCTGGAAAATTTACCAATGGGAGGCAACATATGCTGTGAATGAGGCAGAACAATTACCCAGGAAGGCCTTCCACGCAGAGTGAAGCAGGCTAGGAGGCCAGCCAAAAGGTTTTCAACTGTGGTTGTGGAGTACAAGTACAACCACAACTGATCCCCAAATTTCTGTTGCTAAGTGAGACCGTTATGAAGTGAGTTTTGTCCTGTATATCGCTGCAGTTGTTAAAATAGCAGCACAGTTATTAAGTAAATCAGCCTTCCCCCTTGACTTTGCACGTCAGAAGGTGGCAAAAAGTGATCGCATGATTCCGGGGCTATCGCAACCATCATCAAATACATGCCAGTTGCCAAACCATCCAAATTTTGATCTTGTGACCATGGAGATGCTGCGATGGATGTTAAATGTGAAAAAACAGTCATAAGTCACTATTTTCAGTGCCATTGTAACTTTGAACGGTCACTAGACAAATGGGTGTAAGTCGAAGACTACCTCTATTTCACAAAGGTTTTTTTTTATGGAAATTCAGGCAGGTGCATTGTGTTTCAATTTACAGAGAATATCCATAGGTATGTTTATATTTCAGGGACATTTACAAGGTCATCTAAAACATAGATGATGATGATGATGATGATGATGATGATGATGATGATATAATGACAACATAGCAGTTGAATGCTCAGTTAAATGGCTAACATGAAAAGCCATGAAAAATTTTGTAAGGTTTATATGGCTGCCTGCCTTGTAGAAGACAACTCTGGGCAGCTCACAACAATAGTAGAACCAAAAATAATACAAACAAGAAAAACAGAAACAACAAGAAACCCATGACGTTCCATGCAACAATCTATACCAGGGGTGGGCAAACTATGGTTCTTTGAGGACCTGTGGACTTCAGCTCCCAGAATTCCTGAGACAGCCATGCATGCATGGCTGGCTCAGGAATTCTGGGAGTTGAAGTCCACAGGTCCTCAAAGAACCATAGTTTGCCCACCCCTGATCTATATAAAAGTACATGCACTTTCATATAAAGCTCAGTTCCTTTGGACTTCCTGGATATGTTCAAATGATTTTCTTGGCAACAAAATGGAAGTGGTTTGGACAGTCACTTGTCTGAAATGGTATAAGACCATGATGGCGAACCTATGGCACGCGTGCCACAGGTGGCACGTGGAGCCACATCTGCCGGCACGCGAGCCGTTGTCCTAGCTCAGCTCCAGCGCGCATGTGTGTGCTGGCCAGCTGATTTTCAGCTTGCGTGGAGGCTCTGGGAGAGCGTTTTCGGCCTCTGGGGGGCCTTCAGGGGTGGGGGAGACCGTTTTCACCCTCCTCAGGCTCCAAGAAGGCCTCTGGAGCCTGGGGAGGGCAAAAAACGGGCCTACCGGGCCCACCTGAAGTTGGAAAATGGGGGAGGGAGGGGTCACGCGCACATGTGCAGGGGGCGAGGCACGTGGGCAGGGATTAAATTATGGGTGTGTGCGCTTTCAGGACCCGAGGGAAAAAAGGTTCGCCATCACTGGGTATAGGATCTCCTGCTTGAGCAGGGGGCTATATTAGAAGACCTCCAAGGTCCCTTCCAGCTCTATTACGATTTGATTTGTATTTGCTTCATTGCACAGTGTTTTCCTGTTTTACTTCCCAGTCCAACCAAAAAAGCCTGATAGTCTCCCATCCAAGCACTAATGACGTCTGTCCCTGCTTATCTTTCTAAGACATCTTTGGTGGTGCCATTCAGCTGGGAAAGCATAAGGATGTACTCAAACTGAGTTCAGCGCCTGATAGCAACATGGACACCTCATGTGATATATAAGCGATTTGCCATCACCTCAGTCTGGAAATAATCATCGACGTCGTCATCTTTTTGATCTTGCCTATAGCCCTAGACATCCACAGTGCTCTTCCAACCAAACAGTAGAAGGCATGAACTACCTGGGTATACATGAGGGCTGCAGAAAGGAAGTGAGATGGTGCCACAAGTGGGCGCTAGGGCAGGAATGTCAAACTCAAGGCCCGGGGAGCCAGAGCCAGCCCACGGGGGTACTTAGATCTGGCCCGCGGGGGCACCATGGAAACAGTGAAGGATTAGCCCTTGGTGCCTCTGCCAGTCAAAACGGCCCTCAGTGCCTCTGTCAGTGAAAACAGAGCTTGGGAGGGCCGCGTGCAGCCCTCCCAAACTCCGTTTTCACTGGCAAAGGGTGAAGAGGCCATCGCAGCCGAAAACAGAGTTTGGGAACCTGTTTTCTCTGGCAGAGCTCTTGGGCCACCACAGGTGCCCCCAACACGAATGACAGTGAGCTGGCCATGTCCACCCTGGCCACACCCACTCCAGCCCCCGAGGTCAAACACAACCCTAATGTGGCCCTCAATGAAATCGAGTTTGACATCCCTGCGCTACAGAGTGTGGGTGAGTCAGGAGGGTCCCGCAGGAGGGCAGGCATTATGCTATAGACTGCAGTACACTGAAGGTAAAGGGCTCCTCAGGAGAAAAAGCAGTGGAAATGACTTATGAGGCCAACCTACAACCTTCCCTGCTGGCTTCCCCATTGACTTTGCTCATGGGTAAGCCAGCGAGGAAAGTTGCCATAGCTATCAAAATCTCGACATCGCAATCATGTCACTTTGGAGACACTGCAACAGCCAGAACTTTGAGGGTTGATTGTAAGTCCATTTTCTTCAGTGCTGTAGTAAGTTTCAGTTGATGTAAGCTAATGTACCTGTAATTGTCATGCAATCCAACCCACGTTTAACTAACTTGCTAATAAACACATCATCTAGTTCTCCTCTTTTGCATAATCGGTTCAGTACAGTGGTCCCACAATCTATTAGGGAAATTTTCCAATCCCAAAATTAGGTAAGGTTAATTTAGCAATTCCATACTGACGTCTAGTCATTATTGCATTGCCTTCAAAATCATACCAATCATTTTTTTAATGATTTGCTCTAGAATCGTCCCAAGTACCAATGTCAAGATTTACAGTCTTCAATTTACTGTATCCTCTGATGCCCCTTTCCAAGATAGAGACGTGTCCTCTCTTCCCACCATATGCCACTTCATCTCCAGAATTTTTCAAAGTTAATACCATAGGATTCAGCCAGACTTTGGTTTCTTGAGATGCCATTTCTCCGGCTCAGGAGACTTAACTTCCACATCAATCCTGTATGTCAATTTTGTCCCTTTATCTTGTTCTACGCGATTGCTTGGTGGAACACAAATCTTGAGGGATGAGGCTAAATTGAAACCCCTGGGAAGGCCCCTTAGGCTTCTGGGGATATTTCTCATTGAGAGCTGGTTTAATGTCAACGTTCCGACTAATGAACCCAACCAATTCAGCACTCTGAGACTTTCAGCTTTCTCAAAGAACTGTTTTATTGAGTACATCATTTCAGCATGAATGAAAACAAAACCAGGTCTAAATATTTCCCGCGGTTTCTGTATAATTAAAGAATAGTTAATGCCCTCCTTCGTAGTCACAGGTCACATTGTCCAATTAGGTGTTCTGGTGTCTCTTTAGCAACTCCCTTCAGCCTCTGGCCAGCACCTGTTGCAATGACCTTAGTTCCCATGGGATGGTCTGTTGTTGCTGTCTGGTCTGACATTTCAGAGCTCCCTCCTCCACCCAATGTGTGGCAAGCTGAGAAACAGACAAATGGCTGCGACAGTCCTGATCCGTTTCAAAGTTGACATTTAGTTTTGGAGAACACATGTAGTCATTTGCAACTTCTCTGATGACATCTGGATATATATTCCCTACAACGGGGGTGTCAAACTCAAGGCCCGGGGGCCAGATCTGGCCCGTGGGATGCTTAGATCTGGCCCACGGGGCCACCCTGGAAACAGTGAAGGACTGGTCCACGTTGCTTCTGCCAATGAAAACGGAGTTCGGGAGGGCTGCGGGTGGAGGGTTGTAGGAAACCTAAAACGGAGCTTGGGAGGGCCATGGGTGGTCCTCCTGAGCTCCGTTTTCACTGGCAGAGGGTTGCAGCTGAAAACAGAGCTCAGGAGTTCGTTTTCTCTGGTAGGTGCCCCCAATACAAGTGACGTCGAGCTGGCCACATCCACTCCGGCCCGCCGAGGTCAAACACAACCCTGATGCGGCCCTCAATGGAATCAAGTTTGACACCTCTGCCCTACAAGGTTCTGCGAACTGCCCCTGCAAATATTCCAGATGCCCTCAATCTTTTTCATAGTCAGACCTCTGGTTGATCAATTGTTTGGTTCCATTTTTTAACCAACTACAGTCAACAGACTCGTAGTAAGGTACAATTATAACACTTATAGGACTTTGGTGGTACAATCATGCATCCAAATAATCACAAAAAAGATGTCAACCCATTAAAACAAAAATCATGTTAAAAGCCCAAAAAGTAAGCAATAAAAAAATAAAACAGAGGCTAAGAAACAAAGGGCCTCTTAAATAGTTCAATTTTTCATAATTTCCTTAAGCCTGTTAAGGAAAGGGCAGCATTAATTAGTTTGCATTCACTGGCGTGGGTTAATGGGCTGATTGGATGCTAAGAGACTAGGAGTCAACTAAACATTAATAGACATTATATACCAGTGATTTTTCTTAAGCGTAGCTGGCATTTAGTAGATTCCATGCCCAGTGCTGAATTGGAAATCAGTCATCAAATGCAGTGGCTATAAGAAATGCAATATTTGGTAATTTTTCAGACTCTAAAACCAGAGGTGTCAAACTCAATTTCATTAAGGGCCGTATCATGGTTGTGTTTGACCTCGGAGGGCCTGAGGGTCTGGGCGTGATCATGGTGGGTGTGGCCAAGGTGGGCATGGCCATAGTGGGTGTGACACTGGACCGCACCTCCACAAACATGGTTTTATATACTTATAAAAATAGAGAGGCATACATTTCTGTGATTTTGTTTTTTTTAATAGTTATTTGATCTACTTGCTCACCTTATGAGAGAGAGACCAGATCAAGAAACTGACTCAATATACAGTAGGACCTCTGGTCACGAACGCTTCTGACCATGACCAAATCGGGTTCCGACCAAAAAATTCACAATTGTTTTTTCTGCAACTGATTTCCCCTTCTGCGCCATTTTTTTGTAAGCGCCAAATTTCCAAAATTAGGTTCGAGTCACGACCAAAGTTATGGAGGTTCTACTGTAGTAGCAGAATCCTGCAAGCCTGAAAGGTAAAATATTTTACCTTACCTCCCTTTTATAACCTTCTGAGTCAAGAACGGCTTCCTGCAGCACTCTGGAGGCCCCATTTTGGGGCCCTGGAAGGCCTCCTGCAGCACTATGACGGCCAAAACCGGTTCTGGGTTTTTGCTAGCAGAGGCTATTAAGATTTACGTTGTGAAATAAATCAGAAGCTTCACAAAATGACTGCTGATTGCTGATTCAAATAACTTCTTTATAAACAGAACAAAATATTTCTACAATACCGCATGTTCTTACAGAGACCGCATGTAGAGATGCATTCACAATGAACTTTAATGGAGAACTGACTAAACCATGCCCTTCTTCTTCCTAAGTTTCTGGACATGCTCAGTTGCACTTCCACTCTGATTGGCTGACTGAGTCACCAGGCGAGATTCATTGACTAACCATGTTCTCATTGGCTCTTCCAGTCAGGAATAAATCTCAACCGAGGCACCGTGGGCCGGTCCTTCACTATTTACAGGCTGGCCCCAAGGGCCAGATGTAAGCACCCCACAGACCAAATGCAGCCCAATAGTCTAATCAAAGCTCCACCCATATTTTTATATGAGTCACACCTAGAAGTGTGAACGGCTATTTGAAGCCGGTACAAATATATGTCCACTTGCCCATCTAATATTGTTCTGACTGCCCATAGCTCTTGAGAGTGACTGTGGGAAGAAAGTAGAGGAGATGTAAAGAACCAGCCCAGCAGAGACATAAGAATAATATCAAAGAGGCCTTAATTAATTCACTATCAATCTGGATGGGAATTTACTCTTTAGAGGTTTCAAGATTGTGTTTTAGCATTAAACTAGCATTAAGCAGACTTTTCTGAAATCTGTGTGGTGCTGGTTTCTTTACTAGCTATGTGGGGCTTGACAATTCTTAATCTTCTCCATCAATTTCTATCTGCTCTTTTCATCAGGAGACACCCGACAACAGCCAGCCCTATCATTAGGCTGGACCCAAAGTGGAGCCCAATGATGCAACCCACACCTGGCTCATCACAAGACCCATCACAAGACCCTTACCTGACATGATCTCCCGATCACAAGACCTACTGACCACACCAAGCCCTTATAAACAGAGGAACACTGACACTGACATTCCCTAAACGCTGCTGAAGATGTTACCTAGCCTGGTAATGACACATTCGGAAACCAACCCACAAGTTCACCTCCACCCTCATCCTACATATCTGTGAGCTACAGATATATGCCACCATCGCAAGCCAGCCCTATGATTAGGCTCAACCCCTAGGCAGAAACAAGAACTGCAGGTGACCCCCCCCTTTGATCTCACAATGGTCATTCTCAGAGGTGGGTTGCTCCCAGTTCGGACCAGTTCTTTAGAACTGGTAGCAGGAATTTTCCCCCGCTCGCCGAACCAGGAGCGATCGCCGGTTGGCCACGCCCCTGAACCGGCTCTCTTGGTAGTGCCATAGGCATCGCCATCTTGTTTTTGGCTTCTGCGCATGCGCAGAAGCTTGGTTTTTGGCATTGTGCAGGTGCGCTCACGCGGCGCGCCCACACGGCGCAGAAGGAAGCGAACCGGCAGTGAGGTAAGTTAGAACCCACCCCTGGTCATTCCTCAAAATGAATTAGCAAACCTCGAAAGGCCACCGGGACTCAAGACAGAGCATGAGTTCTTATGAGTTCAACATAAGTACAATTCTTCTTCTTCATCATCATCATCATCATCATTTTAGCCAGTATCTACCGACTGCAGGATGAAGGCCTCTTCCACATGTTTCCAACCAATACAGTCCAGAGCTTTCTTTTGCCAATTGGGCCTGCAATACTTGCTGATGTCATCGATCCATCTTGTTTTAGGTCTCTTTTGTGGATGCTTTTTATCAAGTGGGATCCATTCTATGACTGCCTTGGTCCACCTGCCATCGGTTCTTCTTACTATGTGACCAGCCCATTTCCATTTCCATTCTTTTACTCTCTTGAACATATTGTGTTGTGTCCCAGCACCGCAACCCAACCAGAAATGCACACACAAACGTTTGTAATAATAAAATAAAAGTATCTCTTTACTAATAAAGCTTCTTAGTAAAGGCACAACAGGTATAATGTCCAGAAAAGATACAAAGAACAGAGTCTCAAATGTCTTTGGGCTCTTTTGGGTTAAGTTCAAATACAGAGGCAATTAGCTTCCTTATCTCAACTCACTTGAGCTGGCTGGCGTCCGAGACAGATGATGTTAGCTTCCAAATGCAAGAACTCTGATTTCAAGAAACTCCAATTGTGCTCGAGAAACACTGGTGTTGTTTTCAGCACGGATCTCTGACTGCACCGGACTTAAATAGGCACTGAGGGCGTGGCCCAATTAGCCCTCAGTGCTACCTCCGAGGACACCTCCGTTTGCTAAGCCAATCCTGCCTGCTAGCTGCTCTACGAGCCCTAGCATCCAGCAGAGGCTCCTCTTCCTCTGACGACTCACTTTGCTGAGCAGGTGCAGAAGGTCCTGGCTGGTCTTCCTCCTCTGGCACTGAGTCTTCACCGCTGGCAGACTCAGGTGCCAGGTACACGGGGTGGTACTGCTGCGACATGAGTGGCTCCACGTCCTCCAGGTTCTCCATCATCTGTGCGGGACGCGGGCAAGTCACAACACTATTGTATACTTTTGTTTGTTCTCTAAGCCAGGTGCAGGTCTTTCTATCTTGTCTTGTGATGCCGAGCATGTATCTTTCCATGGCTCTTTGTACCACCTGTAGATTTTGTGTCGGTTTTGAAGTTAGTGTCCATGTCTTACAGGCACATGTTAGAGCAGTACAATTATTTGGTTCCAATTCCTTTCTTACAAGCTGACCATACCCTGCCTCTCCTAGAATCTCTTCAAAGGCTGCCAATTAGTTGCAGTTGTAAACTGGCAAATGAGAAGCTAATCAGATTTAACTAATTGGATTTGGTTGGACAGACCCTTCATTTTCAATAGAGCCGAGGTGGTGCAGCGGTTAGAGGCAGTACTGCAGGCCACTTTAGCTGACTGTGATCTGCAGGTCAGCAGTTCAAATCTCACCAGCTCAAGGTTGACTCAGCCTTTCATCCTTCCAAGGTAGGTAAAATGAGGACCCAGATTGTTGGGGGCAATATAAATATACATTGCTTAATGGTGTAAACTGCTTAGAGAGTGCTTGCACTATGAGGCGGTATATAAATCTCACAAATAAATAAATAAATAAATCTCACAAATAAATAAATAAATAAATAAATAAATAAATAAATAAATAAATAAATAAATAAATAAATAAATAAATAAATAAATAAATAAATAAATAAATAAATAAATAAATAAATAAATAAATAATGCATAAATAAATAATGCATAAATAAATAAATAAATAAATAAATAAATAAATAAATAAATAAATAAATAAATAAATAAATAAATAAATAAATAAATAAATAAATAAATAAATAAATAAATAAATAAATAAATAAATAAAAAATTTACTGTGCGGTTAAAATTATTATACTATTCTAATTTTATTTTTCAGGTGGAGAATGTGGCTGCTGCCCCATTATGCAAAGACCAACTACCACTCTCAGTTATTTATTTGTTTGTTTGTTTATTAAATTTATAGGCCACCCATTTCACTGTCGAGTGACTCTGGAATGCTTACATCGTAAAAATAGAAATATAAAATATTCAAACACGGAACATTAAAAGTTAACAAAACATAAGTCGAGCCTGCTTCCAAATTGCCTGACTGATTTTTCTTCCTCCCCCAGATCTTTACTAAAAATACTCCAGAGAATGTGGAAGTTTTGACTACCCTCAGATAAATTAAGGAAATCACACTCGTTAGCTCAGTATGCTTGGAATGAAGATATTGTTCCTTTTGATGCAACATGTTTACTTTTTTCAGGTTGTCAGAACCTGGAGGGTAGAAAAATTGGATTATCTTTTTTTTTAAAAAAAGAACAGCAACCTCTGGTTCTCTCTTCCACTGCAGGCACTGGAGGACTTCCACTTTGAAATCCTGCTGAGCCTCACACAAATGGCAGTAGCGCCATGCCTAGCTCTGTCAAAATCTCTTTCATCTTCTGAAAGTTGCGTTAAGCTTTCTTTCTTCAACAGTATTAATTCATGGGGCATGGAGATTGGAAATGCAAGCAAATTGACACATGTCACCATTTATTAATCCAATTTGTTTCAAAAGTCCAGCAGCAGACCTGCTCTCTGCTGCACAAAGTGTGCTGCTTGGCCTAAAGGATCTGGGTAGTGTAGGAGGCTACTCTGTTTATTTATTTATTTATTTTATTAGTGAGACTTATATACTGCCTCATAGTGCAAGCACTCTCTAAGCGGTTTACACCATTAAGCAATGTATATTTATATTTCCCCCAACAATCTGGGTCCTCATTTTACCTACCTCGGAAGGATGGAAGGCTGAGTCAACCCTGAGCCGGTGAGATTTGAACAGCTGAACTGCTGATCACAGTCAGCTAAAGTAGCCTGCAGTACTGCACTCTAACTGCTGCGCCACCTCGGCTCTTTAGTGACACACATACACACTTAATTCCCCCGCCCCTGTTTAAAACTAGAATTTTATGCTCCTTATTTTCAGTTCAAAGTGATATGCTGCCACGTGGTTTGAGAACTGAATCAGGACAAGTTCACAGACTCAAAGAGAGTAATTGTGGCAAGGAATGAAACAGCATTTATTGGTCAGACACAGGGGTGTCAACCTTGCGTCATCACAGCATCACGTGATGTAGCAGGACTTTTTTCCTCTTCGCTAAACCGGGCGTGGCCAGCAAGTGATACATCTGGGCCACGGGTCGGGAGTTTGACAGCCCTGGTCACTACCAATTATAACAATGTTCCTCAATCTTGACAACTTTAAGATATGTGGACTACAACCCCCAGAGTTCCCTCGGCAGCATGCAGTCTGGCAAATTCTGGGAGTTGAAGTCCACATAATGTTAAAGTTGCCACGGTTGAGAAACACTGATTTAGAATGTTTGAGTCAATTAACTGTCAAAGTTCCAAATAGTAATCGAGCAGAAATCAGAGTCCAAGGCAAAAAGGTTCACCAAAGTTCCAATTTATTGTATTTTCATTTGGAAATATGCACCTACTTCGAAGAAGCAGCTCATCCAAAATGCAATTTTGCAAAAGGGGCAAAGTGTCCAATAGTCTCTCTGTGGGAAGAAATCCAGTGGAACACATGAATACTCAGAATATGCATGTGGGGCTTT